>JAEAOA010000977.1:945000-1382848 GCA_016746295.1 Potamilus streckersoni | reverse complement strand
AATTTTAATGAAATTAAAAAATATAAAATTTTAAAACTTTTTATTTTACAAAAAATACATTTTCATACAAGTTATGACATTCAGTTTGACAAATTTAAGGCAGCAATGTTGATTAATGAATGGTCTTTAAAACAAATGGTAGTTTAGGTCTGTACAACTGATAATATTAATCCCAGGGGTACTGAAGCATGATAGCTCACAGTGATTTTGACAGCAAATTTGCAATATGCCTATCCAGATGCATATAGGTGTACATACTAAAGAAACAATGACAGGTACTATGTTCCACATTTATTGTTTCAGTACTTGGACAGTTGTTTGTATAACTAATATCCCACTCAAATTTAAAGTTTTGATGGAACCACTACCATGTTTTATAGCAAATATGCATTCCATTTTAATGCCGATAACTACAAAAGTCAACAATGCAATATGAAAATACAGTTTCACCTTACTGAAAAAAGATGTGAATCTCTCTCATGAAGATCTAAGCCATGTCTTTGAGATGCTGTATATCAGTGTACTGATATGAACTCATCTTGGTCACTTATAGCAGCATACTGCACATGTCCTTATGAGACCTTGCTATCACCATTGGACTACTGGAGAGCTTCCAAATTGATCCAACTCTAATACTTTGTTCCAAAAACCAGACTAGACCTGAAAATATATAACATGTTTCACTTAATTCTAAAAAAAGGAAGATGTAGGCAAATGAAGTTAAAATGTGTTAGATATGGTGATTTCAAAATAACATTCAGGTTGCAAATATGGTTAAAAAAGGTAAACTTGATAGAGTGACACTCAAAGATGTGAAGCAATGGGCATGTATTAAAGTGACAAATGCATCCTAAAAATAGATGAAGTTTCTACAAGCATATTTAGCCATTTACAGGTTAAATAACTAATCAGGTAGAGTATGTATCATAAAGTTTAAGGCAATGTTGGTTGTGTGAGGTTTGATCATTGGTGCAAACATTGAGACATACCAGTATAGTGGAAAGTCAAATGACAATGTACCAAATTAAAATTTATTACTATATGCAATCCTATTCATGAAGGAAAAACAATTTTAGATATTGTGAGTGAATATAGCAAAATGTAGCCACACAGATCAACTATAGGTACCAATAGATCCTATATCATCAACTAAATGTGAAATTTTCATCCCGAAAACTTGTAAACAAGGATGGATATTTGCATGTGTGGGACATATGCAATGTACTTGTTAAAATCACATGTGCAAACATGATTCAAATAATCTGTTTGAACATTTTTAGTCTATTTTTAAGAGTCTTGGCTACCAAGTTATTAAGTTCAATGATTCAATGATTCAATGGAATCAAATATCAGCTGATGCTGCAATACCGCCCTCTGTCAAAGTACTAAATTGAAATGTGTTACCATACAGAGGCATATTCATGATGAAAATAACATCTTGGGATATTTTAAGTGCACACAGTCAAAACTGAGCCTTACAGATTCACTATAGGTACCATGTCAACCTAACAATGTCAACTTTTGATTCCAAACATTACAAAATATATGCATATTTGTTCATGTCAGCTATGTAACCATGTTAGGATCAGTTGTAGAAAGTTAAATTCAAATAATCTGTTTGAATATTACTTATGTAATCTTTAAAGTGTCAGATAACAAATATTATTAGTCATTAATAATGCATAAAGCAAAATGGATCATGAGAATTCCCATAATATCATCTGGGCTACAATGTCGCACTACATCAATCAACATCTTAAAGAAACTAAACAATAAAATGGAATGCATTCTGTGTTCAACTTACATCATTTTGCTGTTTCTTACATGCAATGGTAAATATACCTGGGTAAAGTATATTTTACCCCTCTGACCTGTATTTCATTCTCTGACAGCTTAATATGATTTTGTAGAGAACTTGAACAGGTTCTAGTATAAAGTCTTCATCTCTGTCCTCTCACTAAATACCCTATAACTATGGTTATAAACAATTACTGATAGCTATACAAGCAGATATGTGTTACTCAGGAAGTCACCCCATCATAAACACATAAATTAACTGTTTGAACCCCAAATAAATAGTTTCAATGACCTAAAGGTACAAAGCAAAGTAGAATTTTGTCTTCATGTATTTTAAATGAGGGTCTCATTTTGACTAATAAAGATATTTTCTTAGATCAAATTTGACAAATATCTATCATTTGAGCTTGTATATGGTGTAGGAGTATATATATGCTGATATCATTTAATATCATTCCCAAAAAATATTATATATGTGAATACTTGGTGGAAATTTTTTATTTTTTAAATGTTTTTTAAATTTCATTTAAATTTTTAAAATTAAAATTTTTTTTTACTTCTAATTTCATTTTTATATTTTTAAAGTCATTATACATAACATATTAAAATTTCATGTATATGTCATTAATAATAAAAATTTATATCAGTTTCAAGTTTTTACTGACAGGCCATAGTACACAATTAATTTTACTATATGTTCTCTACATTTGTTCCTCAGTACTGAACTTTCCACTGTGTGACAATCAATACAAATCATATGTTAATCTAAAATACCTTCAAAGATGACTTTACGGTTTAATTCTTGTCAAGGGTTGACCTGCATTTTTTTGAGAGGCTGAATTGTAAACAAAACACCAGGCAACGGAACACATATTTCACTTCCGGATCATCACCATGACCTTATTACTCAATGTGCACTGTCGCCGAAATACACACAGACAACCACATCATAAGCTCACATTTTAAAGAATAATCAATTGCCTTTAAATCCTTACCAAGAATGCCAAAATCTAACTCTAGTATCACCACCAAATTTAGACCGGAAAAAGTGATCTAAAAATAGACTGGGACTACATTCGTGGGTACTGAACCGGATTTTATTAATTGTGTACTGATTCCTGAAAGGGTCAATGTTTTTGTCAAACTTTTATATTTACATTTTATTTTGCACGCCACTACTGTTTCAACTTCATACTTAAAGTCTTTTGAAATTTCCTTGCAAGCAAGACATTTGACAGCTGTCAGAAAGTGTGTAGTGCTGGTGTTCTATAGGGTGCAATTTGAGGTCCAATTGTTCTTAAGAAACCAAAACTAAATTTGCTATATCTTCCTTAATTATAGGAATTTTTCAATGCAGTAAAAACCTAATTGTAACACTTGATAAGGCCTGTCTGAAAATAGTCTTGAAATTAAAAAATATTGATATATTAAATTTTAATGAAAATTTTAAAAAATATATAAATTTTAAAAACTTTTTATTTTACAAAAAAATAAATTTTCATACAAGTTATGACATTCAGTTTTACAAATTTAAGGCAGCAATGCTGATTAATGAATGGTCTTTAAAACAAATGGTAGTTTAGGTCTGTACAACTGATAATATTAATCCCAGGGGTACTGAAGCATGATAGCTCACAGTGATTTTGACAGCAAATTGCAATATGCCTATCCAGATGCATATAGGTGTACATACTAAAAAAACAATGACAGGTACTATGTTCCACATTTATTGTTTCAGGTACTTGGACAGTTGTTTGTATAACTAATATCCCACTCAAATTTAAAGTTTTGATGGGACCACTACCATGTTTTATAGCAAATATGCATTCCATTTTAATGCCGATAACTACAAAAGTCAACAATGCAATATGAAAATACAGTTTCACCTTACTGAAAAAAGATGTGAATCTCTCTCATGAAGATCTAAGCCATGTCTTTGAGATGCTGTATATCAGTGTACTGATATGAACTCATCTTGGTCACTTATAGCAGCATACTGCACATGTCCTTATGAAACCTTGCTATCACCATTGGACTACTGGAGAGCTTCCAAATTGATCCAACTCTAATACTTTGTTCCAAATACCAGGCTAGACCTGAAAATATATAACATGTTTCACTTAATTCTAAAAAAAGGAAGATGTAGGCAAATGAAGTTAAAATGTGTTAGATATGGTGATTTCAAAATAACATTCAGGTTGCAAATATGGTTAAAAAAGGTAAACTTGATAGAGTGACACTCAAAGATGTGAAGCAATGGGCATGTATTAAAGTGACAAATGCATCCTAAAAATAGATGAAGTTTCTACAAGCATATTTAGCCATTTACAGGTTAAATAACTAATCAGGTAGAGTATGTATCATAAAGTTTAAGGCTATGTTGGAGCGGTAAGGTTTGATCATTGGTGCAAACATTAATACATACCAGTATAGTGGAAAGTCAAATGACAATGTACCAAATTAAAATTTATTACTATATGCAATCCTATTCATGAAGGAAAAACAATTTTAGATATTGTGAGTGAATATAGCAAAATGTAGCCACACAGATCAACTATAGGTACCAATAGATCCTATATCATCAACTAAATGTGAAATTTTCATCCCGAAAACTTGTAAACAAGGATGGATATTTGCATGTGTGGGACATATGCAATGTACTTGTTAAAATCACATGTGCAAACATGATTCAAATAATCTGTTTGAACATTTTTAGTCTATTTTTAAGAGTCTTGGCTACCAAGTTATTAAGTTCAATGATTCAATAATTCAATGGAATCAAATATCAGCTGATGCTGCAATACCGCCCTCTGTCAAAGTACTAAATTGAAATGTGTTACTATACAGAGGCATATTCATGATGAGAATAACATCTTGGGATATTTTAAGTGCACACAGTCAAAACTGAGCCTTACAGATTCACTATAGGTACCATGTCAACCTAACAATGTCAACTTTTGATTCCAAACATTACAAAATATATGTATATTTGTTCATGTCAGCTATGTAACCATGTTAGGATCAGTTGTAGAAAGTTAAATTCAAATAATCTGTTTGAATATTACTTATGTAATCTTTAAAGTGTCAGATAACAAATATTTTTAGTCATTAATAATGCATAAAGCAAAATGGATCATGAGAATTCCCATAATATCCTCTGGGCTACAATGTCGCACTACATCAATCAACATCTTAAAGAAACTAAACAATAAAATGGAATGCATTCTGTGTTCAACTTACATCATTTTGCTGTTTTCTTACATGCAATGGTAAATATACCTGGGTAAAGTATATTTTACCCCTCTGACCTGTATTTCATTCTCTGACAGCTTAATATGATTTTGTAGAGAACTTGAACAGGTTCTAGTATAAAGTCTTCATCTCTGTCCTCTCACTAAATACCCTATAACTATGGTTATAAACAATTACTGATAGCTATACAAGCATATATGTGTTACTCAGGAAGTCACCCCATCATAAACACATAAATTAACTGTTTGAACCCCACATAAATAATTTCAATGACCTAAAGGTACAATGCAAAGTAGAATTTTGTCTTCATGTATTTTAAATGAGGGTCTCATTTTGACTAATAAAGATATTTTCTTAGATCAAATTTGACAAATATCTATCATTTGAGCTTGTATATGGTATATGAGTATATATATGCTGATATCATTTAATATCATTCCCAAAAAATATTATATATGTGTATACTTGGTGGAAATTTTTTATTTTTTAATTGTTTTTTAAAATTTCATTTAAATTTTTAAAATTAAAATTATTTTTTACTTCTAATTTCATTTTTATATTTTTAAAGTCATTATACATAACATATTAAAATTTCATGTATATGTCATTAATAATAAAAAATTTATATCAGTTTCAAGTTTTTACTGACAGGCCATAGTACACAATTAATTTTACTATATGTTCTCTACATTTGTTCCTCAGTACTGAACTTTACACTGTGTGACAATCAATACAAATCATATGTTAATCTAAAATACCTTCAAAGATGACTTTACGGTTTAATTCTTGTCAAGGGTTGACCTGCATTTTTTTGAGAGGCTGAATTGTAAACAAAACACCAGGCAACGGAACACATATTTCACTTCCGGATCATCACCATGACCTTATTACTCAATGTGCACTGTCGCCGAAATACACACAGACAACCACATCATAAGCTCACATTTTAAAGAATAATCAATTGCCTTTAAATCCTTACCAAGAATGCCAAAATCTAACTCTAGTATCACCACCAAATTTAGACCGGAAAAAGTGATCTAAAAATAGACTGGGACTACATTCGTGGGTACTGAACCGGATTTTATTAATTGTGTACTGATTCCATACAGCGGAGTGCATCGCAGGGAGCATACTAAGCAGGGAACCAGACTAATTCAAGCTGTGCTTTTTGGGCACGGTACGTGATAGTCTTTCGCAGCATCAATACTAGTACCTTTTTTTACTGTGTCTGATGGTTTGCTATGAATTTTCTTTACTCTTGAGTTGGCCGCTTCTCCTTAAAAGTCTCGTCTCTCTAACTGGCAAGGTCATCTATGAAAAAGTTGTTTAGAAGATAAAACTGGTCGCAGAGCTGGGAGTGGCTGTTTAACCCAACTAATCCATTGTTAATGAAGAGAAACTCGTTGTGGGGCTTGGGCTGATTATTCATCCTGATGAATCTGAGAACTAGAACTGGCCGTGTGGCTTGGACAGCCTGTTCATCTAGGCGAATCAGCTGACTAAAAATAATTAATCAAGTACATCGCCATACTCGCTTTGTTTAGTAGCCCTCTGGAAAGTAACGCGTTCAAACGTGTGAATATTGACATTTTGCATATAGCCGATGAACTAACTATTTTTATTTGAAAAATTTGCTGTTATTAAACTTGTTTAAAAAATCTTGTAATATAATAAATTAATAAGCTATTTCTAAGTTGAGCTCGGGAACGACCTTGTCATACAGTAAATTAACCAGCTAAGTCTAATTTAAATGTTTTAGCGAGATTGACCTTGGCAGACAGTCTTTGTACTTTATTCTCCATTATTTTTGTTTTCTTGACATCGAAATGCCATCACATGTATCATCAGTCCTAACCAGGGCCGAGGAAGGGGGCAACCTGGGATATATCCCCGAGGTCCAAGACCGTAAGCGGGCCAGGGCCGAACTACACTTTTTAGTTTTATAAAGGGAAATTTTTGTTTGAACAAGAACTAGGAAAGGCCCGGGGTGGGTGGGTGTTTCTTATCCCTAACACCAACACCACATTCATTACGGCTTTACTTTATTCCTTGCTAGCTCTGTGCAGCATGAATGGCACAGTATACACAGTATACCAGTTTGTATGTGTATATATATATATATATATATATATATATATATATATATATATATATATATATATATATATATATATATATATATATGTGTGTGTGTGTGTGTGTGTGTGTGTGTGTGTGTATCTATGTGTGTATATATGTGTGTATGTGTTTATGTTTGTGTGTGTATATGTATATATATATATATATATATATATATATATATATATATATATATATATATATATATATATATATATATATATGTTCTTTTATGTTTACAATGTTTTACTCTATATCAGTATTTTAATTTAGATGTATGGACTATGCAGTCTGAAATAAAGAATTCTTATCTTATCTTATCTTCTTATCTTATATATTTATACACAATTTTCCAAACTGATTTGAGCTCAATAGTTTTAGGCAAACTCGCTTGTTTTCAGCAAGACATAGCATAGCTCAAACTGTATACAGCTTTCCTCTTAGTAATATATCAGAATAGATTAAATGAATGACAATGAATTTAAATGGAGTAAATGCTATTTTCAGTTCTCTTTATTAGTTGGGGAATCTGGGCCGGCAGACAAAGTGGGTTTTTCCACTTTATGTATTCTGTACAATCATTATAATCCCTATTCGTTGCGTGTAGCCCGACGTGCCATTCGTGCTATGGCGGTACAACGTGCTACTATAGTAGAATGGCTTTACATGTCAGATCGCACAAAGCAAGCTTCATCGTCTACACAAATCTGGACAAATTTCAATTATCTCAGTTGTCATCAAAGCAACATCCAACACAAAGGAATTAAAGTCTTACATCGGTAGAATGCAATACGTTACGGACTTTCGACTTGACATGAAGCGTTGTACAAAATGAGAAAAATGTTAGAGAAACAAAAACGACTGACTGAAAACATAGGAGGTTAGCTGCGACGAGGCATTTAAATGTATTTTATCTAAGACATGATTTAATCAGGTGACAAGCGTTACACAATGAGTCTATGGATATATATATACATACATATATATATATATATATATATATATATATATATATATATATATATATATATATATATATATATATATATATATATATATATATATATATATATATATATATATATATATATATATATCAGACATATCAATCGACCCTATGCTCTCGGGCCAAGTGTCTTGTTCATAACTTGAATAGCAACGAGATTCGAACCATATGCTAGAAACGTTCTTGACACGAAAAGCTGGAGTGATTTATGCAACAAGCAATGATCCCTATGTTGAAAAAAAAAAAACAAAAACAAAAAAAAGCAGCATAAAACTTGGTCGTTTAGGTGCTTGGTCTATATCTGCTGAATTTGTCTGTGAGCTATGCAATGCTGAGCACAGCCTATAATCAACGGTGTGATGATTACGTGGGTTATTTTCACTAGACTGAGCAGAGCCTACAATTAGCTAGGTGATTACATGGGTTATTTTCACTAGACCGAGCACTGCCTACAATTAGCTGTGATTTCATGGATTATTATCACTAGACTGTGCACTACCTACAATCAACAGTATGATTGCATGTTTTTTTTTTTTCCATTAGACTGAGCACTGCCTAAAATCAGCTATGTGATTACATGTTTTTTTTATTAATTAGACTGAGCTCAGCCTTTAATCATCTGCATGATTACATAGATTACTGTTACTAGGCGGAGCACAGTCTACAATCAGCTGTGTGATTACTTGGGTTAGTTTGGTTCTCTAGATTGTCTTGAATATTTTATGTACGTATCAGTGTCTGTCGTCAGCGAATGATTGAGACCATACATCATGTAGTGTTGGCGATAGTCATACATCTTCTGTGACAGTTTTACTATGTTTTTACTACCGGTAAATTTCTTTGGCATCATGTAGAGTTCAGCCCTCGATATTTTCTTGTTTACAAAAGGGTCAGTGAGATACATGGAAACAATAATACATTCCACATAAATATATGTTTTTTTTTCTTGTTGATTCTTGTTTTGAAGGTGCTTTGATTTTGTTTTTTTATTATTTTGTTTTGCTTTTATATTTGTTTTATGTTTTATTTCAGTTGCAATATTGCTATTTACAGTTTATCCATTGTCTATTCACAGTATTTTCTTCACAAATATTTTACACTTGGTTGCATCTAACCGCTCCGGTGGCCTAGTGGTTATAACATCCGCCTTCGATGTGGGAGGTTGTGGGTTCGATACCAAAGACTTATAAAAATGGTATTAACAGCTGCCTTGCTTGGCGTTCAGTATTAAGAGGTTAGTGTTAATGTGAGTGGGTGGGACATGATGTTACAGGCCTGCGGCATGATGCCCCCGTGCTAGACATCACTATAAACTGCCACACTGAAGACATTGTAACGATACGACTGAAAAATTGTTAAAGCTACGTTAAAAAATCATAATCACATCAAATCACGCCACTTTTCATTAACCTGGCTACGTAGGTTTATTTTGCTAGTGCCTGTCGCTTTAAAAGATTATCCACATTCAAACGAGAGTTGTTTAATCAAATCGTTTTGATGACGATTTCACGCACTCAAGTTCTCGTTGTAAATATTAGCTTTAAAAGTAATCAATCGTGAATGCAAATCTATATTATTGAAACTTTAATTGCAATCTCATTTCTTGATTATGTAATATTATTAAATAGCTGGAAGAATCTATGAATTTAATTCTTTTTCAATAGGCGATAACTAGATGACGTTGAAAATAAAAGTTTATTATTATTATTATTATTATTATTATTATTATTATTATTATTATTATTATTATTATTATTATTATTATTATAGTTGTTGTTCTTGTTCTTCTTCTTTTTCTTATTATTATTATTATTATTATTATTATTATTATTATTATTATTATTATTATTATTATTATTATTATTACCACTGATATATAAGAAACAATTGTCACTTACAGATTTTACGCAAATATGGCACACAGGATAACGATGATGGGCGGCATTGGGGACAATCTTGGTTCAATGAGAAATAGCAGCTGAAATTTAAATCTCGCATTTCGAGAATTATAGTTTCACACGCTGAATCAAACTGATGGTGTTAAATATTTCATTTCATATGTAGATTTTTTTAAAGTTTTATTTGTTAAATTACACAGTGGGTTTTGTAGGTTCCATTTTCTATCTAGAGCTCCTACACCTTATATGTTGGTGGTTGCAGTTTCAGCATTGTTTAAAGGGAATTCCAGTTTCATTAAATTAGTTGAATTAAAATGCGGCGAAGCTTTCATTTCATATGTCGAGTTTTACAGTTTTATATGTGGAATTACACAACAGCGAATGAAAATTCTTTTTCTTTTGTCAAGTTTACACTTTAACTTCAATTACACGGGGGTGGTTTAAATTTCGGTGGCAATCGTCGAAAATTCCAACTTTACACATTGAATCAAATTAATTGTGCTGAAAGTTTCATTTTATTTGTTTAGATATGCAGTTGAGCGCCATTTGCTATGTCGAGGACTTAGCTGCAGTCTGTTAAATTAAACGGCGATAGTTGAAAATTTCATTTCCTCTATAGATAATTATATTATCACGTGTGTGGGGGGGAGATAATTATATGCAGGAAATTATGACTAATTGATTAAGCTGCAGTCTGTTGAATTAAACGGCGATTGTTGAAAATTTCATTTCCTCTATAGGTAATTCTATTATCACACGCGCGCGCGCGTGTGTGTGTGTGTGTGGAGGGAAGAATTCTATGCAGGAAATGAAGACTAATTGATTGATCGTGTGCCGGATTTATTTTATTTTTGTTACTTTTGTGCACCGTTTTCTAGTTTTGTTTTGTTTTTCTTCCCACCTGAAAAAAATCTTCTAGATATGCTTAGGGACGACAAGGGGGAGGAACCGGGGATATATCCCAGGGTCATGGGCCGTATGGGGGGTCTGAATAGAACAACACTAATTTTCTTAAAAGAAAACTTTTGTTTGAACTATAACTAGGAGAGGCCCTGGTGTTTCTTACCCCAGGGTTCGTGATCGCTCTCCACAGCCCTGGATCTACTGAAGAGACTAAGGATATTCCAGGCACACATGTTCCGATGCTATGGTATTTGTACACAGGCTATTGACGTTGATAAAGAATAGATTAATGATATTATTCTATGATGGATAAAAATTTACAATTAGTTGGTGTTAATGAAACTACACGACATAATAAAGCATTGTCAGGTCGATTCTTGATTCTTCACGGTATAACGCTAAGATGAGAAATGCATGCGCTACTGTCAACTAAAGTGTATCACAAGGTGATGTATGACAACAAAGCAATCACCGATTTGACACTTGTTTGTTCTGGTCGTCGGCCTGATTCCTATGGAAGTATTATTGTTTCTCCGTTACTTGTCTCGCCCCACCTGCTCTCTCTCTCTCTCTCTCTCTCTCTCTCTCTCTCTCTCTCTCTCTCTCTCTCTCTCTCTCTCTCTCTCTCTCTCTCTCTCTCTCTCTCTCTACAAGGTCATATACCCTACCCCATTCATGCACTCGAACGTGTTCCAGCTATCCACACTCATTTATATGCTGCTTGTTCATTTCTTTTCTTTCTATCATGTGTTGAATTGCACGTAAAACATATACACAGCACAAGGAGTAGCGGTGGCGCATTGGTTTGCATGCCTGAAGCAAAACCGAAAGGGTGCTGGTTGCTGTTGTTGTTGTTGTTTTGGGGCTTAACGACATTTTTTTAGCACACGATAGGCTTTACAAGGCGGCCAGTATTAATAGTGGAGGAATAAACGGGGAAATCCGCGGAAAGAACCACCGACGCACGAGAAGATACTGGCAAGCTTTCTCACATATCTACATTCGCCGAACCTTAAACTCGAACCCAAGCAGACAGAGATGAGATGGCAGAGATCCGTAACGGAGAGCGCTTTAGACCACTCGGCCACTCGGGACCCTAAAGGGTGCTGGTTGGTTGGAATTCTACCGTGGCATCGTTCTGAATCAGCTATATATGTGTATCCTTGGCCAATGCACTTTACTCCAATCACTAAATAACCTACTTGTGTTGATGTGTTCTAAAGGCCAACGCAAACAACCAACTTAACATTAGAGACAGACCGAAGTACTACTAAAACTGTTTTAAAAATGGGGAAAAGATTGCAAGTAGGTATAATGATGCATTCATACTGTGTATATTAAATATAAAATCTTTGATCAGAGAACATTGTAGCGCGTGAATTACCTGAATTGCCCAACTAGATGTCAAACATAAAACTGCGAAGATACCGGATGATGTCTTATTGCAGTTGGTTTTTTTCTTTAACTTAAGACTTATGACTGTAGGAGTTACTTCCCTTAAAAAAAATAAGCGCCATAAGTTGCAACAGAACAAGTGTTTAAAACGCTTAAAATTTGATTTCTGCAAGCGAAGAAACCGTTTTTAGATTACCTATTGAGACATTTTTTATGCAATTTATTTTCTTAATTTGGTAGTCTTATAAGGTTGAATTCTTGTTCAGCCATCAAAATCTTCAAACAAAAAAAAAAAATGCAATTACAACATCAATTTCATTCTACGAATACTTCAGTCCAGAAACATTAAATAATCAGTATAAAATGCAGAATTCAGCGATGCCAATTAGCTCTACAAATTTGATTTCTCTGTATATACCTATTATATCTACACTTTTGCGGCTGTATAATGATAGGTCATATCCTTGTGTACGTCGTATTTAGTAACATGTCTCAAGAAGATTGGTGAATTAAAAGGTTTCGGATCCTGGATGAGACCTTTGTGGGCGGTGGATGTGGTCCGAGGTTACATTTCCGTCGGTAAAATGGAATGTTCCTTGTAATCGGAACTTCGTTTACACGGATTGATGAAGGAGTGTCTTCTCTCATATGGTGGTTTATGATGGCGATTAGATGCCTACGAAGGTTTGCCAACCTAGATTCAACTCCTAGGGAAATAGGTGAGTGGGGGTGGGGGCGAATGTTTTTATATTAGAGACTTTCCTTGTAACTCGAAGTCCATCTCTACTTTGACTGGGGAAACTTGGTATTGTTTTGCATGGATGAATAGATGGCAACGATGGTTTCAAATTTTGAATGCCTCTCGTGAATGGGACTGCGGGCGAAGGATCTGGGGAATGGGAGTGGCAAAACTTAAATGTGCGTTTCTTTTGGTTGCTTCATGTTTAATATATAATTTTTAAGCCAGTGTTAGCACATCTTTCAGCCATGATTTGTATGGTGAACGTTGTAAATCATTATACTTCAGAATATATATATATATATATATATATATATATATATATATATATATATATCACACACACACACACACACACACGTTATCGAAATTCCACGGGAGACAGGTATACGTTCAGACAAACACGAGTTTTGACAAAACATTTCGAGCTAGTTATACAGTTCTCCATTGTAAGGATATGGACGCAGTTCTGATTAGCCAATAGTTTGGATAAAACAAGGTTTGGATAAGTGAGGGTAACATAATTTGGATGAAGAATGTTTTTATCAATAAGAATCACCTGCACTAACATGTTTTTATAAACGGGTTCAGTTTAATCAGTCGCAATAAGATAGCGATATCACGCCTGAAGGTAAGATTTATAAATCAAAAATGACGCGTTGCCGATCTCCCTCTGATAAACATTTTACACCAATGTTATAATTCCCATATACAACACCAAAACATTATTTTGTCTCATTCTTGTGATCACACAAATGGTGAATTTAGACTGGTGGATAGGTTAAATTATACATCGTTTTATTTCAAGGCATTCAACTGCTCTGAGATTACACTTCGCATTTTCATATATGCGTTCAGGATCATGTATGTGTAGGAGAGAAAAAAGAATCTTTAAAACTCGTCCAGGGGCATTTATTACCTGCATTACCAAAAAAAAAATAATCAAGAAATATATTTTAATTCTATATTTGTTTTAGGTGTGTTTATCGCAAAAAGTGACGTGGGAACGGGCACCATAGTTGGATCAGCCGTGTTTAACATTCTCTTCATTATTGGTGTATGTGCACTTTTCGCAGGCATGGTAAGTGTTGTTGGAAGATTATTTGTTTCCAAATGAAAAACCAGCCCTTAGAGAGTTGACAACAAATACTAAGGCCCATGGTGGCCGTGTGGTTAAGAGCTCTCTATTGCAGATTACTCACATTTCCCTTCACTCCGCGAGGGTTCGAGTCTAGGCTCAGCCATTGTGTGCATATGACAAGGTTTCACAATGGTTCACAGTGGATAGGTTTCCTCTCGGGTTATTCCTCCATCAAACATACTTGCTGCCATGTATCTATGTGTTGAAAAATAGCGTTATACCCATGAAACTAGTGCTGACCACAACTATCTCAATTTGAAAATTGTTTTTTTTTTGTGTGTGCAAAAGTTGGACTTGCTCGAAAACTTCCACAAATCCTCCTCTGTGATGTTGGGATCACGTGGTCGAAGAGGAATAATAACATACAGACTTCCATGCTACATTTGTTACATTTGCCAAATATCTTGTAATGTCTAACGTGAAAGGAATTCATTAAAAATTCAGAGAGAACATCGGATTGGCAGTAACCAAAAGGTGTCCATTAGTTGTGCTGTAACTCTCATGTTGAATTAAATGAAAGCATTTTGATGAAACTTGTAACTGATTCTCGTGTCGACAGTTCTAATGTTTATTAGAAAAATATAATTCATAATACAAATATAAAATACATTTTCATATTTCTCTAATTGGTTTTATCAGAGTTGTAATAGAAATAGTATTCATTTATAAATACGGACATTTACAAAATTTGGGCTGCGCGAAACATTATCAACCAATATAGATTTTTGTCTAAAATATTTTGTATAGCTACAAACACACACACACAAACACACACACATACACACAAACACACACACATGCACACACACACACACACACACACACACACACATATATATATATATATATATATATATATATATATATATATATATACATACATACATACATACATACATACATACATACATACATACATACATACATACATACATACATACATACATACATACATACATACATACATACATACATACATACATACATACATACATACATACATACATACAATGATGCATACATTTTTCTATATTTGACCATATATTTTCTTGAGAACTGGGAATTACTCTCCGAACATCCAATAAACACCGATATTTATCACTGCATGTGACATTGATACGTGACTGTTAAAACATAGTTTTCATACGAATTCAAAGACATACATAACTGCTGTCCTTGAATTCAAAGGTATAGTATAAATTATTCATTCAAAAATTATTAATTTCATGTAGTCTGTCTTGAGCAAATGTTTAAATACTATAAGCGTGGAAGCAAGATATATGCAAAATAAAATGTAATAATATAATTTTGGTATCTAGCTAATTATAGCTTTTTTTATTAATAATAACTTAAAGGATGGAGAAGACCAATTTAAAGGGAGATAAACCTGACATGAAATTAAAACTCTAATTTTAGTTCATGTGTTGATTGCTGTCAAATACTTCTTGTATAAATCTAGAAATACGTTTCTTTTCTTATAAGTAATAAGTGTTCCAAGGCACACGACCTCTGTCCTGTTTGTAGCGGAAAGAATTTTATTCGGTGACTTGTAAAAATTTAATATTTTAACGAAACAAAAGACAAATTTTCAACATTATTGACGCTGCCGCCGCCACCAGCGACGAAAAGATGATATATCTATTATGATAAGAAGCACATGCAATATACATGACTAGTTCTATGCAACCTTCTTTCTTTAATCTCCACCAATCTCTTGAAATCCATGGTAAATAAGTTTTGTTGTAAACAGTCAACGAAATTTAAATGTACACGTCAATTAAAACTAGAATAGTGATAACAGATATAGTAAGCAAATATGCAAATGAAACCAGACTCGAAGGGCCAGTGTAGTTCTGAGAAAATCAAATCGGAGGGTCAGTGTAGTTATGAGAAAATGAAGAAGCTAAAAAGATATTTGTTTGTGTTTATTAGTCAGCAATTTTATTTTACTCCAGACAATAATTCACAAATAGTTTATTTCTTTGACAAACTCCTAAAAACCTCAGTTTATGAGATTTATCGCTGAGTATCAAACTGTACTGAATTTCTACCCCACCCACCACAACCCTTTATAACAATACCAAAGGACAAAGGCTGATATGACGCTACTGGACTTTAATTACACATACCTTCAAGATCGTCTGCGGTCGGATACAAGCATTTACTTGCCTTTATCATTTGTGGTCTGTTGAAAGTATTTTGACTTTTACTGATTTGTTGTTTAGACGATACGGTCTATATCAAGGATATAACATTCACTGATATGGTATTTAGACGATACAGTCTATATGAAAGATTCGGACATTCACTAGCTTGGTATCAAATATACAGACATTCACTGATTTGGTATTTAAACGATACGGTCTATTTCAAAATATCACTGAAGAAAATTTTGAGGATGACATTCGTGAGTATCAAAGAGACTGGGACAAAATGGCATTTAATTCAGAAGAATGAGAACTAGTGTTCTATCATAACCCTTTGCAAAATTGAGACAAATAAATCTTTGCATTTATATTCTTAAACACACATTATTTCCATGAATGTGAATTTATACCATCGTTCTTCTCGATATTGTGATTATGTTATTCACTGTTTGTGGTATTGTGACATAGCCTTTATTTGACTTTAAAAAAAAAATGTCGCCTTAGCACGACACAAAGCGGTATCACCCATCTAGTGTGCCACACAGTTCAAAGCACAAACTAGTCTCATCAAACGTTCTTGTGCTCACAGAGAAAACCAAACCAGTTATTGATGTCATGGTCATCTTCAAACTCGAAAGGACGAACAGTAAGCAATACAAGTTTGGAACTTTAGCCGAATATCATATGTTAAGAAAAACAGATTCACATAACATCTGTTTCTGATCTTTGCGTATTTGTAATCTGGTCAAATATCACAGGCAGAAGTAATTACATGGAGTTCTCTTGAAGCTGTAATATTGGTTAAGATTGAACGATTCTTGTATGTGGCCATGCTGTCCTAGAATTGACCAGAGACAAGGATAGGACCAATATGTACCATATATAACAAGTAAATTAAAATCTAATTTGTGTCTCGTCTTCGAACTATAGGCCATGCAAAGCTGACATTTTTCTTTTCGATGACGTTGTTTTTCTTGTTGCTGTTGTTGTTTCTATGGTAACATCAGCCAATGTTAAGTTTATGCGTTTAACTCTATTTCTCTGGCACTATTGAATTTACAGAACCCCACTACTGGTTATGTCCATCTTGATTGCTACTACCTTTTGGGAAAAGTCGGTCACGGTAACATAGGTTCAATAATTTTATCAAATGTTATCCCATTCTAATCGGGGGTGTTGTTTTACAGCCCGTCCGTAAGTACATAGGTGTTATGACAGTGGATTTCGCTTACACTGTTAAATGTAGAAATATTACATTTGAGTCAGTTGTCAGTTGAACGATCTGATAAACATTATAGCAGTAGGTTGATCCTTGAGATTACCTCCTTCTAAAATTATGTCAGAGAGATCTATTTTTCCTGTGCCAATGTCTTTTGTCGGCTTTTAGATTTTGAAGGGGTGTAGTATGCAAACTATTCTACAAGTTACTCATGAATAACTCATATTTTATTGAACAGGTGGTGGAGCTAACTTGGTGGCCGATGTTGAGAGATTTTGTTTTTTACATATTATCCATAATCGCTTTGGTTTTGGTAATTAGCGATGAACTAGTGTATTGGTAAGTCTGTCTGTCTGTCTGTCTTTTTGACTAGACTGTCTATCTATCTATCTATCTATCTATCTATCTATCTATCTATCTATCTATCTATCTATCTATCTGTCTGTCTGTCTGTCTGTCTGTCTGTCTGTCTGTCTGTCCGTCCATCCATCCATCCATCCATCAATCTATCCATCTATCTATCTATCTACCTAATAACATATCTATCTATCCACTCATCCACCCACCCACCCATCCAATCCATCCATCTATCCGTATATATATATATATATATATATATATATATATATATATATATATATATATATATATATATATATATATATACAGAGAATATATATATATATATATATATATATATATCTATATATATATATATATATATATATATATATATATATATATATATATATATATATATATATATATATATTCCGACAATATGAATTATGCAAATGAAGTTGAAAATATGTCACGCGATTCTGTTCAAAACGCTTCGTTAAATATTAGCTTTAGTTTCAGGCTGTTTACTATACTAACTGTCCCGGCTGTGACTAATCTAATTGTTGCATACTGACTACCACCCCCCTTTGCAAAAATGTGCGCCTATGCATGGATCAGTGCTTTCCATATTTATATTTGGCAATTCATAATTCTGAAATTTGCGGAAATTTTTTTCTCGCATTTCTAACAAAACGTCGGAACTTTTTTCCTATTATTTGAGTATCAGTTCCCGCTTGCCCCACGAGCTGGAACCCGCAAACGTTATGTTCTTTCCTTCGACCGCATTCCGTCTCCTTTGTTTGGAATGGGGTCGGGAGGGTGGAGTTGAAAACATGGCGAATTGGATAAATGCACAATGATGTTAGTTAATTGTAGGTAGGCAAGACGTGTTACTCGAGATATGGAGTCGATTCCTGCATTTTTGGAACGAATTATTTCTTGCTTGAGCTTACGTGCCTGTATAAAACTGCTATCATCTTGCACCAGGTACGAGGCTTTGATCTTTCTAGTGATGTATGCGCTGTATATAACCATCATGTACTTCAATAGAAGACTTGAAAAGAAGGCTTATTCAATATTTGACCGCATCTGTAAGAAGGAACTACGCCCTGAGGAAAGTGAGACAGAACCTCTTATCCGGAGTCATGAACTAGAAGATTCGCAGAAAGTGTATGAATCAAGTGCGCCCAAAGAGGTGACTGCAGAAGCAGAGACGTCGTTATTGAAGCAAGCAGAGACTTCGTTGTCGAAGAACCTGATGCCAGGTGAAGAAAAAACAGGTAATCACAATAGATGATTAGCGATGGCTTCTAAGAACGAATAAAATATGCAACAATTAGATTAACTTTTCTCAAAGAAAAAATCAAATATTTGTATGTTGTGGTCATTATTTCCTTTTCTTACGGCGACATATGAGTTCTCTCTCTCATATTTTCAAAATCTTTGTTTAAAACTATTTTTTATTCTTCTTTAAGATTGCGCATCCTTCATTTTCGCCATTACAAGGCAATATTTTCTGTTTTTTGGGAGGGGGTGGTTTTTTTTGTTGTTTCTGTCTTTTTCTTTCTTTTTTTGTTTTTGAGGGGTGGTTTCCTATATACTTACATTTTTGACGTCATTGTCCATTAACACTGTCTTTGACCATTAACTTTCAGTAACCATTACCATTATTATAAGAGTTCAAGTACTGTTATTCTTTCTTGGTAAGCTGATACATGAAAACAAATTAACTGTCTGGTACACGCCGCTCCAGTGACCTAGTGGTTAGTGCGTCCGCCTCAGATGCGGGAGGTCGCGGGTTCGAACCCCGGCATAGTCATACCAAAGACTTATAAAAGTGGTACTAATAGCTGCCTCGCTTGGCGCTTTGCATTAAGAGATTAGTGTTAGGACTAGTGTTAGAATAATGCGACAGGGTGGGACATCATGCTACATGTCTGTGGCATGATGCCCCAGTGCTAGACATCACTATAAACTGCCACAATGCGGACATCTTAGCGATATGACTGAAATTTGTTTTGAAGCTGCGTTAAAAATCCGAATCACACACACACGCACGCACATAAACACTATCTGGTACAATTTCATTTCGCTATATACCAATTTTAAAATCAGTCATTTGTTCATGGTTCCAGGAAAGAACCTAATGTTATCAATTGTGTTCGCGAGTTATTTTGTTTTGTTTATTTCCTTTTTTTTCAGACGGTGACCCTGAATATGAATCACCATGGACTATACCTGATAAGTTTCTTTCACGTGTCTTCTGGGTTGCAATGATACCGGTCAAGGCTTTGTTGTATTTTACAACGCCGGATTGTCGCCGCCCAGGAATATGGCGGAAGTTGTACATGTTAACATTTGTCATGTCAGTTTTTTGGATAGCTGCTTTTTCTTACGTTATGGTTTGGATGGTCGTCATTGCAGGTAAATATCAGATAAAATGTGATACCTAGTTGAATAATGTCGATATCAAGTCACAAATGGTAACATGGTACCAGATAAAGCTATAGCGTAATATCACATGTATCTGGACGAGCAACGAGGGAGGGAGGGGGCGGGTGAACAGAGGTATATGAAGGCAACGCCAAGCAACGCTGACTCATTAATTATCCAAAGACGAATCTGAGGTTTGTATTCAAGCCGGATTGTAAGCCTGTTTGGAGCACCGTTACTATTCCGCGCTGACCTCAATGAAATATTACTGGCACTGATTACTGTCCACCGAAAATTTCTTTCACCTGTACACTGCGTGATTTCCTCACACTCTGTTCCACGCTGACCTTAATAGAAAATTAGTGTTCAGTACAATGCGCGATTTTTAAGCATGCCCTTAGTCAGTATACGTGCACTTGAAACTATATGTCAGGGCTTGACACGCCGCCTGGTCAATGTCTAACTTGTGAGTCGATTTGGAATTTCGGCATTTATCTTTGTTAAAAGAAAATACGTTACGTTTCTGATTGTTTTAAAAATATTATTTAACTTAGTGATCTCTAATTCAATCGTTGTTTTAGTATCTTAATAAAGAATGACCCCGCGCTTACAGAACAATTAGCTCTAGAATGACTGCAGGTAATTAAGAAATATCTTTAAGTGTGTGATTCTGTCAAACAGCAGCTATAACAACACCAGGGAGCTCATGTGTAATTTACAGAGGGTACAGATAATTTATTTTAACCGATTGTCGCACCAACCCCAAAATTTGTCACAGCAACTGAGGAAACACAACACTTGATAAGTTACGTAATGGTATTGCAATCTAGCCGTCTTCTGCACCCTCATCCACCCCAAACTTGACCATCTCCACCACCCGAAGTTCAACTCCCACCAGAACCAAAAGCTAAAACCAATGTAATAGATAAATTTACTGAATGGGGTATTTCCGCTATCTGGAACCCAGACCAAGTAATTGATATTGCCGGGTATGTTTATAGTCGTAGAGATCGATACGTAAAACGTGAACATGTTTACACGCTAACATCCGACGATTGGGTTAAAGATATCTATCGTGTTGCAGTTGCAGCTAATGTTAAGCAAATCAGAAGAAACGACAATGATTTTAAAATCTTTAACAAACAGTAGAAGAATATACTGTAAGAGCAGAATTGGGAAGGGAAACAAATCAAAAGGCGAGAGAAGAAAGTAGACAATCAGGAGCACAAACTAAATCCCAAAAATGAAGGGGGAGTAAGGGTTTACGTCGTCAAATGAGCCCTTGCAGCGCGCGTAAACCACAACTAGATCCGCACGACGAACTATCTGAAGGAGTAACAGGAAGTGGCCTTGCCATTCGCGATCAACGCCGTAAAAATCAAACCTTGCAGGTGATTCAAGATAATCTTTGTCCAAATAACATCCTTGTTGATGTTGATCGACTGAAAATTATGTTTGGTGGAAGAGGAGCCGGCAATAATTCCCACGAAATCATCAATGAATCTGCTGATATGTGTTTGCGTTTATTCAATGGTGGCGTCATGGACAGTAGCGTCTATCGGGTACTGATCGATGAAATTACTGACAATTTCTACAGTGAATATATTAATTAGATCGGCGATAACAAAATAACATGATTATACATCATGCCCAACATGGATCTTAAAAAGGTCGCGGTGATAAATTCACTATTACCGGTTTATTGCGCGATCTACTGAGCTGGACTCGGCGATATCAATCAGGGTTTATATTTAGAAGGATAGCCCCAAAAGGTATTCCGATAGCAAAACCATTAGGTGATGTTACTAGCAAAGCATTCTCAACGATTAAAGACAGACTCTCACGATTAGCACGACGAAAACCTCAGCCAGTAAAATTGTCCAGCGCAGAAGTAATATCAGCAAGTGTCAGTAAAATAATAAATCAAGCTGTAAATGAGCGGTCGAAAGAATTATTGGGGGGGGGTCATCTCTGACAAAATAAGCCTCATCCAAGATGGAAAGAAATATACCAAACCTAATAATGGGTAGTAGTCTGGCCCGTCGTCTCCGATGATAATTATCAGTCTTAGAACATCGTTTAGACAGCAGCGAATTTAATAAAATAAAATCTTCAAGCGTGTGTCTGATTCCGCATTTGACATCGATGCACAAATATTCAAAGAAGAGTCGATATGTGGTTGTCAATAATTTTCTTATGAAGCACAAGAATCAAATTAGCATGAATTAAACTCCTAGTTCAAGATACAACAAGGTGTTTCCTCCTCACCGAGGAATTATTTGAAGTTCATGATAAAATGGTGAAAAACGATAATACACTGCAAACGAACGATTTGGATTCGTTTACAACGGTATTATGGCGTTGTTCAACAGTGCCAGATATATCATCAATTGTAGAGAAATCTAAGCATGCCTCGATAACGTTGATATTAATACGACAATTATCGGACTGGCCCGATACGGCGATGACTATTCTCGGACCGCCAGTCCGTCCATGATATTCACGATGGACATTACTGACAACCCTGATGATAGGCAGTATATCATGGTACAATTAATACAAGCTAGCTCTGTTAATCCACAACCAGTTGGGATAATAGCTCGACCCGTCGTTGATTTTGCGACACTGCAGAGCGCCAATCGAGAATTCAACCTGTCATTTTTCAGCACGACAATCTCAGGTTAACTCTGATAATGGATTTTTGTGTGCGATACCATTGTCACATATCTTCATATTTTGCAAGCTTGTTAGAACAGTTATATTCTTAGCCAAATATACGTTTGCACAGGTTTTAAGGGACACAGACAAACGATGCTGTCTGGCGTGCTGTGATTGGTGGAGGTGGTACTGCTAAAGTAACACTGACAAAACTAACATTATGGATGACAACGACGAGTCCATCAGGGACGAAGGATGCGTGGTTGTTATCGTTCATGGATAGGAGTGGTAAATGAAAGCTATAGTGGATGACAATAGCCAGAGACACAGCCCAAGGCACAGTAGGGACATTTTCATGGCAGACCACATCACAGCAGGGAATTTCAGCACCACGACATACATTAGTTGCATTTGAACGTACCAACAGGTAAAACGTTCATACAGACAACCCAATGGTGTTTGACAGATTAGCACTGTCTACGATTTTTCTGAGGATTAATGGACATCAAGAACCATCCGAAGACATAAAAATGAATTTTGACCAAAATAATGTTGCACGGACGTATCATTAGTTTGATAACTTTCATGGGGCATGATCAGAATGCCGACTCTGGTTTGCAGATATCTCAGCCTCATTTCTCAACGTTGTATCCAATCTATTAGTTTTCCTAGGAATACCTCGATTTGTTCAGACAATCTGTCGTTGATATATTCGGGGTCCTGCTGCATCTGTTGGTTGTGGTTACAGAGCAATCGCAGCTGTGCTATCGGACCAAAACAATGTTGCTTGAATGAGTTAGTGGACAAATGAGAATTATTGATGCACCTGTCAAAAACACGTTTTCTAACATGTAATTAGATAATTCATATTGTTATGATGTCATATTATCACATCAACATTATTCTGACACCTCGATCAGATTAAAAAGCTGAAATCTTCACCAAAGAAGAATTATTCGTTGCAAGCCCCAAATATAATATTGCTGAAATACTACAATGACACTACAATGACACCAAAATAATACAAACCTGGCTTGTGACTCGTTCTTTCTGCGAATGGCATCAGCGACCCAGCAAAGACAGGCGATATATTTACGCTGCTAGAGACATGTCAGCGTTGATTGCCGCTGAAGACTCGGCTGTTGAAAAAGTAGCTGTGGTCGGTGACCCTAGAACAATTTCAGGCATGCCATTGAAAAAAATCAACAGGACAAGGATTAAAGACCTCAAGAAAGGGATGGTGTCTTAGATTACCCGGAATGCGGTACAGTCAGGGTCTGCAACTGCCCGGGACGTTTCGTTAAAGTTCTCTATATCCAGTTTTGATTAACTTGATGCTGATTGGCGATTAAACATAAAAAAACTCCATAGGTGTTTTCATACGTCATCCGTTACCAACAAAAAAAACCATGTTGAAACTGGTATCATTAATCTTGATGGCCTTTCTCGGGGTTGATCCATTTCGTGTTGTCTATTTCGATTCGTATTGGTTTGCACCACAGAGAGAATTTTTAAAATATAGTGGATTAGTTGGTGACATACCCATCTACTATTCAACATTACCAACACAGACAATAACGGATCCACCAGTATGCAGTCAAGAAGTACTTTCTGTACTTAACACCTTATGAAGGTAATCAGCGACAACTTACAAAATCCTGCATGAGTATACCAGCAGACGGCTTCGTTTTAATCAGATTTAATACTTTATAATGGTATATATTTACGGAAGATCCGCTACAAATAAGCATCCTGGTGACTTTGATTTGTCTGAATCTGTGGCGCGAATTGAACTTTCTCATCTCACCGTTGTTGACAAAGATGAAATTGTTGTTTTTCAGAATCAGCAAGGAAGATTAAAGACGAGAAATATTATGTGGGAGGATATTATCAATCGAGTTTTAGGTGCAACCAACGATGACATTGTGGTATTTACCGGCGATGGAAAATACAAAATCTCAGATATATCAATTACAGCGATCCGCAAAGAGATCCGCCGTAACTATGTTTCTGCATCCGGTGGTTCGATGACTGGTTTACTCATCATGACTGGAAATAAAATAATTGTTTGAAATAACCGAAATTAGCCGACAATGTTGCAACGATGAAGTACGTGGACGACAGCAACGACGCGATAAGGACCTCGTCAACAACAACGACTGATAGATTAACTACACTACGTTCAGAGAATGTCAGATTCTTCTTAATGTCGCCTATGGTTTCTTTGTAAACCCAATTATCGTCAGCACTAAGCACACAGACATTATCGCATTACTCAATGAGCAATTCGACGTTAAAACCTCAATTGAAACGAATAATAGAGTGCTCGCAGAAATATCAGGATCAGTTAGAGGATTTAATGGAAAGATAAATGTGTTGAAAACGGAATCTAATAATAATCTAGTTGGTGTTAAGACTTCAATCAAAACGATTAACAGGACACACTCAGAAATATCAACATCGGAAAAGGATTTGATGGAAAGATAAACGAGATTAAAATAGAATCAAATAAAATACAGAATAAAGTAAATAATATTGATCAAGAGCTCGGTAGAGTATCCGCGGTAGATAATGGAATTAAATGCCGGATGCATGTGAGATTTGATGAAAAGATTACAGAGATAAATACTAAGATTACAGAGATGAATACTAAGATTACAGAGATGAATACTAAGATTACAGAGATAAATACTAAGATTACAGAGATGAATACTAAGATTACAGAGATGAATATTAAGATTACAGAGATAAATACTAAGATTATAGAGATGAATACTAAGATTACAGAGATGAATACTAAGATTACAGAGATGAATACTAAGATTACAGAGATAAATACTAAGATTACAGAGATATATACTAAGATTACAGAGATGAATACTAAGATTACAGAGATGAATACTAAGATTACACAAATACTAAGATTACAGAGATAAATACTAAGATTACAGAGATTAATACTAAGATTACAGAGATAAATACTAAGATTACAGAGATGAATACTAAGATTACAGAGATGAATACTAAGATTACAGAGATAAATACTAAGATTACAGAGATGAATACTAAGATTACAGAGATGAATACTAAGATTACAGAGATGAATACTAAGATTACAGAGATAAATACTAAGATTACAGAGATGAATACTAAGATTACAGAGATAAATACTAAGATTACAGAGATGAATACTAAGATTACAGAGATGAATACTAAGATTACAGAGATAAATACTAAGATTACAGAGATGAATACTAAGATTACAGAGATAAATACTAAGATTACAGAGATGAATACTAAGATTAGAGATGAATACTAAGATTACAGAGATGAATACTAAGATTACAGAGATGAATACTAAGATTACAGAGATGAATACTAAGATTACAGAGATGAATACTAAGATTACAGAGATAAATACTAAGATTACAGAGATGAATACTAAGATTACAGAGATAATACTAAGATTACAGAGATAAATACTAAGATTACAGAGATAAATACTAAGATTACAGAGATTAATACTAAGATTACAGAAATGAATACTAAGATTACAGAGATGAATACTAAGATTACAGAGATAAATACTAAGATTACAGAGATGAATACTAAGATTACAGAGATAAATACTAAGATTACAGAGATGAATACTAAGATTACAGAGATGAATACTAAGATTAGAGATAAATACTAAGATTACAGAGATGAATACTAAGATTACAGAGATGAATACTAAGATTACAGAGATAAATACTAAGATTACAGAGATGAATACTAAGATTACAGAGATGAATACTAAGATTACACAAATACTAAGATTACGGAGATAAATACTAAGATTACAGAGATGAATACTAAGAGTACAGAGATAAATACTAAGATTACATAGATAAATACTTAGATTACAGAGATAAATACTAAGATTACAGAGATGAATACTAAGATTACAGAGATGAATACTAAGATTACACAAATACTAAGATTACAGAGATAAATACTAAGAATATTAATCTGAACTCGAAAATAAATCCAAAAGGACACAATGAGTGCAGATATAAACGGGTCACAACCCAATCCCTGACGAGGACCAACATATATATGATATTGTGCAAACCTATGAAAATACGTTAACTAACGGATATTATAGAATATCAGTCTCATATATTTGTTATGAAAGAGCGGCTCATTATGATAAAGTATTTCAAAATGAGAATAGTATATATTATATCAGACATTGTATTAAAATTATCCATGGTTAGTTATGATAGACATTAGGACCCCACAGAAATCTTTCATTTAAGGTACAAATAAACCGAACAGTTGTTGTAAACAGGTTAATGGTTTATAATGGTAGATATTTACGGAAGATCTGCTGCACGCAACATTGTTCTGTCAGCGTATGAAATGCAAGATAAACTTGCTATTCTTATGACCCTCCCCAGGGTTGATCCTGATAGGGTTGGGTTTTATTAGGAACAACGTGGGTGGCTAGAGACGAGCAATATCAAATAGGTCAATACAGCCGTGAATAACGTAATTTCTTAGCCATTTCATGGCGCGGTTGTCCTGTAAACAGCGGAGGTTGTCCGTGCTCACCACACATAATAATTGCAGTTGACTTTATTGTTCGGTACACAAGAAACATTTTTAACGTTTCTTTGGATACATATATATATTTCTTCCAAATAATTATTTTTGGTATATGTTTTTGTCCCATTCGCTCGGGATCTACGTATCAATTCGCCATCTAAAGAATGTTTTATACGTGCACGATTTGACACAACACTATTTTATCTCTGGCAAGTCGGTGAGTTAAGACAACCATATCTGAAGTTTTAAATAATATTATCAGACGTGTTGTTTTACTAGAACTACTAAGACCATTAAGATAGAATAATATGTCTTATGATTGAATCATTTGCTGACCGCACTGCCGACTGATTTGAAAAATTATTGTGGCAGTAATACATTTCTGGTGTTTTAACGTCATCTGATTCAGAATATTTACGTTTTTCGTCACCCTTTATTCTCCAATTATCCCAACTAGCATCTTTGTCGTAGTCGTGGCGCGTAGCGTGTTTACCCACCGTAGCTTGGTCGATAAATCGTTAAACAAGATCCATTTTTGATGGATTTATATAAAATTATATAAAATAAACCCATGGAGACTCTAACAGCATCTGCCGGAAAACGGTTAATCATTGATAACAGGTTTGTTAATTCGTATTAATGATCTTAGAAAATTAAACTGAAGAGGGTTCCTGTCGTGGTAACTAACAATCGTGCCCATATGTGTACTGTCTTTTGTGATTACACGTTCGATTGTGCAAAAACACACCACGCGTCCTACTATTTGTTGATATAAAATCAACTTCTGCGTTGTTTTTTTAACTAATCGTGAACAACGATGCTTATTGTTTGACGATGACTTTGTGTAAATATACTAATGATTGTTCTGCAGATCTCTTTCAGATGTTGTGTCATTATGTTGTAACCAAATAGATTATTTTGTGGTTTGTACGATATTATCGCTGAGTTTACAGTCAGTGATGTTAAAATACCACTATCTAACAAATACCGTTGCAGCACTATTGGAACCCAACGACGTTAATTTTTTGCAAATAATCATTTAGATCATTTTTTATATCAGGTTTTAAAGAGTCGACCAAATTAATTGGTATAACCGGATGCGCATTTGAATCAAAATCAAAATATTCAATCTTCGCAAATCTAGCAAGATCAATGTTGGGTAGTGGTCCGTTTATTGCAACTCTGGTCATTTCATGTATCGAATCGATGAATTGTTCAAAATACGGTTTGCAGTCACCAAGACCAAGAAAAGCAGCCGGATAACCGCGACATTATCAACTTATATTACATTGGCGGAATTTTTGTTGTGTTGCAGAGACCGACTTGGCCATACTCTTACAGGACCGTGATATATCGTCGATAACTTCCTTTGGCGTTGGACACCATCGATGTTTTGTTGTGCAATACGAGCTTCAGTCGAAGACACCTTAAACCAATTACGAGTAATTCATCTATATTGGTGTTATATTTTAACGCAGCTTGTTGCATTGTATGTTGGAGAGATTCTTTTCGAGAAAGACAGAAACTGATGATTGTGATTCTAGATCAATCTATAACAACCAATGTTGTAGATTTCTTCAAAATTATCACCTTTGGAAACTGTTTTTGATCGTGGACATTTTGTTACTGACTCAGTCCACGCATAAGAGTTATGATCTATTATCGGGATTGGTGTGATTCTATCCGTGTTCTATATTTGTTCGAGTTATATCAAACATCTTTCGTTATTGTTTTTACACGTATGAGAAACATTAACAATTTTGAAACTGAGCGATAGCCACTGTTACTAGTATACTTTTCCAAATTATGTTTTTAATATTCTCGATTCAGTTAATTTGTTTCCACGATTTGAGTTTCAAAATGTTCCATGATACTTTGATCCACACAGTTTACTAAGACTCCTGTTGCCACGGCATTAATGCTTGCACCACAAATCGGGGGAATAGCATTAATATCAGGATCATTTAAAAAGTATAGTCCATAAAACCTGCGGACGCTCGATACGCCTTATTGTGGTATATCTGTCTATTCCAGTAAACGTGCCTGGTTCGGAGTTTTTATCTATTGTGACGACATTGTTTTGTCACCGTGATTCCTTAACAGGGTCGAGTTTTTCACGAATATCCAGGTTGGACAATGTTGGCTAACGTAATGCATTTTATTCTAAGTATATACTTGTTGTCATTCACAATATTAATAATAATATTCGATGCTCGTTCATCGCTCATGGTGTAATCAACGAAAATATCGCTCGCCGTCTATATTGAACGTCGACCAGACATGGACAGCGCCATCTTGTGCAAACTCATTTTGGCCATTTTGATAAATTTGTGTAATTGCAGTTCAAATACTGGTTGTTTTCTGTCTGTGGTTAATCTGTCAAAATCAAATCTAGTTGTATGTTATGGTTCAATCGCCGATAATCTTTTTTTGTTTTCGTTCAAAAAACTTGTCTCTGCTTTCCTTTGGTTCAATCTTTGATAATCTCTATATTTAACCAATTGTTAATAATTCATTTATTTATTTTCGCAAATGTTTTTGCGCCATATTCGACCTTAGGAAAGCTGGTTTTATTCTTGTTAGATTAAATACTGTTCCATCAATTGTTTTGCAGCAGTAGAAATAGTCATTATGATGTATAAGAAAAGTATTTTCTTTAATTGAACTTCTCGAAATAATATAATATGACAGGAGCAAACAATACTTGTCGATGGTCCATGATCGGATCAGTCACACATTGTGAAAACAAAAATTGACGTGGCAAGTACTGCAGTTATCGCATGACCAGTGTTCGCAGTGGCATTACTGGACCAAAACTATGTTTGAAATGCGGAATTGGGGTCAATGAAAGAACACAGTTAGGTGTATCGTGCGGTGAAAGAAAATATGGAACACTTAAACGATATTACGATATACATAACGCTTCCAATGACATCAAAATAAAATACGCAAGAGACTATCTCGAAAAATATTCCTCTGATGAAAGACAATGTTATGTATGAGGAAAAATGTACGAGTTATGTACGAGTGAAGCAAGTTGAAAAAGAGATTAATCTCGATGAATATAGATGTCATGTTATATTCGTTAATTACGAAGCGATCGAGGTAGTATCAGAAACTTTCAACTTGAGAAACCAGTTGTCATTGTTGACCTCGTGGGTTACAAGATGAGAGGAATTGGAGTTTCTAGGGAAAATGTACTTTTAAATAGATTTGTTTTCGAGTGCTTCAATGGTGTGATAGATGACAGTCTTGTTATCGATTACCTCATCTCAATTGGAATAGATCATAGACTGGAAAATCTAGACGCTGTCTCACAAAGTAAGAATAATAAACATGTTAAAACTGGTAAGTACAAAAATCCCACCATGACCAGTTATGTCAATAAAATTAGAGACAGGTGAAACAAAGACGATTTTATCAATGAACTCGGTTTGAAAATATTTTAATATAAATAAAAGATCAGTACAGTTCTTCGCAAATGGTACTTATAAACCAGCTTTGTCAAAGTTGTTTAACCAAAAAATAAATTTCATATATGTCACGCAGTAAGCATCTTTGCTTTCAGGACTACATACAAGTCCGTTAACGTAAAATATCTAAGTAATTAACGTATTTATTTTAACAAAGCAAATTGCCAGAATTCAAATTGGACTCATGATTTAGACATTTCCCCCGGCGATGTGTCAAGCCACGACCTGCATACAATTTCAAGTACGTGTATACTGATAGAGGGCTAGTTTAAAAATCGAGCAGTTTACAACCCAGTAATTTGCCAATGAGATTAGCATGGACCAAAGTGAGAAAATCACGCCGTGTATATGTGATAGTAATTTTAGTGGATAGTAACAGGTGTCAGTAATTTTTCATTGAGATCAGCATGGAATATTAACCGGTGCTCCAACCACGCGTACATACAAGCCTCAGATTGGCCTTTGGATTGTTAATAAGTCAATGTTGCTTGGCAAAAAAAAAGCAAAACAAACAACCAAACAAACAAACAGCATTTTTAGCCCCCCATTTTGTAAAATGGTGCCTTGTATAGTTTTTACTGGGAATATCCCTCTCTGCCGTCATATTTCTGTTCACCCGCTTTCCCACCCCACACATTTGCAAGGTGCTTCAAGCTTTGTAAAATTTAACAAATAATTTATTCCATAGAATAAAAGGTTAAAAATGAGAAGAGAAAAAAGAACTTACGGTGTAGCGAATTATATAAAAAAAATAATACAAGAATTAAAAACACAAGTCCTAGTAACAAAATGTCCTGAATAAAAATCAGTTGAAGTCCTGAAGAGATTTAAAATTGAAGGCGAGGACGAGACTGTTATAGCCTGCGAAGTGTGAACAGTCTCTTGCTAAATCATAGAAATATTCTTCCGGGTTTGAATTCTGTATAGAATTCAATGAATGCCTTTATCCAAGAATTTGTCAGAATAATATTTGTTTTTCCAGAGAAAAAAATTACTTGAATTCAACAATTTAAAGAAAATAAAATTCAGCCCAAAATGGTCACAAGATAATACAACTTTAAATGTTAGATGTTAAAGCACGACTGGTGAAATCCTTGTAGACACAAGGCAATATAGTTCTCTGCGTAACCTCAAGATCACAATTAGTATTTTCAAAAAACAACCATTAGGCATACCTAATTAAATATAACCTTCTAGAATGATCTAATGAGCCTTGTTTATTTACAACCAACAGCCTATAAAACTCACTTGGAAATCTCCATAATCCTCACCCTGACAAACATATTTACATCTTGTTTACCTGAATAGTAATTATGTTACTAAGCTCGAACACATAGACAATAATGAAACTATTATTAGTTGTTTACATGAATGAAATAAAAAATAAAAAGTCAAGGAAGTCAAAGCAGAAATTAACTCAATTTTAGGCAAGGGTTTAGTCCAGCAAACATTGTTTCATTGCAATGACATCTAATGTAATTTAAAAAAATAAATAAAACTAGCAGACAAACAATTAAATTAAATATACATGAGTTGTTTTGTATTTTAGTCTTAACCATTCAAAGTTAATGCTTACTTGTACTAGCCGTTGACATAACAGCGTCAAACTCTCTATTTCCCTTCTCTCTGTTTTTTTAATATTTTTGTCTTAAAAGAGTTTTATGATATTCCATAGAATGTTAAAAGTGTACGGGTCAGTGTGATTTTGTCGCTATAATTAGTGTTAGACACAGGCAGACGGTCAAAACGTAACGAGGCTATGGTTGGCTATTTGATTACAGGTTTTCTATATAATCCTATGACTCATAGTTTTGCATGAATAGTTGTCTTTATATAAAATCTCTTTGATCTCCAAACTTCTATTAATGACGCACGGGCAAAGTCGCTTGGATATCGTAATCGGGATTTTCATAAACGTTCATCTCTACAGTCATAAATCTGCAGTAGAATATACAGAAAAGTGAACTGTGAACAATTTAAATGTGAACGTTTTTGATATATTTCACTTAACATATAGAAGATTATGATAGTCTGAAATGTGAGACCTCTTTAGATTCTAACTCATAGTTTTTCTAACAAATACGGATATATTTTATACTATTTTTATATTAATATGTTATTAAATAATGATATTTTAAAGTATTCGGACCTGTCTAATAATGTTTCCAGATATACTTCAGTATAGCCTCTATAAATAATTCAAACTCAAACATATAGTGGAATTTGTCACAGAACACGTTATTTAGGTATTTAGTGCATTTTCTTTCTTCATATGTAATTGTAATCCATCGATGAGTTTCAAGAGGTTTAGGGTAATTACACTTTTTGTTATGAAATTGTATCAAACATTAGTCTAATTGGATACCCCTTTTATAAATTTTAGATTGCTTTCTTTAGACGATCTTTCGACACCGAAAAATCCATTTGTGTAGATCTAACAGGACGCTAACAATGTATTTTCATATGACACTGATATTGTTATATCTTTTACATAGCCATGCATCATATATACAACCTTTTGAAGAAAACTTTATATGCGGTATCCATTTATGATAAAAAGTAAGAATTAATATGATAGAGCAGCATTCTGTATACCATACCCAACAATTTTTTTTCCGTTCCCATGGAGGACCCACACATTTCCGAAGGTTTTGACTCATAAAGTAAAACATCCACATTTATTAGTAGATTTGTTCTATATAGACACTGAATTTCATAGCAGAACATTCGAAAGGGATATTGGTAGAAATGTTTTTGAGATTGGGTGGGTGAATGGTCAGACTAGTTTACCCATATGTGTGTATGCACCTTTCGCAGTTTTTATGTTTACTGAATTGTAATCACATGAAAAAATTATTTAACAAACTTCGGGCTTTCTTTGCCTGAATCTAAAGACTATCAACGGCATGAGTTCAAAATAAGAGGAAATTAATGTATTGATCCATACTTCAGGAGACGCATTGGGAATTCCTGACACAGTAATGGGTTTAACCTTGCTGGCGGCTGGTACGAGTGTACCAGACTGTTTAGCTAGCTTGTTTGCCGCAAGGGATGGTAAGCTACTCTCTCTCTCTCTCTCTCTCTCTCTCTCTCTCTCTCTCTCTCTCTCTCTCTCTCTCTCTCTCTCTCTCTCTCTCTCTCTCTCTCTCTCTCTGTTACACATGTGGTCGCTCTGTCAATCTAGGATTGTTTGAGATGTTTGGATACACCTTTCTTTGGCCATTAAAATTACATTACCTATACAAAAGATTGAAACAACTTTTGAAAATATTATTACGATGTCATTCATACTGGGAAAGACGATCTATCAATGAACTCTATTAATGAACGTCTTTTGTTTCTATTCTTTATAGTTTTTAACGATTGTTGTTTAACGACACATCAATTCGTGAAAGGTTATATAGCGCCGAAGTAACTGGAATAAAGTGTATTGCCCAGGAGGACACCCTGTACTAATTTTATGGAAAATAGAAACCAGCCTGGAATGGGTAAACATACAATAAAAATATATGGGTTTGGGTGGCCAATGAAATTTTATTTTTTGGGAAAAAGAATCTTTTGAGAGCTTGTCTTAGTTGTAACTAAAAAAGAAACATTGTTTTTCTTGATGGAATTTTAGTCTTTTAATTGAGCTTGGAACACCCATTACTAAAATTAGCACCAGACTCTTGTGTGGAATTGAAAGCACGTGTTTCAAACATATAGAGGTCCAGAAAATGACGTGACTTTTCTTTTCTCTACACAGAAACTGTCATCCATGTTTCTATACTGATATATATAGGTTTGATCATGAGCACTCAGAAAGTGAAAGTTATTGAATTTTTAATATCATGGTGTTTGCATAGGTTTACTATGGGCACTGAATTAGTACCGTGAGTCCAGAAAACAACGCGGTGACTGGTGTAGACTGGTCTTTTTTAATAGACTAGCTCGCACCGTTTGGGTCACAAATTCGGTACGCTAATTACAGAGTAACCGCAGCTTACGTTTACCATTCGTGAACGCATGGAGATTCCATTACAAATCATTCAAAAATATTTTTTAAAAACAAAACAAAACAAACTATTAGATGCTTTGTAATACAATGATGTGTGCTTTTTCAGGATTTGGAGATATGGCTGTGTCAAATTCAATTGGGAGTAACGTCTTTGACATTTTGGCATGTTTGGGAGTGCCGTGGCTGATTGATACCATAGTGAACGGAAAGCCCATTTCTATTCGAAGCGGGGGACTAGTGTATTCAGCCGTAACTCTCCTGGCCACAGTTGTGTACATGCTACTGGGGATGTTCATCTTGAAATGGAAGCTAAACAAGAAATTCGGCGCACTGTGCCTTATCGTTTATGTAATTGTCACTACCATTACGTGCTTATTTGAACTCAATATCATTGGAAACTTTAACGAGGATAAATGTACATGATCACGATATATTTTAATTCTACATCATTCAATCTCTTAGAAAACGAGGAAATATATCTATAGAAATAAATTTCTAATTGTCTTTCAATCTTTGAATATAAATGTCCACAACTTTCTTTGGCCTTTTCTTCCTTCCTTCATTTCTTCTTTCTTGTGCTTACATCGCTCTCTATCCCTCTTATTTAAGAATATCTACCTTTAGACGGCTGCACGAAATAAATATAGTAACCTTATACCTTGATGAAGCAGCAATCAAAATAACTTTGAAGCAGATTAGCAGGGGTCATACCCTAATTCCAAGTTATATATCACAATAATGAAGAAAAATCAGGCATTGACGAACGTCCAAAGTACGGATTATTTGGTGCTCAAAAAACAGATATGTTAGTTTCATCTAACGAATATCACAAACTTTGGATATGTTTGTCAGTTGTTATTGACAATATCTCAGTAATAATAGTATGGACCCATACAAAGTGATAATATAAAACTCTTCAAATAACTCCCCGAATAATGTGTAACCATTATACATGAAATATTTTTGATAATATTGCATTTACCCAATGAAATGGAGAAGAAACGGACCAGAGAGTAATACAGAACGTACAATATTACTATTACAACAACGTTAATAATAATAATAATAGCAATAATAATAATAATAATAATAATAATAATAATAATAATAATAATAATAATAATAATAATAATAATAATAATAATAATAATAATAAGTAGTAGTAGTAATAGTAGTAGTAGTAATAATAGTATTAGTAGTAGTGTAGTATTGGTACATTATTAACCTTAATTTGTGCTCAATGGATACAATTTCATACGTGTTTAAATTCGGCAGATTTCATTAAATTTAGTCATTAAAAAATTTCAACACACTCGGATATCTCACAAAATATTGTTTAATAATCTTTTTTCAATCATGCCTGTACAAATATAAACCATGTTCTAAAAATTTGGTTTCCAGCACAATGAGAATAGGAATCGTCAAGGAAGAGTTTGGGGTGGAATGCAAGACCGGAGTGCCAAAATCAAATCGATTTTGAAAAAACAATCGAGTCTGAAACCCTTCTCAAAAGAGACAAATAAATGCATATCAGTTTCAGTTTGGTTAGTTAATCTAGTTTCAAAGCATATATATATATATATATATATATATATATATATATATATGTATGTATATGTATATATGTATGTATGTATGTATGTATGTATATATATATATATATCTATATATATATACATACATACATACATACATACATATATACATATACATACATATATATATACATACATACATATATATATATATATACACATACAAATATTTATATATATATATATATATATATATATATATATATATAGTGCAGATGGAGCGTATGTATGTATGTATGTATGTATGTATGTATGTATGTATGTATGTATGTATGTATGTATGTATGTATGTATGTATACATTTCATCACTTAGAATCAGATTTTCTTGCAAACCAAAGGTCTATAGATGTTAGAACATTACGAGGACCAATTATCTATGTTCACGTCGTTTTAAACCGTGAATATTAACCAATTAACATATTTTAATTTGCTACCAAAGCTGTTTTGCAAATGTAATTGACTGACCTTTTGTGGAGCTGAGACAAGAAAGAGACAGACCAAAAATGATTTTGGCATGAACACTTGTGTAACCATTTTGATTTATTTGTCTTGTTTAATTATTATGTCTTGCAAATTTCTTCAGACATTTCATATTTATTCGAACCACCTCGGCCATTTCAGTGAGACAAAAATATGCCTTGAAGGTAAGTTTGCGCAATGATTTAGAGAAACAATTCATACATTTAATATCTTCGCAGAAAAACGCAATTTATTCGGACCAACTCAGTTAATTCTTTGATTGGACTGACCTTAGAAATGACCGAAAAGTCGCAAATAAAAACCAAACAATTTCATTCATTCACAGGTTCTCAATCAATCCTCGTTTCATAAATACTCGAGATGGTCTGAATGACAGCTGTCAACAAACAATTTGTCCATAGGATTGCCCTCGAAGCTGCGAATGCCGTTGTGTATGTAATTTACGGGTAACGTTAACGGCTTTTGTTGTTCAGATTCCGCGTCGCAGCTCTTACAAGCAATTACATTTATTTGTTGGCTTTGTTTTTAAGGTTAAAGTTTGATAAAATATTTTGCAAGTAGAGTTTGCATTGAAATGCAAATAATAGCATCTTTCTAATCACATCCAAATGGTACTTTGGTTTAGTAAACGTTAAACAGTTGTTCAATTATGATTTAAACTAGCGACCACAACAGGAGCTAGAATAGGGGTTGAAGTATCTGAAACTGGCAAGCAGCCAGTAAAGTAGGATTTTCTTTTTACCACACCGATTTGGAAACGGTATACGGTTTTGGCTGAGCTCAGAATATCTTGACAGAGTGGGGTGTTGGCAGTGGCCTAGTTACTCTTAACAGAATAGGGTGTTGGTGGTGGCCTGGAAAGTCTTGACAGTATATGACGTTGGATGTGGCCTAGAAAATATTGACAGAATAGGATGTAGGCCGTGCCCTATAAATGTTGACAGAATAGGAAGTTGGCTGTAGCCCAGAAAGTCTTAACAGAATATAATGTTGGCGGTAGCACAGAAAATTTTGATAGAATAGGATGTTGGACTTAACATAGAAAATCTTGACAGTAGTGACAAACTTACGGTCTCCATTTGATAAAATTATTTTCCTGAAATGTGAATGGACATACAAATAATGCAAAGACACTTCTTTCACAAATGTTTGGAAAGTACATGATATAGTTATTTTATCAATAATTTGAACTGACACAAAATATCAGTTGCCTGCTGGGTTCCACGTGTTTCATGAAGCCATATACAGAACTTAACCTGAGAAAGAGAGAAACTCTGTATGCGTTTGTCAAAACATATTTTGAATTATGTATTTCTTTTTGCTTTTTGATAGAATCCTTTTTGATCATAGATAAAGACATTCCATTCTGTTTTCTATGCAACTCACTAATTGGATCTATTATCTACAGCAATTAATCAGATTTTATATCTTTATGAGCATAAATGTTTTGACGTTTTAAGTAAATTAGGTGATGTGCTTGTGATTTAAAAAGTCGAATATGTCCTTTAAAAGATTGAATAATACGCGTAAAGGATATTTTGATGTACTAATTTGAATATTTAACATTTACACTATATATATATATATATATATATATATATATATATATATATATATATATATATATATATATATATATATATATATATATATATATATATATATATATATATATATATACAAACATATATATATATACATATATATATACATACATATATATATATATATATATATATATACGTTTACAATTTAAAATAAAATAATTGATTAATCTGTACCCAAATATAATATACATATTCTAAATGGTATTTTATAAGTAGGTTAAACCGGAATATGGACATATCTCGATAACAGAGGTGATGAAAATATTTTGTCAATATAATAGGTTCATCCAATGTTAGACGCAATTTTGAATTTTTATCTTTCGAGTTATCTCCCATGGATCACAAAAGTTGTACACTAGTGTTTATACATCCCCTACCTATATATATATATATATATATATATATATATATATATATATATATATATATATATATATATATATATATATATATATATATATATATATATATATATATATATATATATATATATATATATATATATATATATATCTGAACCTTTAATGTATCACGTCTCTTTTATTAAGTTTAGATCAAAAGCAAATGAGACTGCCATTTTTTTAAATGCAAAAAATTTATACAACTAGTGGCTTTTAATGAAAAGTGATTATAATTTATAGATAATTTATATATATAGATAATTTATAGATAATTATAGATATTTTTTAACATACAGTTTACGTGTACTTTTCATTTTTTTAAGGGAGATAAAATTGACGGCTATAAACTGTGCCTTCGCCAAGCCCTCGTACTTACGTGTGCTCAAAAAGAGGTTATTTAGTGACTTAAATTCGTTTACACGTCTTTCATATCATTAACACATATTTCGTTGTTTTATTTGATAAATAAAATGAACACAGAGCTGACAGGTATCATTGAAAATGTTTGAATATTGTAAAAGGAAACATTGAATTTGTAGCATTCCTGTCCTAAAAAGTTACAAGACATCTATCTACATCTAGCTACATGTCGATTTGAGTCCAGAACATCACGATAATGAAGGAACAAGATGTAATTCAAAAATTGAACCAAAATTACGGTTCATTCAAATCGTTGCTGTCCAAATTTCTCTCTTCCAGCTGACTTTCAGTGTCACTTTCAATAATTCTGATTCCTTTCGGCTGTGTGAGCCATATTTTCGAAAGTCGACTGTTGAAGAAGGTGACCTAGTTAGGAATCTCATTCACGTTGTTTTGCGTTAAGTTCATGAGAAACATGATTCATGACGATGATGCTTGATCCGGGTTTCTGACAACGTGATTCTGTGAAATATTACATGTTTGGGAACTCGATAGTGATAATATAGTTTGATGCAACGGAGTTCGAAATTTGCTGTGAGTGTGGACCTTTAACAGCATCATTATTCGTGTGTTCTATGTTGTACATTATATGATTTGAATATGTTGTTGTTTTTCATTGATGTTTGAGTAGTTGTTTATAGACATTATATTTATGTAGCCTGAAATGTGCTTGATATCTGTTGAGGGATTTTTTTCTTCTCTTAACTTCTGAATTAGGCACTACCAGCTGCAATAAATTTCTCTTCTTCTGTTGTATTTGGTTTTTATTTTATTTTTATGGATGTTAATTCCGACGAATTGTTTCTCAACAAAATTGGGTTTGTTGCTGTGATTGGCATTGTATTGCGCAGACTATAGAAGAGATGTTCTGGTTGACACAAGTATACCGGCCTTAGGTCTGCATACCTTTCGTAGATCGAACATGATAGTCTTTGTTTTGATACATTTTTAGGATTAATGGCCCTGACGTCTTTCACACTGTTTCCTGTTGTTGTATTTGTCTGCTTTTCATTGCATTCAAGGTACTTCCGACCATTCATATTTTATTTTAAATAAAACATCTCGCCCCCATTTCCAATTGTAATGATCATTCACTCCAATCAAACAAAAATGCACAGAGGTGTTAAACCACACGGAATTAGCAATGGCTTCTGAGATTTCTATTAGTTTTTCTTATACAAAGCATTTATTTCTTCGTTTGTGATTGGCTTAATGTGATTAAGTCTGTCTTCTTTTCTTTATATTTAAATCTTTCTGCATCGCCCGAGAGCGACTCTTGTTTCATGGAAAATTTTTGTCATTTTTTTCCTTATGTTTGTATTTGTATATATCTATTTTTAGGTGGCAATCAACGGAGCTAATGATGCTTCTTCAACTGTTCGGCTAAAACTCAAATCTATTTTTTGTCTTTTTCGATCAGAATAAACTCGGTCAGGTGTCAGTCAAGTTCAGATGGGTGAAATTAGTGTAAGTTTCTCAAGTCCTTTTTTTACTGCAAGAATTCTGTCACAAGCCTGACATTAAAGAGTGTCTTTTTAAAAGTGTTTGTATTCTGCATAATTTTTATTAATTTCAGTATGTCATCATTCGCGTGGTTTACAGGTCTGTCTTTACTAATTGTCTCACATTTGGACACATAATGATTCCATTTTTTGATAAAATTCTAAGCTGTATGTCTGTCAAATTTTTCAATTAACTCAGTTTGTAGAAAAAAAGATTGCTTCAGGATCTTGATCCATTTCTGTGTCATTTTTTCCCACAGTGTTTGATTTTTGCAAGAGAGTGAGGCACGAAACAACAATGTTGACAGAAATGGCAGAAAACGCCACAGGTTGGATCTCAATAATATTTATTTCCTGTGCTCAGTATGTTTGGTTTTATTTGTCTAAAACTAGGTGTTAATGTAAAACTAGTGAACACGAAAATGTTATTTTCTAGTTTTTGAATGTACTATTCCTACAAATTCATACCCAGTTTTAGAGAGTAGAGTAGATATTAGGATCATAATCATTATGCGTGTTGACAATTAGAAACAATTTATGAAGTAATTAAATCAATGAAATCTATTAAAGCACAAGGACAAGCTGCATTAAAGTTATAGGAGGCCTACATATCGGTTATTCCAATAAAGGCGTTGTTGAAATTCATTTAAAGTGCCCTAATCGGAATTTTGTGCCATTTATGTCTTTACTTTTAAACATGATCCTGCTAGATAGTAATGTTTCAGAAATGTTTTGTAAACGAATAATATAGCCATTGCATAAACGAGGATACACACATGATCTTAGGAATTAATGGAGTATGGCTATTTTCAATATTTTTGGACGAGTCTTTTATTGTCCGATGAATAACAGTTGAATATTGATCATAATTTATTTCTAAATAATCAACATGGTACCAGACTGGTTGTATTAATATAAATAACATTTTACATTCTACCAGACTGGTTGTATTAATATAAATAACATTTTACATTCTACCAGACTGGTTGTATTAATATAAATAACATTTTACATTCTACCAGACTGGTTGTATTAATATAAATAACATTTTACATTCTACCAGACTGGTTGTATTAATATAAATAACATTTTACATTCTACCAGACTGGTTGTATTAATATAGATAACATTTTACATTCTACCAGACTGGTTGTATTAATATAAATAACATTTTACATTCTACCAGACTGGTTGTATTAATATAAATAACATTTCACATTCAACCAGTCTGGTAGAATGAATATAAAATAACATCTTTTCCATTCTACCGGATGACTGGTTGCATTAATATAAATAACATTTTTACATTCGGTGGTGGGGGGGGGGGGGGGACCAGACTGGTTGTATTAATATAAATAACATTTTTACTTTCTTACCAGACTGGTTGTATTAATATAAATAAAATTTACATTCTACCAGACTGGTTGTATTAATATACAATAACATTCACATTCTTCAGACTGATTGTATTAATATAAATAACATTTTACATTCTACCAGACTGGTTGTATTAATATAAATAACATTTTACATTCTACCAGACTGGTTGTATTAATATAAATAACATTTTACATTCTACCAGACTGGTTGTATTAATATAAATAACATTTTACACTCTACGCTTTGTTAAAAAATACGTTAAACAATGTACTCAGAAGGAAATCAATGGAGAAAAGCAAAACTGGAAAACAAGAAAGAATAGACGCAGCAGCGATGGCATAAGATGGAGAGCTTGAAACTGGATATAGATTATTATAGTCTCACTATTGCAAAAGAGGAGGTCATGTTGCACCGTGAAATAGATGATGAGGCTTATTCGTCCTGGATATCGTCTTTGTCATCTGAATGATGCAAAACAACAAAAAGAGGCCCTATATATACACACATACACACAAATATATACACACACATACATACACTTACATACATATACATTAAAACCTCTACCTTATACTTAAACGCTTGAGCCTTACTCTCGCATCAGAGTGGAATTTAAGAGCTCACGAGGAAAAGTAACTGCTGACATAATAAACACCCCATCTAGATGCCAGCTCAAAGGAGCAAATATTTAAGCAGACCTAGTGGAAACACAGAAAATGGGAACTAGCGGCCTTGGAAACAATCGAGAAGCTGCAATGTCACAAATAAAGCATCACGAGGATGTCACAGCATCTTCAAGAAAGGGTCCTAATCCACCAAAATCTTCCACATCCCATTGGAGGTAGTTAACCGCACATATAAGACAGATGGGGGAGATACGATGAATGTCTGATCACGCTGCTGGACTGATATGTAACAACTTGAGAGGTAACCGCCAGATGGAGCTGACATATATCCCTTTTCCTTCAAATATTGGCCCACTCGTTGTAGCCTATCTCATCAAAAAATTCACACCAAACGTCAGTTCGAATCTCCCGAGAACTTGAAGTAATCCTGACCCAGCCAGGGACACTCAACAGCTTGTTTAAGAGGTGAAGAAAATAAAAATGCTTAAGAATGTTCGTTCTATCTCAGTAAACTATTTTTGATTTTAAACAAAATTCAGCTACTCATACATTTGATCCACAATGTCTGAAAATAAACTTTGATCATTTGCGCAAACATGAATGACATGAAGAAAATATTAAAAGGATAGCTAATAATTGGTATCATATACATTTTTGGGAAAACGCAATGTACACCTTGTACACTAAATTATAAAACGTTCAGCACATAGGTAAATTATGACTAGTTCAATGTTTAAACTAAAGAATTTGACTAACACAATTGACATCATATGGACAGCCTGATGTGTGTGTGTATAAATATATATATATATATATATATATATATATATATATATATATATATATATATATATATATATATATATATATATATATATATATATATATATATATATATATATATATATATATAAAACCTGGCAGAATTAGGCAAAGTGTACATGCGGCGTTTTAATTTATAATTTCCGCTGCTACTATGCGCCTCCGAACATACTTTTTCGAACATGGACACGACCAGATGTGTTATAATTTAATAATACGTCTCGTGAACAAATGTTAATAGTCTCACATAGTCGAATGACCCAAAGGCGACTTAAATTTACAGTTAAGCAATCAACCTACAAATGTTTTCATATCTTCGTACTGAATCAGAAAGATGCTCTCCCACGCCTTACGTCCTCACTTAAAGTACGTACGTAGTACGTTCCCCAGTCTTTTGCTGGAGCACGTACACCAGAATGCGGTTCTGACTACTGAAGAGAGCCGAGCCTTTCAAATGTAATGAACATACCTTAGCAAGTCACCAGCAGGGACACAGGAACAAATTGGAGAAGCAGAAGGAGGGCTGGAAGAAGAGTAGCAAAACCTGGATACTGTATCTAACCTAGAGGGCCGTACGGACCGTTGAAAGCGGGCCGAGAGCCTTCCTTGGTACCCTGTTCACCTCCAGGACTCGCTGCTCTGAATAGCTGGCACCATGGAGTTTGACATTTGGTATTTAAAAACCACTTTACAATTTTCTAAATTTAAAATTGACCCTTCTTGAGCCAGCATCTAAATAAACAATTATGAATTTGTGGAAATACTATCTAATTTCAGTAATTTTTGTAAGGGTAGCATATACTCACGGAATAGGTTATATTTTTTCCGAAACATTAGGTACATTTTTGGTGTACACAGTTTTTAAACTTTAATAAAATAAGTACAATTTTATTAGATATAATACTAATAGTATTAGGGACAGGCCTAATTACAGTATTAGGGACAGGCCGATTTAGAGAACTGGGTCGAATCAGATTAACAAATGCATTACTAGCGTTGCAGTTTACGATCCCTTATCGCTTTATCGCCGCTGGAATGTCCTAGAAGAAGAAGCAAGGTGGGAAGCTATACATTACGACTGGAATGCCCTAGAATAAGCAAGGTGGGAAGCTATACATTACTTAAGACTGGAATGCCCTAGAAGAATAAGCAAGGTGGGAATCTATATATTACTTAAGACTGGAATGCCCTAGAAGAATAAGCAAGGTGGGAAGCTATACATTACTTAAGACTGGAATGCCCTTGAAGAAGAAGCAAGGTGGGAAGCTATACATTACTTTAGACTGGAATGCCCTAGAAGAATAAGCAAGGTGGGAATCTATATATTACTTAAGACTGGAATGCCCTAGAAGAATAAGCAAGGTGGGAAGCTATACATTACTTAAGACTGGAGTGCCCTTGAAGAAGAAGCAAGGTGGGAAGCTATACATTACTTAAGACTGGAATGCCCTTGAAGAAGCAATGTAGGAAGTTAAACATTACGACTGGGCGTCACAATAGCTCGCGAAGTCCAGCATGTCAACAAATGCACAATGGTTGCAGTGACGAAAGCACAGTGGTTGGAGGGTTAGAGTAGAAGAAGCTTGGCGGGGAACCATGGCGGATGGAGGTTAGAGTTCCACCCACAACTCTACCATGTAATAAACCATCAGGGAACACATGCTTTGAATAGTACACGTGGTTTTCATTTGGCTTTGAAAACCCTTGCGATCACAACTCTTTAAAATTACAAACTTGACTATTTTGAAATATCGTCTAAAATAAATTATACTTTCACCAAGAACTTGGAAAATAGGTAAGATCTTTAAATAATTTACGAGTAATTTCTGCCGCGAATTCCTTTTCACTTTTCGGACGCATTAAGTCAATAAGTACACGTTGTACACTAAATTCTAAATTTTAACGAAATATGTCAATTTCAAGTTGATAAAGGTACTACAATTAAAATATTGGCTTACACATAATTGGACAATAGGGACAGCTTCACTTTAAAATAAAACAACTATGCAGAATTTGAGAAAAAGAATGTAACTTTCGTTTAAATTTATGATTCCACTGCCGCTTCACGCATTCTGGACATATCTTTCTAACATGGTCCTAACTTATATTGTTCCAGCAACAATTAATTAGTACAATGCACATGCAGTAATTTAAATAGTCTTACATGGTCGAATTACAGAACACGACTTTCAAAGTCAGTTTGTCAGTCTCATCATTCCTCATGGACCAGACAACAAGTAACAACAATAATGATAAGCCAACACTGCAAGATTTGAAAACGAATATGTGGACATTACAGTGCGCCTCTTAAAGCAAATGATGAAATAATCTTCATCTCACTGAAGCCATAATGAGACGGAAAGTATTTCTTTGCGAGCACAAATTATTCCAGGAATAGACATCTAAAATTAGGAGAGCCTGGGCAGATAAAGCAAAAGAAAGAGACAGACAGATAAAACTGGAAACGGTAACTTATCCACGGAAGATGGAAAAAATCAACGAGAGACTAAGGGTCAGTCAGAAAAGGACAAGTCCAAGAAATCATTCCCTCAAGACTGAATGGAAATGTGCGCAAGGCACACAACATAGTTCATTCAGAAGGGTATATTATGCGTAGGTTGTTAGTAGTTATTAAACATCCACTGTTCCAAAGGTTTATTTCAGGTCCAGCCAGATCTTAATGATGCTACTTAAAATCGTTACCACTCCATGTATTTAAGTCTGAATGTTTGTGTATGTGTATTTGTTATGTCCGATCTCAACCATCGAGTACTTAAAAGCCCCTTTTTGTATGTAGTAGTATGCTTGTTCGCAATGCATGTCTATTAACAGTCTACTGTATGTGAGAGCTTTTGTATATATTTCATCACCCACTTTGACTCCCTACCCACTTTTGTGTGATAGTATGTTTGTGTGTTTGTAAGCATAATTTATGAAGAAATTTCTACACTTTTCATTGGTAAGTTATGTGCGGGGCTTTTAGTATCTACAAGCTGTGCATTGTATATATATATATATATATATATATATATATATATATATATATATATATATATATATATATATATATATATAATTTTTAATGAAATAAATACAATTTCACTTTGTACCTCGTTGTGCCATTTAGCATGCCTCGTGAGTCTGTGAAATGTTGTTTTTTTAATCAATATTCTGTTGAAAAGAAGTTGAGAGGCTTCATGAAAATAGGCGCCAATCGTGCTTGTGGCTGTTGCTGTGGTTTTCAGTTTCATTACTTTCTTATTTGACTATGCATAAACACGGAATAAACATTGTGCTCCAGTATAGATTCCATCCATTCGTAACTTGAGTCCACTCGTTTATCCAGTGGGTCAGTGACCTGTTCAGTAAACATTAAGCGCCTAAACAGCTTCTTAATTCAATCAATGCACTCTTTAACACAACTGTTAATTGTGCAGAGTGCTTTTTGATGAACTAATTCACAGATAACGTTTTATGTTCGAATATCTTACACTTTTACCATCCTATCGTATTTGCTCTGATAAACGACCTATACAATCAAGGGTCCTGGATTTAAATTTATAATGGCAAGAATGCAAAGGATATAAATTGATTAATATACAGACGTGCGTAAAGGACAGAAAAATTACATTACAAATATTCGAATACAAAAAACCGTGGTAAAATGTTTATGTTCGGGAAACTCTACTCGGCAAAATTTGGCAACACGGGTTCTTTTGTGTAAGTTTTTGTACTAGCCAGCGAATGATGATATATACTAATAACCACGTGTATGTAATCTGTTACATTGGAGTGCACAATTCTTCTGAACATATTGATTTGGAAAGCAAAGGGCATTACGTCTGGTACGCCGTATCTTTGTTCCTTACTCTAAGATTTCAATATTGTGAGCATACAAGAGCAATGGATACCTTCAATTCAAAACCGTACTCAGGAAGCCAAAGAATAAGTCAAGAAAGGACGTTTTCAATGTGGTTATTGTTTCAGGATAAATAACTTAAAATCTTTTTGAAGTAACACAACCTGGAATACAATTTGGTACCTTAAAAATCCTATGTGTTCCTCTTGCTGATGCCAGGACTCGGCAATCCTCGCCAAATAAAGATAATGGACATTCTCTTTTAAAGCCATTATGACTTTATAACTTATTGGAGAATGTGATACTACGCTAAAAAAAAGCAATATTTCAATATTTTCTAAAGAAATGAATCCTTTGGGGAAACAATGTTAAAGCAGATTCGTATAGGTTAGTCAAACAAATTTGCTGAGATTGCTCTTTTATCAGACCTCTCTAATAATGTTAAATTGAAAATGCTTGTGATAAAGATCGTCAGCATTCCATTTTCTTGTTAGGGACTGGCATGGGAGAGAATGGCATGAATCCAGTTAACAATGCTAATATCTGAACAAAAATAGTTTTGCGTTAAATTTTCTTCTGAGACGATTGTAATTATAAAATCTGAATTGTAGAGGGACTGTGAGCAAATACTGTATCTAATAGACATAGTAGACTCACGTTGACTTTTATATTAACACCATGACAATCTGCTTCATATCGTACTTGGTCATACGTGTATATATATGTGTATATATATATATATATATATATATATATATATATATATATATATATATGTATATATATATATATATATATATATATATATATATATATATATATATATATATGTGTGTGTGTGTGTGTGTGTGTGTGTGTGTGTGTGTGTGTGTGTGTTCCTGTTCTTGATATCTATTTCATGTATATTATAGCTTCATGCTTAATATGCATTACTAGTTAATGACAACTATATTTCAAATACAAATATGTCATACTGCAAATGTTAATCATATGTTATTTCGCATACTTGTGTCTAACTGGTTGGATGCTCTTAAGAAAAGTTTTGCATTGAAAATGAAACTTTTTTTCATTCCCTTTGCTTTCTATACTGTATACGATGCTAATAAAACTGAGACAGAAAACTGTTAAATCTTAAAGCTGGGGTCCAACGACAATCATTGTACCTTTTGTGAATACATTAACAGTTTAATACGTTGTGTATTACTTGCTTGAATATTATGTTACTATTGTGAAATAATGAAAAATAATATAATGCAATTTCTATAAATAGAAAATAGTCATATATATGAATTGATACTGAACTCCTGATAACCTATAAATGCGATACAAATTTCATTGACCTGTTATTGACTTAATATGCCTATAAAGTGATGTTGAAAGTGTACTCCTACGTATCTGCCAGATCTAAATTAAGTCAATGCCGTTAGACACATCTACATTCATCAACGTGGTCATCTTAGATTGATTAATTGATTGATTGATTGATTAATTTAATTTTAACGGCGCACCAGCACTTTTAGGCTATTTAGCGCCATACAGTAGGTCATAGGTGTAAAAAGAAAGGTTCAATATCGACCAGCGATATAGTAAAAAAAACCCATAGTAGTTAAATATAAAATGGCAAATGTTGGTAACAGTTAAAGATGTTGGTTGTCGATCAACGGGAAATGTAAATGATGTATCTTGATGAAAACATGTAAATAATAGTTGGTATTTGCATTAGTTAAAAATTAGTTTGGATAAGGTCATACAAGTTACAGTTTAAAATAAAGATTTACTTCCTTTAGAAAATCTAAAATACTAGTGATTTGAATAGTATCAAAAAGTTCCTGCATGTCGTGTACATTATAGTATTTATCACGCGTAGGTTGCAGGTCGGAACACGTGGTCATAAAGTATTTAACAGTAAATGGTACATTGCAAGGAACGCACTCTGGTGGATCTTCACCTTTTAGTATGTGTGAGTGGGTAATGTATGTATGACCGATTCTAATTCTTGCAATGACAACCTCCTCCCTCTGATATGTTCTGTAGGAAGGAGTCCATTCTTCCAAGATTGGTTTGATGGCATGAAGTTTGTTATTGATTGCATCATCCCATGATACCTGCCACTTTTGACGTAGATACTTTTAGAGATAAAGATGGAGGACAAAGAATTTTTTTCATACATTCATCTTATTCGCAAATTGGACCAATAATTAGAATTAGAATATGGAAGGAATGAATCAGCTTAAGTTCAAATAATCACAAAAACGGCCAAAATATGTATTTGTGTTGAAAATTGTCTATTTAGTGGCATACAAGGAATAATGTGGAAATGGCATATTAAACAAAATATGCGAAATTTATTAAAAATAGCACTGATAAACGTACTTTTTAAGTACATACGAATAGGGGATATGGGTTACTATGGAGAGAGAGAGAGAGAGAGAGAGAGAGAGAGAGAGAGAGAGAGAGAGAGAGAGAGAGAGAGAGAGAGAGAGAGAGAGAGAGAGAGAGAGAGAGAGAGAGAGTTAGCCAGCCAAGACCTTGTCTCTGAGAAATTAAATGTAATTAAAGCGTAAATATGCTGTACAATGAGACTGCCAAATAACAGTATAGTGTTGAAACGAAAACGCTACGGAATGTCGAGAATACTTTTTAATTAGACGTTATTTCTTTAAAAAAAATAATATTTAGATTATCGAAAGTCAAAATGATTTTGCAAATGGATCTGCATGGCTGACCATGTACGTTCATATCTAAGCTAACGAAGGACATTATGTGGACTTTGGACATAGGCGCTGGTATCCATGTCTGTGACCAAACCCTAATACGGTCCCATTTAAAACAGAAGAGGAGGTCTTGTCTTTAGAGACAAATATTAAGGTAAAAGATTAAATGGGTGCAATTTAAATAATCTCTTACCGAATCAACATTAAAAAAACATTATGAATCTAAATGTCTCATAGGGTCTATAATATCTGCTATTGAACAAGCTTATGATAACACCGGGTGAATAGTGGGTAATACTGTATGCAGATTATGGCACTTGTAATGTTATATTAAAGTTATAAAATTCTCAGAGACTGCGCTGTCTTGATTCATTATTTGGTTTGAAAAGAAAGAAATACAATTGTGGCTTAGACAGAAGACGGTCATGAAATTTATTTTTAATCATGACTACCTTGTTTGTCTGTTATTAGGAATCAGCTCCCTTTAATGTGGGAATACATTTTATGGTGATCTCGTTGAGCGTATTTGGCTAAACATCAGTGCAGAATGCGGTTTTGTTATGACGCAACTGATGTAATGTGGTTTCCTTCTGTTCCTCAAAATATAGATGGTAGAAAATAGGACATAATTTCATATTTGTTCTTTTTTGGCGATTTGCTTTCTTTTTTTTTCTATGGTGCCACAAAATCCTTCTGTGATTTTAAGTAGTGGGATCAAAAGCCACACTTACCTATCACGACTCCAAACCCAGTAGCACTTTCATATTCCCTGTAGTCTCCCTTCAGGAATTTTTACACACGCGTACATCCAATATTGTAGCTCGCGTGGATCAGCTTGGAAGTTTAGCTTCTCAGCCTCGTTAGGAATTCACTGGTTTGGGAGCTGTGACAGGTAAGCGTAGCTTCCTACGCATCCATGTATGATACTCCTCCTTGGAAGCTTCTCTGCTTGACCACTCCGCTCGAAAGTTTCCCTATGATCCTCCTGGGAGAGTCTCGCTGCTGTATTGCTAGTGACTCTGTTGATCAACACAAACTATTACACAAATTCTACTGCTGAAATTGTAGCAAACATTAAGAAATTTTTAATTGCTCCAAAAGATTTTCTTCAAATTTAAGATTTTATTCAGCGATAATTGTTCGTCCAAATCATAGAATCGACGCATTTGTCAATACCAGATACACATGTGGACAGAATCTGATAACATTCCGTATCTGATATAATCTGGTTGAACTGATTCCATATAATTCTTGGATTTCATTTGCAAAAATAGAACCATTTAAATTTTGTATTTCCGTATTCATTTGCTGTGGAAGGTATGCTTGTTTTCAAGGTGTTTTTATAAATGCTTCATCGCTTTAATAGGTAATTACTCCATTGGAAAAAGGAGCTTCTCGAGGACGCTCTAGCAGGACGTTCATTTCGGCTAGCAAAGTAGTTAACGCTGCCATGGTATTCATTTTATTATCAATAACCACCGCGTAAAGCTTGGCAATTGTGCTGAGTCTACTTTGCACCGCAGCAAGAATTTATGAAAAGATAAGTATTCGTTTGTGCACGTGTAATGAACTATTTTTTCTGGTAGCACCGGCCAGATCGGTTGTTATCAGTATCCAATAATTTTTGACGAAACATGTATTCGTTTGTGTAAATGTAAGGAAAAGATTGTGTTCTGATTGCACCGGCAACATCAATTATCAATATCCATGTCCCACGAGTCATCGGGAAAACAATTTCAATGGAGTATTGGTTTCGCATGATACGTTTAGTGACCCATCTACAGCAGTCATAAGCTACGCGCTAAATCGACCTCAGCTAAATCAGCCTGGAGCAGCTTCATTTATGATTTTACCAACCTGGGCTGACATTGTTTCTGTCGATGGAAACAACTGGTACCCGAGTCGCTAATCGTCAGAGCTGATCTTGAATTTAATGAATCGCAAGTTATTTGCGTTAAAACCTCCATAACGATGTCGATAGGATGTTGGGCTAATTGCGATATACGAGTAAGACGTTAGTGCGATCTGGAACGTGTAGGATTCCTTAAGCGGTACTCGAGGTCGGGAAAACCACACGAAATTCTAGTTTAATTGACGATATTATAATCATCAAAGTGACGCTCGGATTTGTATTTGTGACGACACAAACATCGCGCCATTGACTTCACCAAGAATGGTAAGCGCCTCAGAATTCATCGTCAGTGTTTAACACATTATTAATATGTTAACGAAGTTCGAGCATTAATGTAGTCGATCAGCAATCGTGTACAAATTAATGTGGCCATTTGAATGAGCTCTGGCTCTTTTTCCCGGCGCTAACAGACCCCATGAGTTTTTCAAACGCGCCACAAATTCGTGGACAATCTGCAGTGGGTCTACATTCGTGCAATCAACACTGTCTCTTTGTTTGGGTAAACGTGGATTAACCTCACAAAATAATTCTTCCAAAAGTTGTGTCAAAAACAATTTCCAGATGCGATTCTCCAAGAAATCTTCTAAATACGATCTAGCAACTTTGATATTGTTTGACTTTATCGCTAAATTTATTATAGCCAGATTCCGTCGCTGATTCAAACTTTATCGATATATCCGCTTATCCCAATCTTTAAATGCTGTATTTTTGGAACTTTGTACAGTATCGTTACATAATATCTCGAGTTCTTGAGTAAAAAAAAGTGGCATATGCTATGACATAATTATCCATCTTTAGGCGGCCTATAGCGTTTAATATTTCAGGTCTTGGTTTAGCGTCTGACATGTACTTGGGTTGTTGTGCCGGACGGGCAATTACATCTCTGCTGTCTTCATGCGTGTCTTTCTGTAAGGGCCAGAGATGTGACAGATAACACACACTTTTTCATCGGTGGAACAAGTTCTATCATAGACTGAACAATGAGTAGACTCGAAAAACGTAGGAATATCATCACCTGTCTGGGGTCATAATCGTGTCCATTCTGTTGTGACCTCAAGCAACTTGATAAACGCCTCAACCGAGTCCTCGCCGTGATAATATTGGCGGCTTAGTTTTCCCCATCATATTTGACAACAGTGTAAAACCAACTGCATGGGATTAATTCAATAACTTGGGTGGTATCGAACTGAAACGTTAAGGTTTCCTCCTCCAACCTCTGGTAGTTTATGGGAACTACCCACAAATTATATATGGTTCTTTAGTCTTACATTTCAAAATGTTCTTGTTTGGTTCTAGCATGATCGTTTGCTACGGCTTCTCGCCTACATTACAGCTGTAAACATCGCGCCTCTTGGTGCAAAATAGATTCATACAGCGTCGACACAGAAACTGTATCGCCTTATTCTTACCGTACCAGTGAATGAACCATTCGGGAAGGATCTTTATTCGACAGTTATTTATATCATACCACTGCGTTTCCCATGCTGACCACAACAACAGATCAACCTTATTTCACGCGTGCTTCACGTAGATATTCGAATTGGTTGAGGGCCGCTCTTCCATGAGCACATTAACGGCGATGTCAGGGTTGAGTCGGTCCAACTTATGTTGTTCAACTCGAGTTCAGCCAAGCACTGTTTTTTATTTGTTAGGTATATATACATTAAAGAAAGAATCCACGCTGAATCTTCTCGGGTGGAAGCCTCAAACGTTCTGAGAATAATTGCAAACCCTTTCTTGATTTCACCCATAATGTCCCTGCGGTCATCGATCATAAAGATACCATTTGCAAAGTTCCTGCGTGAGCTTTCTGAACAAGTCTTTGATTTTGCGGTGTGAAGATTCGTTTTCAGTATCACCATAGTATTTCCTGAACAAGGATGTTGTTAACTTTGAACCCGAATGCACCCCTTCTCTTCCCGGTAGTGTTGGTATGGTTCCCAGACGCATATTTGATCGAAGATTCATAACGTCGCCACTTGGTCCGTACTTTGGAAGAAGTTCCAATAATCTTGGAAATTGAGAAACCTCTGTGTGACTTAAATTCTGGGACTGGACTAATTTAGGAGCATATGTGGTACCCTGTGCGACAATAATAGATTTTTCCTCATTGGCGACAGCATGAGCTATATCTGCCGCTTGGACCTGTGATTACATATTATGATGAAACTGCACGAAGTATAGTTGCCATTACAATAAACTCTCGGAATACTTTTTTCTACGGTCTCGCGCATTGCTAAGTTGATTGACAGGCTGCTTATCCGTATATAATTTTTTAATAAAAACTTATTGTATCATTGATTTCGATTATAGTTATTGATTTTCCTACGACATAGTCAGCTTATCCTTGATCACGATGAGCATGTTGACAAGTCTTTTCCACCGATGCGTTAGATGCGCAAGGTCTGCAAACCTCATTACACAACTTGACTCGACGCCATATTAGAGGCATAGTGGCGCACCCCAGTGAAGACTAAATGTAAATAAATGATTTTTTAAACTTTATTATGACATTTTCAGTTACAAAGTTCTTGTTTTCCATTGCATATGAACCTGCACACCAATGCCATTTAACTTCTATCTATCTATCTATCTATCTATCTATCTATCTATCTATCTATCTATCTATCTATCTATCTATCTATCTATCTATCTATCTATTTGTATATCTGTCTGTGTCTGTATGCGTGAGTGAGTGCACAGGTACTCGACGCGAGCTTGATGTAAAAAAAACCCCAGTAATCTTAAGGAAAAAGTCATATCGAGTGACAAAAATACCTCAGATTACCCCTTGACTCTTTCTGACATTGGGCTCTCCCTGCCATACTATATAAAAGACAAGGTATTAACTTCCGTACACTTCGTTCCACCCATGACCCTAGATTTGCTTTTGCTTTTATCTACGCTCAGTTATAACCTTTTGAGCCAATCACATTTCGCCTTTTACGTTTGTGCCGCATAGTATACACATTTTCAAACTGAGTTTCGCTTATACGGAATGTATGTGTGAAGAAGAAAATGTCTAATTCTTCAGTGGAACAGGATTCATAACGTTGAATCGAGTTAACGGTAAGTAAACACTTACTTTTGCATCTGCCACTCTTCTGTAATTGAAGAAGGGACGTATTGTAGAGTTTGCAAACATGGTATATGTAGCTGTTTGCACCGGTTGTCACCTGAGCGTAGATGTGTCCACTCTGACAAAATTCGCGAAATTCGCACATTTCGGAGCCCGTAACTTCAGTTTGGTGCAACTTAAAATAGTCAACGATGGTTAGATGGATAGAAAAATATCTCAGGAGTAAAACAAGCCATAGAATATGATCGTATACTATTAGAGACAAAAATAGCAAAAAGAAATCTAGGGTCATGGGTGGAACGAAGTGTTCTGATGTTACATACCTTGTCTTTTATAAAGTATGAAAGATAGGGTCCAATGTCAGAAAGGGTCATGGAGGTAATCTGAGGTATTTTTTTGTCACTCTGTATGACTTTTTCCTTAAGATTATTGTTTTTTTTTTTTTCTTAACATCAAGCTCACGTCGAGTACCTGTGCCCAACCCGTGAAATCCAGACACGAAGAAGAAGCTAAGCTTCTACGCGAACCACCACGGGCTACAATCGCGGACATTAATTGCATATCAATATTTCATTCTACAAATGAGCTAAAGTCTACTGCAGCTCAGCATCAGAAGAGGTAAAAGATATAGACTCCGCTGACATAAAAGACAGAAAAATAGCAACCCTGTATTCATTGTAATTAAAGGGAAATAACTCTTGCCTCACCTCCAAATGCAAGTCATACTGCAAGAGTTGCCACCTCTACGCTCACTCACTTGACGAAAAATGCGCGAACTAGAAAGCCGGTTCGCAATGATTTCTGTGGAAAAAAGGCAAAAATACATGTCGTTGTGTCTATATCTGACATTGTTCAAGTGTGGCTGCCGTATATTGCTTTCGAAAATAGCAGCCGATGTGTTCATGTGCAAAAAAGGGTCAACACAACAGATTGTCGTCGAATCAGAAAGTAAACTTTCGTTTTAATCACATTATCAACTAACTAATTTTAGAAACCATTTTGACAAGATGGCTAAAAGAAAGAAAGACAACGATTATCGTACTTTTCAGCAGGAATGGACAGAGGAATTTCCCTTTGTAGAGAGAACGGGTTCTGCAGTGTGTCTAATATGCAGTGATAAAATTGCATCTATGAAACGGTCAAATGTAAAGCGACACTTCGAGACACGCCATTCTACATTTGCATCGGAATATCCTGCGGGAGACAGCAGGAATAAAGCATGTCAAGAACTGCTATCAAGATTGCAAGCTAGCCAGCAGCAAACCTGTGTTTGGATCCAACAAGGTGACTGGAATTCGGCTAGCTTTGCTGGCGCTTTAGCAATTGTGAGAAACGGAAAGCCATTCACAGATGGGGAGTATGCCAAAGCATTCATACTTGATGTTTCCATTGAACTTTTTGATGACTTTTCGGATAAGGACAAAATAATTAAACTGATAAAAGACATGCCTCTGTCGGCAAGAACTGTTCACGATCGTAGCATCATGATGTCAAATCAAATTGAGGCAATGCAGGTGAAGGACATAAATGCTGCACCATTTTTTTTCTCTCGCTTTGGATGAGTCAACAGACGTCAGTAATGTATCCAGTTCAGCGTGGTTGCAAGGTATGTTGTCGGTGATACACTACATGAAGAAAGTCTTGCTGTTTTAACTATGAAAGGCACAACAAGTGGGCAGGAATTATTCGAGTCCTTCACTGAATTCGCTAAAGAAAAAAATTTACCGATGGATAAACTTGTTTCGGTGTGCACTGATGGTGCTCCGTGCATGATGGGGAAAAACAGAGGATTTGTCGCTCTTCTTTGTGAGCATGAAAACAGACTCATCATAAGCTTTCATTGCATCCTACATCAGGAGGCGCTTTGTGCTCAGATGTGTGGCGAGCAGCTTGGTGAGGTGATGTCTCAGGTGGTTCGGGTCGTTAACTTTATTGTTGTCCGTGTATTAAATTATCGTCAGTTTAAAGCACTGCTTGATGAGGTTGGGAATAATTATCCTAGTCTGCTTCTGCGCAGCAACGTGCGTTGGTTGTCAAGGGAGAAGGTGCTCAGTCGATTTGCGGCTTGTCTGAGCAAAATCCGGACTTTTCTTGAAATGAAGAATGTAGAGAATCTCGAGTTAGCTGACACTGAGTGGCTCTTGAAGTTCTATTATCTCGTAGACATGACTGAACATCTAAATCAGCTCAATGTGAAAATGCAAGGCGTTGGAAATACAATCTTATCCCTGCAACAAGCAATGTTTGCATTTGAAAACAAGCTAGAACTCTTCATCGCCGACATTAAAACAGGTCGTTTACTACACTTTGAGAAACTGGGAGAGTTCAAATATACGTGCACCTCGAGTAACCCTGCTCAACATCTTAATCTTCAGCAGCTAGCAGGCTTCACGTCTAATCTTCTGCAGTCACTTAAAACGCGCTTTGGAGAATTTCACGAGCACACCCGTCTTTCTAAGTTCATCACCCATCCACATGAGTGTGCAGTGGACAGCACTGAACTGAGTTGTATCCCCAGTATCTCCGTCAGAGATTTTGAGGTCCAAGCTGCTGACCTGAAGGCCTGAGATATTTGGGTGAATAAGTTCAAGTCACTGAATGAAGATTTGGAAAGGTTTGCACGACAGCTAGCAGATTTGGCGAGCCAACACAAGTGAGCAGAAATGAAAAATCTTCAACACGCAGACCAGCTGATTGTCAAAACTTGGAACACGCTTCCCGTCACATACTTCAGCGTGTGATTATTGCTGTACTGACAATGTTTAGAACTACGTATGTATCGAGCAGTCTTTCTCACATCTAGATAACATTAAGACCAACCTGCGATCACGTTTAACGGATGGAAGTCTCAATTCCTGCATGAAGCTTAACCTCACCACGTAACCAGACTACAAAGCCATTAGCAAAGCCATGCAGCACCAGAAGTCGCATTAGTGGTAAGAAATACTCATTATTGATTTGCAACAGCGTAACAATGTTATTAAAAAGAATTCAGAGACATAATTATTTTATTTTTAGTGTTGAAATTACACAATATGCACATATTTACTTGAATTTTTAGTTTTAAACATAATGTATGGCTGTCACAGAATTACTTTAAAAAAATATGTGGTGTCCATGGCTCTCTCAGACAAAAAGATTCCCGGCCCCTGCCTTATACCTTACCTGAGTGTGTTCCTTTATTAGTATTTTTATGCTAATTTCCTACAACGTTACTAGTACCGCACAAACATTAACATGCCTGGATATGAATCTTTCCAAAGAGAACTGTAAGACAAAACTTGTAGTGACACTATTTTCAACATTTGTGGCGTGGGCCGTTTTGAAAGGCTACATTATTGTTAGGCAACATAAGGTTTTGGTTTTGCTCCTTTAAGGATATAGGGAGAATCTGCCAAATGAGGTACATGGCGACATTTTTAACGTTATATCTTTAATTCTAAAAGAATATGACGACAGAGACTCAATTAATAGTTACGCGAGACCGACTGTTAGATTGCCTCCCTTACTGGCGTATTTGCCAATCGTAACATCGCTCGGCCATTTCCGTCAGATTAAGAATAAACTCGGATATGGTTGTAGGAATACATATAAAAGTTAACGGATATGGTGATAGCTTCCGACGGAGTGCACCACATATGAGGCAACAGTTTAAAAGACCGAAATTGTTCTGATTATGATGTGTGCGTGCGTGCGTGTGTGTGTGTGTTTACCGTAGCTTTTACAATTTAAGTTATATAGGTATGATGTCTTGAATATAGCAGTTTATAGTAATGTCTAGTACTGAGGTGTCATGTAGACGACACGCGGCATCATGTCCCACCCAGTCACGATATCTTGACAGTAGGCCTACCAGTCCTAACACGAACCCCTTAATGCTGAGCGCCAATAATTACTTTTGCATCGCAGAGTTTAAGGACTCAATATATTATTTCATATCCCATAGTAAACTTATGAAAACCCCATCATTTTCAAAATTCAATAACTTTTAATTTCTCAATGTTCATGATCAAATCTATATTCCTCAGTACAGATCCTTCTTTGATGCAAGCTTCTATGTGGAGAATTCCATATGTCGCGTGGCATTTTGTTCAACTACACGCGGTTTTAATTTCGCACCTAAAGAATAGTGAGTATTCCAAAGTTAAGTTGGTATAAATTAAAATGCTAATAATTGTGAATGAAAGTTAAACTGTCTACCTTTGTAATAATTGTTTTTTTTTCACAGAAAAAGCCGATGAAATTCTGATTCTGAAAAGTTCGAGTGCATACGTCACAATTTGTAAGCAAATCATCTGATATGTGATTAAATTGATATACAGAGTTAAGCAATTCGTTGTTACGTTGTAAATACATGCACAGAGGAACTTTTTTAAAACTGCGGATGTGTACATATTCATGGAAAATTGAAAAACTTGATCTGTACATTTTGTTTTGTTTGTTTTCAGATTTCGAACTCTTTCCGTATTAGGTAATTCATCGCTCTTACCATTCCATGTTATGTGAAAGGAATGAACAATAAATAGTTCATTGACGTAAGCAGATGATGTTTTTGATATTTACAAAGTAATAAATTATGATCTTGGTACGTTCAAAACATGCAATTATGAATATTGGGGATGAAATAATACGTACATCAATATTAATTATGGTCACATTTTAGTGTGTCAAGCTGATTTAAGGTGTGTTTATATTTAAAAACGCAAACAATACACAACTAAACTTTAACGATATGAGCACTTGTTGTTTTAATTGCTTCTTAAATTTGCGTCAAATAACAAATTGTTCATTTAGATTCAGTAGTAAAACATTAAAAAGTTAAACAAATTAGGCGTTTCCATGAAGAAAGAAATAAGGATTTATTTGAACAAATATTATAAAAGGATGCAAGAAAATGAAATCAAAAGTATCTTTATTTTATCAAATCTTCCACACATCTTAGCCTCTCTCGGTGCCCCATGCCCTCACAGTTCCTCGTACGATGAGACAGTAAATTTCAAACCCACGTAAAACTTGACAACTTGAGTGTGATCTCTTATTGTCAACCTATTAACCTTTAACAGACGCTGACTTTGCGTTATTCTTTTTTCAGTGTCGTTCTCCAAGTGAAGTGGGTTTAATTAATTAATATGTTAATCTGAAAATAATTATATCTCTTTTCTTTCCTTCCTTCATTCCCTTTAGTTTTTTTTGGGGGGGGGCATTGGAATTCTCTTATGCGATCAAATAGTATCAAAATATCGCAAGCATTGATACCCTTTGCATGACCGTTGAGTAATATTATCGTTAGAAAAGGTATTCGATATGACGTTATTACGAGCACAATTACAAGCCTGGCTTCTCCCGGAGCGTGCTGGTCTCACTTCCTTCCCTATTTCCATTTTGGGACATTGCAGATCTAAAAGAAAAGAACACATTTAACTTAATCGTTTTCAAAACCAAAGTCATATTTTCTTCTACACACAATTATAGCTCAGACATAAAGGTATAAGAAAAATCTATACATCCTAGTCATATAAAACTGTACAGGTGAAGGGGCTCATCCATCTTCATTATAGTAAGGATAACTTGTACTAATAGTCTCAAAAACAAACTTTTTATAGCTTAAAAAAATACCAAGCTGACAATATATTAGTCTATTAGTTACAAAACGTTATAAAACATGGAGACAGGAATTCATGTCCATATGGGAAATAAAGAGACGTAGATCCCTCAAAGCTATGCGACTAGGCTCTTAGCGGGGTAGAACGACCTACGGAGAAGCCATTGAAAACCCCAAAACACGGAACATGGACAAACTGGAAAAAAAAAACACTTGGGTAACCAAAATATACCCTTTTTCTCTTGTTTTTTTTTCTCCCCTCCTGAACAAAATTAAACTCTTTCTGTCCTTTTTCTTCACTCGTTCTCATTTTTTAGCTAAAGCTTTAGGCGTAGACCAAAATTATGTAATTGTAGTACACGCTACATGCCTACAATATAAAATGGTACAATTTTGTTTTACTAGCTTTTTATCACACATCACAATATATTTTTTATTTAAATTAACAATATGAAACTGAATAAACGGCAGCGGTATTCTTTGAAACTATATATGAGAGGTAAGACACTGACAATATGAATGCATAAATTGTTGTTGTTGTTGTTGTTGTTGTTGTTGTTGTATGATTTAACGCCATTTTTCAGCACAAGATAGAATATACATTGCGGCCAGTATAAATAATGGAGGAAAAACCCGGGAAAACACAGGAAAGAACCGCTGACGAATGGCAAGCTTTCTCACATACCCACATTGGCCATATATACTGCTCTAGTGGCCTAGTGGTTAGAGAGTACGCCTCGGATGCGGGAGGTCGCGGATTCGAACCCCGGCCAAGTAATAACAAAGATTTATAAAAATACTAACAGTTACCTCCGAGTGGCCGAGTGCTCCAAAGCGCTATTCTTTCTGGATAATTGCCATCTCACCTTTGTCTTCCTCCACCAATTATTCAGGCCTCCATGTATAGCCTATCTTGTGCATAAAAATGGCGTTAAACCCTAATACAACAACAACAGCTGCCTCGCTTGGGCTCAACATTAAGAGGTTAGTGTTAGGACTGGTTAGCTTGATGTCAGGATAGTGTGACTGAATGTGACTGTGTGGGACATGATGCCACATCCCTACGGCAAACTGTCAAATTCTTTTGAATTATTTACTGAAAATTAACCATGCAACATATTGTGGGGATACAACAACACATAAAAGCCTTTATAAACTTTCAGACGCCATGCGGAAGGGCACCTAAAAGGCCGATAGTTCCACGGAGCTAGAGGACGGAGAGGTGCCCATAAATAAAATGATTACCCTAAAGGACAATCTGTATAACGTCTGTCATCCGACCAGTATTGTTACCAGAAAACGTATTTGTCATTACGTTATTACCAGCACAATGGCAATCTGAGGGACCTTCTGTATAATGTTTGTCACCTACCTTAGATGAACTACATAACATAAATCCTTGAGCATAATCATTTTCAGCCAGGTTTGTGACATGTTCATTTTTAAATATACTCTTAAAGGAAGCAAATTTGAGTTGGTATCACTTGTTTTGCTAATAAATAGGCGTGATTATCTTTGCCTCTGGCGATACGTCAATTAACATTGCACGTGTAAGAAAGCAGTAATATAAAGTTCATATACACACCATTGATGCCGTCTTTTGCAACATGTAAACATTTCTGACGCAATCGTAGGTAAGGTTTGTACAGCAGGATAAATAATGACCTTAACTACGACTGACAATATCTTTAGAACAAAACAAAATAACAGCAAAACAAATGTAAACAAAATAGAAGCAAAACCATAACGAGATGACAGCATTAGATGAAAAAAAAACCAAACAAAAACAACAACAACAACCCTTGACATATGGGAGTTGTACAAGGTTGCATACCGAAGAATGTTTGGAGGGGGAGATTGCTCACAGGATGTGTCCAGGTCTTTTATACCACGAACTGAACTCTTGCACTACAGTTGTACAGCTTATCTGCCAAAGAACAAATGACAAAGACCTTAACTTCGTATGATCAAGAAAATGTACCGGATTATCAGTTTTATTAGAGTTGGTTCTTTGATATAAATGATGTCCTCTGCGCAGTTTTAGATGCCGTGAATTGCAGTTTATGACGTTGGTTATCTTAAAACACAATAACCTCGGACAAAAAGAATGATCAAAATTTACTTTCAAATAATGTTTATATCCTGTAATAGTTAATGAGAATGCGAATTTGAAAGACAGACCGAAAATGAGCCCCGGAAACATTGAGTTGAGCAACCAGTACATGCCGTATAAATTCATATGTATCGCTTACATTTTACATTGGGGGCCCCGAGCGGCCGAGTGGTCTAAAGCGCTGTCCGTTACGGATCACTGCCATCTCACCTCTGTCTGCGTGTGTTCGAGTCTAGGATTCGGCTAATGTAGATATGTGAGAAAGCCTGCCAGTAGCTTCTCGTGGGTCGGTGGTTCTTTCCGGTGATTTCCCACCATTAATACTGGCCGCCATGAATAGCCTATCGTGTGCTGAAAAATGGCGTTAAGCCCAACAACAACAAGAACAACATTTTACATTGCTCGTTTGTGAATGCTCTCACAATTTTGCACACTTATTGAAGTATAGATTATGAAGAGAGGCAGATTACGAAAATCCAATGCTTGCAAATATTTTTACCAACGTGGAGCCGCAAGCCGCAAATGTTATTGTGTTTTATAGAGTATATTAAACGAAATGCATTTTGTGAGAAAAAAACATATTTTAAAAAAAAAAAACAACAAAAAAAAACAACAAACAAATGTAAAAACAAAACAACACTAGTAGGAAGTGACGGTGGGAATTGTTCGGGAATTTAGTTGACCACTCATTTTTCAGTTAACCTAGTTAACCTATACTGTCCAGTGAACTCAGAACAAATTAGTTATTGTCCCTTAAAACGATGCATTTACTTTCTAAAATAAAATTTGTTTTTGAAAATTCATGTACACGCTCTTAGTGATGTGCTTGATTGACCAACTGATAATCAGATAATTTCCGCAAAATGGACACAATTCAAAATACAAACGGTCGCCGATGTTACTAGAGTTAATATCATCACTAGCGTGAGATGCTCGTGTTTTTTTTTTGAAGTGACAAATTTTCCATCAAAATAAAAGACATGTCGAAAATGATTTGAAATTTCGTTTTGTTTGTTTTCAAATTGTGAATTTATCCCAAATTTGACAAAAATTGCATGCCACCAGGCATAAAGACTTTCTGAGAGATCATGAAATTCATTTTTATTCCAAATCTCACCAGAAACAAACGTGGTTATAAATGCGGACAAGTCTTATATTTCGCAGCAGAAAGGCGAATATTAAATATATCAATACCTACTTGTTTTATTGTCGTTTGTTTAATATGGCCAAAAATTCGAACCTACCTAACGCTTGCTCAAATAAAACCGCATATATCAAATAATGACAAGGAATTTAATTTCAGGATAACGTTTATATATTGTAGATTGTTTAATATAAGCGAAAATTCGTGACAATCAACACCCGACACATCTGCTCAGTATTGTATGCCGATTGTATCCATGTCGCATTTCAAAACCTAACCTACATAAGCTTGTTATTACCAGACATGTAATAATGAATATCTGCTAAATATAATTTAGTCAGATAATGGGTGTATAAGATAACTACGTCCTATTATACAGAAAAATCCCTTTAAATTTTTCGTATTTATTGCTTATTTTATTATCCAATTCTAAGCGCCGTTACATCCAACCTCCATAACGCCCAAAATTTCATTCTCGATTCAATGTAGATACATATATGCATATGTGTATATCAACACGTTTTATATATTAAAAAATGTCATGAGTCACTCGACATTCACATAAATTGTGTAATAAATTATTTCCAAGAAAATAACTTACCTAACGTAACGTAACGTAACATTCATATTATAGTAAACCTAGCTTAACTCAATAACCTAGTATAATCTGTGTATAAAAATTGAAACTGTTCAGGAAAATGAGTACGTGATAAAGAATTATTTATATAAAATTCTATATTTTGATAATGTTCTAATCTTAATTGTAACTATTTTTATGGAATGACTGAATGTACATTATTTCTGGAGAGTTTCGAGTTTCGACACCTTTGTCCGTCCTGTCATTCTGGCAGCCACGAACGCATACAAGTTCATTTTCATGTGTTTTCCCTCAGTGGGACCTAATACATGTTCATTTGAACATATTAATCGCTGAAGCCCTTACACAGTTTCACCTATGCAAGTTTTCACTGGTCGTTTGAATTTAATTTAAATTCATAAAAAATTTCGTTTATGAATAAAAGCTAACCAATCTTCATCTTGCAAATTTAGAATTGTTTGCATGAAATAAACTATAAAATCGGAATGTTTAGTTAAATGACCTATTTGTTTACTGAAACCGTTATAATCATAACTTGTTTTCTTATTCTTCTAAAAGCAACATTGACTTGTTAGCGCGTTCAGCAATTGCGCGTCTTGGTTCTTGCGTCATTTATATATTTCCCGTGTTACAATCATTTTCAACACATATGCTAAACCCGGTAATTCTCAAGAGAAAAAAAAAACAATTTGCAAGATCATACAAAATTAACAGGGAAATAAGCTTTTATATAATAAATAATTTATTATGTGTACATAGATTTATAGGGGAAAAAATGATTAAACAAAAACAAAACTGGATGACGTTATTTCTTTATGAATGTTTAATTTGACAGGTACGATAAACATTATATGCGCTTTTCAAATTGGTCTACATATTTAATTAGCTTCGATCATTTATAAGAAAAAAAGTTCGAAAGTTAAATGTTAAATAAACAATGTTTATTTTGTTCTCATGATATATTGTTGGTATCCAAACGAATACACAAGTATAAATGCAAGTACGTATCTCATTTAATTTTTTTTTTTATAGAGTTCTATCGATACATGTATCAGATAATGGTTGATTATCATATCGGCATGACGTCCATATAATAATGATTGTCCCTGGTAAGCTAGATGCATGAGGGTTTTGCTGCGATATCCACTCACCCCCACAACAAATGACAAACAAATAAAAACACGAGAAGCGAGGCAATACAACAACAAAAAAAACAAAAACAAAAAACAAAACAAAAACCAAAAAAAGAACAAGAAACAAATGTTGGATATTAGGATTAAGGCTATGTTTCATGGGTGATATAGAGATGTAGCTTTATTGCGGTTAATCAGACATAAACATGTTTACATTAGCTGATGACACACAGAGATTCTGAAAATAGAATAGAACTATTGGTGTAAAAAAAATAATTCGTTGTCGGGAGAAAAATGTGTCAGTGCTCCGCGCATTTACGATGAAGATTCACATGCAGATAAGTTTCAAGCGTAATTGTACAAACGGAGTAAGTTTCGGACAAGTTATCATTTCCACGTTTATCTTATTATACATGCTACATAATTCTGTATAAATGCATGTCATCCAATAAGGGAAAACTCCTTTGTATAATCCGTTTCCAGAAAACAGTCATAAAGTTTTAAACAATATTGACTTGGCCTTATTTGGTAAATAATGGCTCGTCAGATCTGCGTGTAACCGTACCAAATGGTAGTAAGAAACCAATTCTCCGGTATCTATACAATGGGAATAGTGCTATGCGAACTGCTTGAATCGAATGTTTCATGGAATACGGTGTACGTATGATTTAAGGGCTACCTCCCTTATCATTATCGACGACGTATGGCGTGTGATAATTTGAACAAACCAATACTGGGGAAATTCGAGAGTAAATGAATTTCGATCGATCGAGAGTTATGCATTGGATCATTGCAAACGAGATTCTCTTGCCAAACGAACGCGACTAGAAAATCCATTGCTCTCATTAGTCCATAAATGACAATTTGCATAATGTACAGATTTGGTGCCCATTTAGTAAAAGGATTTGCTGAAATTAAACAAAGCTATGGTCAGCTCATGTATATAATAATTATAATTTTGCACTTCAATACTGTGTCTGTGTGAATGAATTGGATTTGTAAAATAGCTTTACAAATATTTTATATATCAAGGCAGTGTGGCAGTTTATAGTCATGTCTAGCGCTGGAATATCATGATCCAGATATGTAGCAACATACCCTACTCAGTAACATTATCCTGACACCAGGCCGACCAGTCTAACCTATTAATACCGATAGTCAAGCGAGACAGTTAATAGTACCATTGTTATATGGCTTTTGGTAAACTTTGGTCGGGGTTCGAACCCGTGACATCCTGCATTACTTGAACTACATTAGGTAATCAGAAAAATGAAAGGTGTGCATTGAGTTAGATCTGGGTCCAGGATTATAGACTGAATCGTCATCCAAATTTAAAAAAAAAACCGGGGGATGGGACCATCGTTGACAAATTTGAAATAAAAAATAATTTTCACACACCGCTGCAGTGGACTAATAAAAAAATATGTTCACTGTGTTTGATATAGATATCGATAACATTAAACCTATAATAAAGAAAAATATATGTGCCATTACTTGGTTCAGTTATAAGTATGGCAATTTGCGAAACGTGAGTAGTTCTTCAAAATCCCATAAAATGCATTTTTTCCTTTCATTTTTTTGTCTGTTATGTTGTTATGCGCTTATTTGCATTAAATTAGGAAAGAGAATTATGTTAATATTTATATTATCCATTCTAATATATTGAAAACACATCAGAACAAACAGCTAACATTATCGCGCAAGATACCGTAAGAAATCTCTTACTTTAATCTGTTAGACGTATTGCTTGCCCAGTTATTTGACTGTAAAATGGAAAGACAATTTGTTCCGATTGAATAAACGTACATGTTTCATCTTAGTGGCTCAAAAACTTGATAATTTTCTCTCATTGCTTTGCCACCAAAGGAAAAAATTGAGTTTTTAAAAATATTTTAAAAATATTTTTATACCACTTTCTGAACTGTAACCGTTATTCACTCAATGTTCAGGACATCTTCTCTCAATACATTCTCTGTGTCACTAATTGCTTTATAAATCGAAATATGGCTTTAATTATCATGTGAGAAACTATGTTCGTTCAATCCTGAGTTCTGAGGACATCTTGTTTATATTTTGTATTACGATCCAAGCTTTAGCTAAATAATTCATTATACATCAGAATTGAAACACAGCTTTAATAGCAATGCTGATGAGTTCAGTCCATTTAAAAGAAACAAACAAAAAACAACAACATAAAAAAACAACACCTCTCCCAAAAACAACAAACAAAACAACAACAACACAACAGCAAGAACAATAACAATAATAACAACAACAAGAACAACAATAATTATATTTACAGCAATACTATTACGTACATCAATTTGTCATATGTTTATCGATATCACACCAAGCCAAATTATCATCAGCAATTTTGTGCTCCTGTGTGATTACTAATCTCCAGTATTGATACCTTCACTAAGCGAACACAATTAGGCAGTTAAAGCTGAACATTCAAGAGTTTTCGAGATAACAAAGTTACTATGTCATAATTCTATTGATTACATCTCGTGCAAACAATTCCCCTCGTAAATTTCCATGGTGACCAGAAGAGCTTTTGACAGACGACACAAGGTGCGCGAAATATCGACCAATCAGAAGGTGATGTCACACTAGCTGCAGATAAGCAGGAAAAGACTCAGTTGTTGAACAAAACGCTTTACAATTACAGAACAGTTGTGTATTGAACCATTGGCGAAGAATGTATCGTCTGCGTGTTAGAGGCAAGAAAAGGCGATTTCATTTCCCAAATAAAAATTGAACTCATCAGGGAGGGAGATTCAAAACGGTAAGGTGTGTCAGTTGATCATCGTATTCGTTGAGGGTTATCTTGTAAACGTGGTCTAAATTATTCCTTGATAACATAATTGTAAATGTGTATGTACAATGTATATTTACAACTTACATTTTTACGCTGGCGTAACGATGTTGTAGTAACTGTTTCAGATTTATCGTTCTTTCATTCGCCATGTATTTTTGTTTCGGGAGGGGCGGAGTCGCCTTAAGCCGTTATTGACTCCACATTATTTTGTAACAATTTGATGTTTTGTCGCCCTCGCAGGGGCTCGTCTCATTGCTTACAAGTTACCGTCATACATGTACTATATAATAAATACTTAAATATAAATATTTATTATAAAGTACATGTACGACGGTAAATTGTAAGCAACAATACGAGCAACAGTGGTCACCCTCGAACAATAAAAATCAGTATTAAAAAAAAGAATAACACCAAGTCAAACTCTTTAAGGGGAAACTGAAAATTGTCACAGGGTAAAACAGGATAAAACAAGACTTGTGTAATGAATTAAGATAAAAGTGTATTTTAATCCCTTCTAAATGTTCTTTGAAAAGTTCATTCTTATCAAGCAATCAGTCAGAAAGATTTTTTACAAATCTTAAAAGCTTTCCAGATCTTTAGTGAAATTGTGATCTAGCAGAATACAGTGGATTTAGTGTTAATGCCAAACATACTTTTGTTTTGTAGTTACCAATTAACCATGTTAATTATCTGTTATATTCTCTAATTCGATGTAATAAAAATGAATATGTAACATTTTAAGGTGACTTTTTTATAATTATGTTGATTTGTTCTCAAGTCTTTTACACTTGTCCCATATCTTTGGCCATTCATTCAGTGAGTACCATCACATTTCCAAAGTTTGTGGTTCCAATTTTTTTATTGCTGTGACCTCAAACTGGTGACCTACAAAACTTTGTGACCCTAAGGCTCATATAATTTCTTCTGATGACCCTACTGAGGATACCTCCACCTCTGTGACCATGATTTTGGTTGGGACCTGTGGTTGGGAAATGCTGTCTAAAGTGACCATGGAAGCCTAATCCTTTGATTACTTGCTGTTTGTGTGCTTAAGTGTAAAGTCCTTTATCTTTGGTTGTATAGTGCCACACATGTATATCAATTTGGAAAGAAAGAAAGAAAACTTTTAAAATTTTAATAACAAAAGTGGTAGTTTCATGGTAAGGTGAGTTCTTACGCAGATATATCAAACATTGGGTGGACTTGTAATGAGCAGTGAGATGCTTTCATTCATTGATTACATAGTTAATGAAAGAATTATTCCAACAGTACTGTATATAGCAAATTGTATTTATGGTAATACATATGTACACTGTTTCATGTTGTTTTAATGGATAAAAAATAGCACCATTGTCAAAACACTTGATGATGTACAACTGTTTGTTTTGTCTTTACTCATTGAAAGTTATTTATCAAACTGTTTTTGTGAGATACTATAAGCGATTCATTCACATATACTGCTCTCATATGAAAACTTCCTCCTCATTAAAAATTGCCCCCCCCAACAAACCAAATGCCTGAGAAGAATTTCCCTGTCTTTGTGAAAATATGGAGAAGTTAATGCTTTAATAACTAGCTAACTCTTGGACAAACTTTCTTGAGACCTTGTTAATTAATGTTTTGAAAATTTTTCTTTTTATGAATAGATTTTGACATATAAGATCTTTTTAATTTTATAAATTTTATAAAACACTTGGATTAGACATATATGATCTTTTTAATTTTTAGATAACACTTGGAAAAGCAAGCCAAAACATGACAGATGAGATTGTATAATAACTCACACAGTAACATTTTGGGACACATGAAGTGGAGTCCATCTCCAAATAATAAAGGAAAACAATGGGAGATAACTATAAGAGGAAGAAAACACCTATATTTGCCAATGGCATCCAGCTGGAGGAGATCAATGGTGATGCAGGCAAGAGGGTAAATGGGTTTGAGAAAATAGATTCTATTTCTGTTGGACAGGATAGTGTTGGAAAAAAGAGCACCAGTATCTTTGCATTAAAAAGTGGTAAAGTCACACCTGCTGATTCTGAGTCACGGCCAGGCACTTCAAACACTCAGACAAGGAAATCGGCATGGGAGCGTGCTCAGGAAAAGTATGAGGCAGAGTCTCTGCAGCCAAGAAACCAGGTCACAACCCAAAAAATTACAGATGATTTAATTCCGCTTGGCAGTGGAGGCATTTGCAGTATAGAGGATTGCAAAGAAATTGTTCGAAGTAAAAGGTTTAAAGACTCTAAACTTGAAAATTTGTACCAAAGATATTTCTTCAAATTGGATCAGTACAATCTGACAATACTAATGGGACTTTTCTGCGTAATATGTGCAATGCTTATAATATTTTATTATATTGGTGGTGCGACTCTTCCAGCCAGAGGGGTTACCCTCGGTGTTGTGATAACTGTCTTTGTCGTCTTAGAGGTTGTGTGCAATAGGACATTGTTTAATCAAAGCCAGTTAATTTTATTATGCTACATTATTATTGTTTTGTTATGTGGAATTGTTATTTTAATAACAATAGACTGTGATCCACACTCTGCCACAGATGGAGTCTGGTGCACAATTTGTTTTATCTACATGTCCTATACCCTTTTACCTGTTCGGATGCGAGTAGCTGTAATTAGTGCCATGACCTTATCTGTGATACATGTTGTCATCACAATTGGACGCAATCACATGGACTCTTTTGTCTGGAAACAGGTAAATATAAACAGCATAATTTTTGTCTCCTCTGCATCATCTGAAAGCAAAGACATAAGTATGACTTTATTACAGAGGCTTAATAATCATGTTAGAATTTTTAAAAATGTTGAAAATCATACATACATGAATACCATAGATATCAGCTTCATCTGTAAACAAGGCCAACTCATAATTCCTGGTTTTTTTATGCCTAGTTTTTGGAAAAATATGTTTTTTTTTAATGAAAATCTATCAGTCAGTGTGTACACAAAGCATGCTTTTACTTGTAGTTTTGTCCCAGTGCTTTAGTAAAGGATATTTTGAAACTATCCATCCATCTGTTACCACATCTAAACCTGTAGGTGAAAATTAACAAATCTCATGGATTGACCACCTGCATAATGTGTATGGGAAGATCACCCTTGGCACCAAATTCTGGAGTCTCTTGGAGTGAAAGATCTTATATACAAAAATATCAATGACAGTGACATGCAGATATTTTCTAATCAGGAAGAAATAGAACTCTAAATACAAACATCATCAGTTGGGTTTTGGTTTAGAACTAATTGCGCTATTTAAAATCAGTTGGAGTATTTTGTGAATACTGCAGGAACACAAACTTAAAATCTCGAACTAAAAGTCTTATCCACCAGTCATATGTTTTAGAATGTATCACTTGGTTTATTAACCAATTAGAATCACATGTGACTATAGTTGGTTTGGACCAGTAGCATTTCAACCTGCACTCTATTGGCTGCAAGTCTGCCATGCTGCTGCTGTAACACCTGCCCCCTTTGGTCATAATTTGATTAAAGAGGGAGAATGTTCTCAAAGAGAGATTATCAGTTTTATTAATCAGGGCCTGTACTTGTATAAGAACAAGATCTATGAATATTTTTTTTTCATTATATGCTATGAGTTATGTAAAATTGTATTTTTTAGTTGATCTTGTTCAAAATTGAGTTTATTTTCTACCTGACTGTAAACATTGATTTTGGTTTTGTAAAAAATGTTTATTGCAGTCTGTGTCCAGAACATTGGAAATTCCCCATGCAATGCTGGGTCTACCTTATGTTTACCCCATTTTGTATTATAATTTAGTAATAGACCTTGTTTAATTATAGCTTGGATTGTTCTGGAAATGAACTTTATCCTACATACTGGTTCTTATTTTTGTCTTCGTTTATATAATAGTATTTATTTAGAAATTATTCATTCATAATATGAGGTCCTGAGGCTGAATCATGGTTATGTTCAGTGTATGATTTGGGCTGCAATTATTTAATTCAAATGATTCTTCTGTAGAAATATAAGGTGGTCTATAATATTCTTTGAAAGAGACATTAACTTGGAATTATTGTGAACTCAGGTAAGGAAACCTTTGATTATATGACAGTGATTCAACAAAAGATAATTGGCACATCATTATGATTCAGGTTGTTAGTACATTAGTACATTAGAGACTACTGGCCTGTACAGGCACATCAACACTTTCAGTGTTGGAAATTATTTCGAAGATGACTAAAGTTTATTGAGAACTGTATTCTTTAGGACTTTTGTTAGAAATTCTAGGATTATTTGGAATTTTATTTGTAATACCAAAAGTTATTTTTACATTTTCACTTTGTGTTTTAGGTAAATAAATTGAATTTTACAAAACTTATTGGTTTTCGCTTTCATTTCTATTATTTATTTCAAGACCATAGAGTCATGGTAGAATATATATGTCTGACATGCAGGAAATAACATTGGTTTTTATACATTACAAACTACAGGACTTGGGACTAAATAATTAAAATTAATTAATTTTCCTTAATTTTGATGTATTAAAATACATTTTGTAGTACAGCTATATGACATTGTTGTAATACATAATTGCTGCCACTGTACTAATACAGAAGATAAACACCTGTAAATTTTATCTTCATTTCTTGGGCTGTTTATCAGGCTGTGTATATTCAACCAATCAGTAAGGGATCTATTCATAGATGCTGTTCCTATCCACATATTGGCCCTCCTTTGAAAATCTCTACCTTTGAGAAAATTCCATCTCTTCAATCACAGTCTTAAGAAATTTAAGCACATCAATGACTGTTTGGTGTTAGTGCAGAAGACAGAATTAAAGCTGATCTGTTGTCTTTGAGCATGTGACCTCATTTGAGAGTGTCTCAAAAATTTTTATTATCTTCTTCAGCTTGCATATAATCATGGATATATATATATATATATATATATATATATATATATATATATATATATATATATATATATATATATATATATATATATATATATATATATGATATTTTTCAAGGAGTGACAGTATCATTATTTACCTCCTGTTATGAGTGTGTGGTTTAACAGGTATATCTGTTTACTGTGGTATGGGTCTTGCTGGTATGTATTTTGTAGGGCATTGGAAGTGATCATGTTTTTTGCAGTATTTCAATAAAGAGTAAACTTCTACAAATAAAATTTCTGATTTAACCTTAATTTTTTTTTTGGTTGAAGTTTTGGTCTCTTTTAGTGGTGTTCTAAAGCATGAAAAAATATTTATGAAAGATGTAACCATTGAGAAAATGGTGGAAATACTGTATGTTGCATTCCACCCAACAGAAATGGAGCTGAGCTTTTGTAAGAGCAGGTGCAGTGTAAATAGGCACCATTTTTGGCAGAAATTTTCCAATATTTAAAATTAATCAATATTTAGTAACCTTTCAAAGTATTTGCAAGATAATGTGGTGGTCAAGTCTTTTATGTGATTATCAGTATGACTGCATGTTCATCAATACCATAACTGCCATCTTTTCCAGAGTAGGGAAGGTAAAAGTTAAAAAGTATCATTTGATCTTGTATATATGTTTCTCAGATTCTCCCATATGTAATGTGGTTTCCATGTAATTGTTCACTTTAAGAGATTTAAAATAGATTACAGTTATATGATAATTTAACTTCTTCCTAAGTTTTGATCTTATTTTTCACCAATTACAGATTTTCTCCATTATTTCACAATACACTGTTCTTAATCATAGAACATAAATTCAGGCAGTAAGTAACCTTGTCTTATGGCTTGTCTAGATCAAAAGGTTGAAAAGGGTCACAAACGCTTTCAATTTAATTATGTTTTCTCTATAAAATTGGATTAGTTACATAAACTTCAAATGACCAAAAAAAAAGATTTGTTGGTTATCTAGACTAATTGAAGAAAGGAGTTTTTTCCTTGTATATTATTGGTAGAACTCATAAATTCCATTTGTCCACTCATATTTGCCAGTAGTGGCTGAGGTAAACCGTCATTTTTCCAAGATGCTCATTTAATTGGATTATATGCATTTTAAGCTGATTTGAGTATAATATATAGTAGTATAATAAATAAAATTAATGCAGGACAAGTAAAACCTTTTGAGTTATCTGACCTGAAGGACAATTTAAACCTCTAGAGTCACTGGACCTGCAGGACAAGTAAAGCCTCTTGAGTCACTTGACCTCCAGGACAAATAAAGCCTCTAGAGTCACTTGACCTGCAGGAAAAGTAAAACCTCTTGAGTCACTTGACCTGCCAGACAAGAAAAACCACTAAAGTCACTTGATTGGCAGGAAAAGTAAAACCTCTAGAGACACTTTACCTGCAGGAAAAGTAAACCTCTTGAGTCATTTGAACTGCGGGACAGGTAAAACCTTTAGAATCACTTGACCTGCAGAACAAGTAAAACCTCTAAAGTCACTTGACCTGCAGGACAAGTAAAATCTCTAGAGTCACATGACCTGCAGGACAAGTAAAACCTCTTGTCACTTGACCTGCAGGAAAAGTTAAACCTCTAGAGTCACATGACCTGCAGGAGAAGTAAAACCTCTTGTCACTTGACCTGCAGGAAAAGTAAAACCTCTTGAGTCACTTGACCTCCAGGATAAGTAAAACCTCTTAAGTCACTTGACCTGCAGGGCAAGTAAAACGTCTTGAGTCACTTGACCCACAGGAAAAGTAAAACCTCTATGGTGACTTGACCTGCATGAAATGTAAGCCTATTGAGTCACTTGAACTGCAGAAAAAGTAAAACCTCTTGAGTCACTTGATCTGCAGGACAAGTAAAACCTCTAGAGTCACTTGACCTGCAGGACAAGTGAAACCTCTAGAGTCACTTGAGCCGCAGGACAAGTAAAACCTCTTGTCACTTGACCTGCAGGAAAAATAAAACCTCTTGAGTCACTTGACCTCCAGGATAAGTAAAACCTCTTGTCACTTGACCTGCAGGAAAAGTAAAACCTCTTGAGTCACTTGACCTCCAGGATAAGTAAAACCTCTTAAGTCACTTGACCTGCAGGGCAAGTAAAACCTCGAGAGTCACTTGACCTGCAGGACAAGTAAAACGTCTTGAGTCACTTGACCCACAGGACAAGTAAAACCTCTATGGTGACTTGACCTGCATTAAATGTAAGCCTCTTGAGTCACTTGAACTGCAGAAAAAGTAAAACCTCTTGAGTCACTTGACCTGCAGGACAAGTAAAACCTCTTGTCACTTGACCTGCAGGAAAAAATAAAACCTCTTGAGTCACTTGATATCCAGGATAAGTAAAACCTCTAGAGTCACTTGACCTGCACGACAAGTAAAACCTCTTGAGTCACTTGACCCGCAGGACAAGTAAAACCTCTATGGTGACTTGACCTGCATGAAAAGTAAGCCTCTTGAGTCACTTGAACTGCAGAAAAAGTAAAACCTCTTGAGTCACTTGACCTGCAGGACAAGTGAAACCTCTAGAGTCACTTGACCGGCAGGACAAGTAAAACCTCTAGTCACTTGACCTGCAGAAAAGTAAAACCTCTTGAGTCACTTGACCTGTAGGACAAGTGAAACCTCTAGAGTCACTTGATCTGCAGAACAAGTAAAACTTCTAGTGTCACTTGTCCTGCAGGAACAGTAAAACCTCTTGAGTCTCTTGACCTGCAGGACAAGTAAAACCTCTAGAGTCATTTGACCTGCAAGAAAAGTAAAACCTCTAGAGTCACTTGACCTGCAGGAAAAATAAAACCTCTAGTGTCACTTGACCTGCAGGAGAGGAAAATCCTCTAGAATCACTTGACCTGCAGGACGAGTTAAACCTCTAGAGTCACTTGACCTACAGGAAAAGGAAGACCTCTGAAGTCATTTGACCCGCAGGACAAGTAAAACCACTAGAGTCACTTGATCTGCAGGAAAAGTAAAACTATTTGAGTCACTTGACCTGCAGGAAAAGTCAAACCTCTTAAGTCACTTGACCTGCAGGAAAAGTAAATCCTTTAGGGTTACTTGACCGGCAGGACAAGTAAAACCTGTTAAGTCACTAGACCTGCAGGACAAGTAAAACCTCATAATTCACTTAACTTGCAGGACAAGTTTGACGTGCTGGACAAGTAAAACCTCTTGAGTCATTTGACCTGCAGGACAAGTAAAACCTTTTAAGTTACTTGACTTTGAAGACAAATAAAATATTTGAGTCCTTTTATCTGCAGGACAAGCAGCCAATTATAGTTTGCTTTTGATCATTAGTTTTCTAATAGGTTAGTTGATCTAACCTTTTGGCAATAGAGTAATATGGATAATAATGCCACTTCATTTATTTATATTGCTTCCCCAGTTCCTCATTGGGATAGTGATTTACATGACCTACAAAGTTATTTTAATTTCTGCTGTGATTTGTAGATACCATATATACTCACTTATAAGTGTGACTGCAAATTTCACAGACCAGCATCTGTCAGAGCACTGTGCACTGGCAGATCTGGGTCTCGATATTTTTTAATGAGTAAATGGTTAGAGTAATCAACACTAAGATCGATCTGCAGGCATATTATATGATGGCAGATCTCTGTGTTGTTTGAAGTTGGATTTCACTTTTAAACAAGTGGATAAGGTAGATGATCTGTAGATTTTTCATTAGTGAGGAACAGTCAGAGTTAATCAATACACAAGATGGAAGTGATTTGTTTTGTCTGACAAGTGATACAGCTTAGAGTTGACATAAAGGTCAGTGAAGTTTGACCGATGGTAGACTTTTTGTGCTTCTATCAATTATCTTGCTTTTCATGTGGTTAATTTGTATTAGTAACCATTTTCGAGTTCCTAAGCTTATCAATTTATGCCAAGAATTAGTAAAATACAGACAGGTCTTCAATTGAACCCTTACATACTCACACAAGAGAGGGATTTTGTTGTATGCTTTTTACCCAAAAGAGATGCATAATTTGAGAGACTTAACATGAGGCTTATTTTGGTATTGGTTCCATTTCCATTACATCAGTTGTTCAGTTTATTGTTTGTTAGTGTGACTATTATCTTCTATTAATGTACATCGGACAACCATTGATTTTAAGATGAAGGACCCTCTATTCTGCACCTCCACAAAATTTCATTTACCCACTTAATATGGAAAAACATTATTCCATGGTTATAGTGCTGTCCATAATACAGTATGCTGCCTTAATGTGGGACCATTTTAAAATAAGGTACATGATACATATAATTTTGCTACTAAATAATGAAGTGGGATCCATTACATATTTACATTTTTTAAAAACAAACAAATCAGAGATATAATGAATGATCTTATGTTGAGGGAACACTGTATTTATCTGATATCATTTGACTTGACTTAAATTCTGTCTTTTGCTGTTGCTTTTAAAATGCATAATGCTTATACATTTTTTGTGGAATGGCCAATCTCAGATATTGGTGTCTTATTAAACTCTCACCCATGGGAACATAATGAATTTTCTTATACAAACACTGCAGAAACTGAGGGTTAGTTAGATACTTTATTGTATTGATATCTCTTAGCCTCTCAAGGTCAAAAGATATGACCTTGTATATGGAGAATGAAACTTAAGTGATAAACAGGGAAACCAACAGAGCTGAAACTAAAACTAACCCAACAATGACACATAATGAAAATTATCATATTGAATTGACTGATTTAATTTAATTATTTATATTTTTTTAATTATATTTTTGATTTTCTTTAAACCTCAAGTTATTGTTTAGTTCTCAGGCTATAATTTATTATAGATTTTTTTTTTGTATACAAAAATATATTTTAGAAATTGTTGGGTTGAATATTACAAATATATTTGTTTTATAATCCTTCAGTCACATGCTTGACAGTGACACGTATGTGAGTGTGGTGGCCAAATGTTAATTTATTGTAGTTAAATCCAACATGTGGAAAACTTTCTGATTTAAAAAAAAATTCTTTTGATATTTACTAGCTTATTGTGTTGCACGTATTCCTTTATAAGACTTCGAATCATCATAAGGTTTTTAGGAGAGCAGTTCTGTTTGAAATTTACTTCTAAATGTTTTCTCGTTTGTTGAGTGTGTATTATGTTTACTGATCCTTTCTCGTATTATTTTGCTATAAATCTGGGCAAGACTTTATTCAACTATAGACATATGAATTTTTATATAAAAAATGCACCAGGTATATGACCCAAAATATTAAATTCTTTGTTCATATAATTGTGGTATACGGTGGTAAGTACCGAGATATGTTCAGAAATATCGCGGTATACCGCAGTACAAAAATTTTCATGGTGCCCAGCGCTAGTAACATTCCTGGGTAATCATTACCGGATTTAAGCATAAGTTAAACAAGCTACATCTTAGGGCCCTAAAGTCTGAACTCATGCATCATCCAGACGTTAGAATTTGTTCATGGCCCGTCTTCTCTCTTGCATCACGGATTACGGATTGCCCACACAATACCGTGGATGTTCACCCTCCGAAACAAACATACCGGAGAAACCCCTACGTGGCAATTCTCTCCACCACAGACGTCAGTTCCTATGGAGGGGGATTACCGCCATAACTCTATGCATGTATTTTCTAATCTTCCTTTATGAATTATTGTAAATTGCTGCTTGCAAGTGCTACTTTCAATAATTCTATCCATGTATATTGTATTATCCATTGATGCAAATTGTATGTAGCAGTTTGAAAGAGTTACTTTCCTTTTGCATTATTGTAAATGAATGCTTTCAAATACTACATTCCTAATTCTAATCGTGAATTTTCTGTTCTTCATTGATACAAGCTGCTCGTAAATGGTTAGATCCACTTTCCATCTGCGTCATTTCATCTTGCAATTTGCCAACTGCTGAACTGATTCTGCAGTTTGTCCTATGTAAGTTGTTACAAGTTTTGTATATTCTGTTTATAAACATGACATATTACAATTACAACTGCTGTTTTCAGTATCGTTTGTGTTGTCCAACTCGTGTCGCCATCTGTTGTCATAATGGTATGTTAGAGATTAGCATGACATTATGACAACAGATGGCGCTCTAAATTTTCAAAGTTTTTTCCTTTACTAGAAATAATTAATGCTCCCCACGGAGCTTCACGGTATTTAGTTTGTGTTTATACACTTTGTGACTTTTTCAGTACCCTTTTTAATATGTATGTTAGCAACGAAGTTTTAATCGTTCTCTAAAACCATATGCTTTCTCGAAAATCTAAGTTTTATATAGAATCTTACGAAAACAAAAAACGCATACACTTCAGCAGGGTTGTCCATCAACACCAGTTTTGACGCACTTACTTTCACCGTTCAAGAAATCTACTCCTTAGTTATATCTCTCATTACTTTGGAAAGATTAGTTATTTATTAAAGCAATGATCAAAATTACAATGATATATTCCCTCGGACTTTTCTTAACGAGCTTTCATCCGACGACCTCAGGTTGTAAGGATCGTTTTGTACGTCTCTCATTTTGATGCATGTCACAGACGACTATTTTTTTTCCTGTTATACTACTGTACATAAGCTCTGGCTAAACTGATATATTTCAGTGCAGCATCAATAGCACATAAAAATGTTTATAAGTAAAATAACATTTAAAATATTAAGCATTCCAGAAGATTTTCGTATTTTTATCACAATCTTCATTTTGGAACATATTTTGTCACTATAGCCAAATAGTGGAAAATCATGTTTGTATCATGGTAAAAAATGCGAATAGAGGTATTAGATTTAGTGTACGATTATCTTCCAATACTCAATCTACATTTTGTATGTACATAACTTCAACCTTTGAACGTATTTATATACCCCCCCCCAAACCCCAACAAAAACAACATACAAACAAACAGCCTTACAACTGGTTGCATTCCTTAATACTTGTCTCTGAAAGTGAGACAAAAGACAATGTTACAAGATGTTTTACATTTATTTATGCAATTCTTACCATTATCAAACCAATTAAAAATAATAAATTAGTTCAATAATTTTAAAAACATAAATATAGCACCTCTACGTTATAATTATTCAGCTGCTCTTTGTCACATCAAAGAGGTTTTTTTAAATAAAAAAAAAAACAAAAAATTTAAAAGACATTTTGAAATGTGAATTTCGTGACGCATGATTCCGACTTATTAAGTGTGCTGCTTTTCGCAATTCAAAAGTAGTTTAGTGACCCCTCTCTCTCTCTCTCTCTCTCTCTCTCTCTCTCTCTCTCTCTCTCTCTCTCTCTCTCTCTCTCTCTCTCTCTCTCTCTCTCTCTCTCTCTCTCTCTCTCTCTCTCTCTCTCTCTCTCTCTCTCTCTCTCTCTCTCTCTCTCTCTCTCTCTCTCTCTCTCTCTCTCTCTCTCTCTCTCTCTCTCTGCAGAGTGATTGTCATTTAAATTATGAAATTTACCTTATCCAATGTTCCAAGGCACATATTAAGCCAAATTTAACATTTCATCTCAAATTCAAAATATAATATTTTTGTGAAGGTCTGAGCATCAGAAAAAAAAACAAATTAGCAAATATAATACTTTTGATAATTTTTGCTCATAGCGTGTGCAAATAACCTATTTTATTGCCTGCAACAAAAAAAACAACAACAAATTCATTAAAAGGTGAGCAGTTTTGTACAGTGTGTATACTGAATACAGATTCAGTAATGGAGTGTTTGGGATTAATTCTTGAAACTATCACCAGGGAATATGACCTTACTGTTCTTGAGGCATAAATGACAAATGAATGTGGTATGTAAAAGGAAATGTTTATCGGCGAATCCAGAATTTAGTTTTAATTCCTTAAAATTTGCAATTATGAGTATGTTTAATCCAAAAGCCAATTTGTGTGAAAAGCTTGTCTTTATTCATTTCGTGTGAAAGTAAAAAAACAAAAAAGATTGGCAAATAAATTTATAAGAACAAAGTAACAAGACAATCCCGGTATTTGATCGTTATAACTGCCTACCTCTATGACAATTTTTGTTTTAGAATAATGCATCTAATAATATTGGTTTTAAGAATGCCGGTTTACATTAATTTTCTTTCCCTAATATTTCCTATGAAAAGTTAAACACAGGACTGTATATAAATTTATTTATTTTGCTTTATTGCATAGCTATATTTTGCTGATATGTTTTTGTCATGACATTTTTAGCATATATTTTAAATAGGATAAAGGAATGATACAATCATAGACAAATGAAGATGTTTATGCAGGTATTGGTGGTGGTGGGCGTTGAATACTACAACAGCCTGAGCTTTTAGTAGTCTTACAGACTTTGAAAGGTTTTTAAAATATTAAAGGGTGGGTGGGTGTTTTATCTTACTCTTTTAACAGAAATAATCACATCTGTAGAAGATACATGCAAAAATTTATATTAATCTTTTTAGCTACTACATTAAATTCATATTTAAATGAATCCATCAAATTTGGTACTGTATTGTAGTAGTAATAATAAAAACAAATTGAACTGATTACTGGCAGCGGTATCAACGTCATTTATATTACATATTTTATATTTTTTAATTGCTACCAAACGAGAATGATACTTTATCAGTGAAGTACCTTTCAATCAATCATCTTATCTGTACTATAAATTTTGATTCATATATGGATGAATACGATTTTAAATAATAAAAAATTGTAGTTTCCAGTTTTATCTATGGAAATAAAGAAAATGTTCTTTATGTTAAGATATATAAAATATATTTCATATTGTTATACTTTATTTTCTTTTATAGTGAAATAAGTTCATTTTTATAGCATATAGCTATGCTACAGTATATGCTTTGTATGTGATATCTTTGTTTGAAGTCATTTGCCTCTTGACATTGGAATTCAGATTTACAATGAAATTGGAGATACGAGATTCTTGTCACATACAACTAATGATAATACTTGCTGGCTATTGCATAATCATCCATGCCATATATATATATATATATATATATATATATATATATATATATATATATATATATATATATATATATATATATAGTTAAAATTAATTTCATAGAGATGAGAGAATAAGCAGAATAAACATCTCTGCAATGTAATCTCTCTCTCTCTCTCTCTCTCTCTCTCTCTCTCTCTCTCTCTCTCTCTCTCTCTCTCTCTCTCTCTCTCTCTCTCTCTCTCTCTCTCTCGTGAATAAAGAAAAAGAAAGCATGTCCTTCATGTATAATTTGCAATTTGCTCCAACTTTATTAGATTTTTTACTGATACAAAAAGAAGAATTTGCACTGTACTCTAAAATAATAAAATGCTCTAAATTGATAACATTGTGTACGAGAATATATAAACAAATTAAGACCTTAAACCTTGCTTGTAAGAGGTTACCCTATTCTTCCACTGTGCGGTAGCGGTAAATTACACACACACACACACACACACACACACACACACACACACACACACACACACACACACACTATCCAAATAAAAATGGGGTGGGAAGAGTCAGCGGAAATATAACATTGTGCAAAATACAATTTGATACCTTTAATTTGTTTTGTGCTTCTTGTATTTCAGCTCTCTTTCAAATGTCAATACTCTGAGAAATAGCTGACTGTAATGCGGTAATATAATTCAGTGATATTTTAAATAAGACGCCCAAATATGCCGTAAAGTTGTATAACATCCTGTTGCTATGATCAGGGGAGCTGTCGTACTCTAAGAAATTGACGTGTCACAGCGCCATCTGTTGTCATAATGAGGCATTATTTTATGGTAACTTCCTTGATGCTAACTTACAACTCGCTTGATGCTACATTATAATCATTATTTTAAAAGGTGCAATCTATGTAACTTGTGATATAGCAAGTTTATAACAAAATTATAAAGCTTGTAATAACTGGCATAGCATTTGCCATACGACAAACTAAATAATATGTTCGGTAGTTGACAAATTGCGAGATACAATGACGGAGAAGGAAAGTAGATATAAGCAGTTGCAATCAGCCATTTACAGCTTGCATCAATGAACAGAAAATTCATGACTAAAATTAAGAATGTAGCACTTACAAGCAGCCATTTACAATAATGCAGTAGCACTTGCAAACTGCCACATACAATTTGCATCAATGGAGAATACAATATACATGGATAGAATTGTGAAAGTAGCACTTGCAAGCAGCCATTTGCAATTACTCATCAAGGACGATTAGAAAATACATGCATAGAATTATGGCGGTAATCCCCCTCCATAAGTTTCATCCTTCATAATGCAGACAAAAATACAATGTTTTAAATTTCTTAGATGTTCTTTATCATCCTGCAATATTAAAGCATTCATATTTTTTTTGTTGCAATGTACATACTGTCGACAACATGTTCTTGTACAACATTGCATATCACATTTAGAGATTGTACATTCATTTCTGCATGGTGCCTTAGCTTCGCTGTTCTTTCTCAAAAAAAATGACGGTGCTTGATGCACTGGTTATAAATTTGTCACAGTTTCCATTTATTTCCATACTAATTCCTAGACCCATTTTGAAATGTTTTTTTTTTTGTTTTACTGAAAGCAAATATACAAAAAAAAAAGAAGCAGAAAAGAAAAAAAGCGATTACTGACGCCATATTTTTCAAACGCATTTGTTTTAGACCAGGTACATGGAGATAATGTCATGTTTGCCGTAATTCGTTCTGAAGTGTATTCGTTAAGAATAGCATGGTATTGTACATTAAATTAATAAAAACTCTCATGAAAGCTATACTAGAATATATTATGTAGCTTTATATGTAAACATGGCAAATATGATTATTTGTTAGAGTATGACAGTTTCTTCAATGCGATTAATTGGTTATAATGCATTAATATTTGCCCTTTATCAAAAAAAAAAAAAAAAAAAAAAAAAAAAAAAAAAAAAAAAAAAAAAAAACACAAACAGAAACAAAAAATGTGTTTTTAAAAAGTGATCTTCCTGATAAAGGTTAGTTTTTCATCACTTTTTTTCGTGAAGCTATCACCAGACACTTATGTAGGGTGATTACTGCCATAAAATTATGTTTGTATTTTAATTCCATACATGTATTTTTCTGATAGTGTAGGCTGCATATGCGGCTTGGTAAAATTCTGTTTTGGATTTTCTATGTAAGCTGTATATATATATATATATATATATATATATATATATATATATATATATATATATATATATATATATATATACATCTGCCAAAATTATTATAAAATTTTTTATTAAGTGTGTTATCACAATGCTGCAATTTCGCTTTTTTCTGATTCAGTGGGATTATTTGTATTCGGGTATTGTAATATGCACGTAAAAATTTTATAACTAGTCTTTAAATCACTACATTTTCCTTTTGTTGCAATTGGAATATTTCATTTTATAACACACTGTTAGGTAGAAATTCACATTCAGAAAGCTACATTGTAATGAAAGTTGGAAGTTAGCATGACGCAAGAAGCAACATTTAAATGTTTCTTCATTAAAACAGAAAAAAAGTGATATCTGAGTGCAAATAGTAACCACGGGTCAGGTGTATTACACGTTCAAATGGAAGACTGGACCACGGATCTGACCTTCTGTGTCTCGAAAGTAGAGCACGGTGTGATGATCAATAAGACGATATAAATGTTTCTACCTTCAGACTTACATTATCATTAAATAAATGTCCATTTTAGAGGTAAATTCCTATGGCAAGGAAATAATAAAATGGTGCTGATTTGCTGTCCAATATAGACACATCAGCGACCATCGTATATGATCACCACTGCTTGTGAATTGATGGTCGTATGAACATGGATGTTTTTACTACATTAACTTCTTATAATGTCTAACTTTTCATAATGGTGCCATTCAGACATTTGGTGTGCCTGCCAGTCTTAAAAGTCTACTGTTCTTTTCTTCTGTATGGAATGGTAATATCAGCATAGGATTTCCACTAAAAGGAATGAAAATAGCATCGATGCAACTTCAGAGATGGCTGACTATCTGTTTTCAGGCAATTTACTATCCAGTTTTGGATGGTATCCCTACGCCAACTAACTCAATATTAAGAACAACAAATTAGTTCCAAACACGTGTCCCCATTACTTTGAAATCAATCTAATAATCTCTTCGAAGTAATTTAAACTAAGCACAATTCTTTGAAATAAATGTGTTAATGTGTGTTTTTTGTGTGTGCAAAGCGTAATAGTGTTGATGCTTATTGGAGCACTTCGTTGTCTAATCTTCGTTTTCGAAGGTGCGTAGTTCGCAAGTTGTAAAGCTTTACAATTTTGGAGTAAAGTAAATCTTGCTTGTATTTCGCAAACCCATAATAATTGAAGTGATCGGTTACAACAACCAGAAAAAATAATACCCCACCCCCGCCGAAAAGAAAAAAACGAACAGTGAAGTTTGGATAGCTAGTATAGTTACAATGGCATCATCTTAAAAGATTGTTTTATCGTTGCTCCACCGGCCACTGTGGTATCTATCTTGACAACCTTTTTGATCGTTACTCTCACGGAAAGTCAAATACCTCATCACGCGGTTCCCACCTGAAGACTTCTGTTGGTCCTAAATAAAAATGGCGTTAAGTTGACATCCAGGATGTCGACCACAACAGTTAAATTACAACGTTTGTTGTCGCTGAAGAATTTCAAAACTAGTTGACCCCACAAATAAAAGGAAAAATTCCTCCACAGATAAAAGGGAGAATTCCTCCACAAATAAACGGGAGAATTCATGGTCAATCTTGACGGCCAGCGTCAGTCCCTTCGAGAACAAATTGTTTGTGTGTTTGTTACGTCATTGTTCTAAATTGACGATCACATCACAAATTGATTATAATGTGAATTGAACACACTCTCCAATCCAAGACCAAAAACCAAAAGAAAAGAAAAAAAAAACAACAACAAAAAAAACTCACGGCTTTTAACATATCTTTCTCCGCCGTGACGTGGCCTTTCTAGCTACGATGTCGTAGCCTCAGCCTGTTTTGTTGTGGTTGAGGACTAAGGTACTAATATTAGTACTATGGCCTTTCAAGACAATATGAAAACAGAGTTATATAATAGCACGATAAACCCTTGATGAACCAAATGGTCAACATGACGACAGTACTGATCGAATCAAGGATGTTTTATCGGTTTATGAGAATGAGTTCCTAGCATTTTTCATTCTTTGTCCACAGCTCTAAAACACAAATGAAAATAAAATCATACTTCTTACACAATAATACGATAATCATGCAGGATTTATAAATGTTTTGTATTTAGCGAGACGTTGATTAAAAATTAAATTGGAAAATCATCACTGATTTGTTAACAAAAGACTCAGCATATGACAAGACAAGTTACACAAACATAACACTGTTTCGGCAGGGAATGTGTCGGTATAATTATTTGACAACACCAAGGTGTTCCATTAAAAATTAAAGACTAAAAACTCAAACAGTATTTTGGAGTAAATGTTTGAAAGGTGAAAAGAAGCAAGAGGCTGTAGCAATTTTGCAGACGTGTGTAACAGCTTGTGACAAAAACAGCAGCAAACCAATGGACATATTTCTGTTTTGTTTGCAGTTTACATGAAAGACCTCAAAATAATAAAAGCAAATAAAATGTACAGTTTCAAGGAATCTGGGTGTCAATGTAGGCTCTCTTGGCAACTTCATTAGCTCGCTTTTACAAATCCTCATTAGGAGATATAACGTTTTGAGGTGGTAAAAATAGTAACCCTCCCTCCCTCTCTCTCTCTCTCTCTCTCTCTCTCTCTCTCTCTCTCTCTCTCTCTCTCTCTCTCTCTCTCTCTCTCTCTCTCTCTCTCTCTCTCTCTCTCTCTCTCTGGACTGACGCAGGCCGTCAAGATTGACCATGAATTCTTCCTTTTATTTGTGGAGGAATTCTCCCTTTTATTTGTGGAGTCAACTATTTTTCAAATTCTTCAGCGATAACAAACTGTTAATGGTTACAATAATGGACGTCTCCGTTTAAAGCTTCGTTAGATTTTAGCTTTTTGTTTTGGTTTAGTATGGAGAGTCGGTGTTTGAAAGATATTACTCAACCTGAGAATTTAACGTATTTTCAAGAGCGAACGCCATTATTCATGAGACTGTATGGCAGTGTGAATTAGTTTCATAAAATGGACCGTTCTAATTTCTTAACGTATGTAATTTTCTATGTATTTTTCAGGTATCTGTGTTTAGTAATTTAGATAGAAATAATTCTGTGTACTAGGTGGTTGGGACGTGCTTTGTGTATTACATGGCGGGAAGTTCTACAACTCGGCAAAAAAAGCTTTTAAAATAGTGCAAATGCGAAAGAATAGAAAATCCACGCATGTGTGAAATCAGCGTTTTGCAATAGTTTGCTCATTAGTTAATGTAGGGGTTAACGCAATTTTTCAGCACAAGATAGGCTATACATGGCGGCCAGTATAACTGGTGGTGGAAGAACCCTGGAAAACATGGTGAAGAACCACCGACCCACGAGAAGCTACTGGCAAGCTTTCTCACGTACCCACGTTAGCCGAACCTGACACCCCCCCCCACGATCTTCAGGCAGAGCTGGCAAGGGTCCTTCAGTTATAGGAGTGGAGAGTGGTTTAGCTCCTTGTTGTTCTGGCGCTTTTGGGCAAAACTCAAGTGGAGAGTTGGGATGGGGAAGAGGACCCCTTTCCCTGAAAGCCAGCGCATTCTAATTACATCAGATAACTTTTTAATACTAACCATGGCTTTTTTTGAATAACAATATCTTTCGCATACTTTGTTTCTACTGGAACTAATATTTACAGTAAATATGCTAATACATGTATAAAATCTCACCATTGTAGTTTTAAGAGTTAATATGTTGAAAATACATGCATGAAAAAAAAAAATCATGACGATTATGTGAACATAATTTTTGTACAGAATACGCTTCACGCGCACTGCATCAGAATTATCAAGTATATGCTTCCTACAGAGAGAAAATGCAACACAGAATAAAGCAAAATAAAATATAAACATATAACAATAGAAAATGATAAATAGAATAATGCACAATAGAATATACAGCAAATAATGATATAAAATATATTCGTGGAATTATGATAATAACCTCCTCCATAGACATTAACCGATGAATGAAAATTTTACTCTGAAGTCAGCAGGTGCATTAGTTTACAGATTTGAGTCAACAGCAACTATTCAGTAAGTTCATGTACATGTATGTACTGTTCCTAACAGTTTAATGCGTGCGTCGATCTTTAAAGACCAACACGAGCTTTTTATTTTCTTTTTATTTACTTGCTTGACTTCATCTTCCAACTTGGTCATGATTAATGGAATAGATTGCTACAGTAACCAAATTTGAACAGACTGACAATATTTGCGACAACTCAGATGTTCATAATAAACGGGAAACGATTAGGAATTACAACTAATGAAGCCGATACCTCTATCTCTCTCACCTCTACCTAACTTGAAGAAGATAATACATTCACCAAATGAATATCTTTTTAAAACCAGAATCCACGTATTAATAATCGATGCAAGGACAATTAGAGATAGTTGTAAGCCGGCTGTGTTATTACACGAGGCTTATTCATTTATGGATATACAAGGCGTTTTTGATATATTTGATATGTTCAGCTTATGCACAATAGAGTACAAGTTTTAAAAAAAAGAAAAGAAGAAAAAATGAGGAAAAAAGAAAAAGAAAACAATCAAGTAAACCATCAGGATGTATCGCATCTACGATATGTAATCCGATGTGTGTGTGTGTGTGTGTGTGTTTGTGTGTGTGTATAAATTCATATCTATTACAGACAGCCATTTTACATCTATGTTTGTATAATAGTAGGCGTATTGGCTAATATCATTAAATGCTGATGATGATGTTACGTGACCTGGAGATTTAACGTCAACTGAATCAATCAATATTGTGGCACTGTTTTTCAACTTAGCCATGTACTAATCCAGCATTTGGAAAGAAAAAAAAAGATTTTTTTTTTTCAATCAGCATTTACCTTTTGGGGAGAGATGTAGGGTGAGTGCTGGGATTTTCTTTCAAGGCAGGATATTTTTCTGTAACTCAAATATTTTTTCTCCGACAAATGGATATAATAACGGCTCTGTTTTTATTGATCAGAGCAAAACTTTTTTTTCTGTAGCTATTAGAGCGCTAGAATTAATCTTTTAAAAGTAACAGGCTCACAAACTCCCCTCCAGAAACTTGAATGGCCAGTCTTCTGGTAAATGACCTCGCAGACTTCTTACCTTTAGGCATTTTAGCTGTGGATTATTATTGTTTCAAATCATTATTCCCTAAACCAAACTAACATCTCAGTAGACCCCCACGGTACACAATTGAAAGTTTTCACCAAGCAGATCAGTAGTCTCCTACTAAACACATTTTACATATATCACCAAACCAACAGTTCAATAGTCTCCCACCGTACACAATTTAGAGATATCACTAAACAGTTCAGTACTCCCACAGCATACAATTTAGATATATCACCAACAGCTTAGTAGTTTCCTACTAAACACAGTTTACATATATCACCAAACAGTTCAATAGTCTCTCACAGTACACAATTTAGAGATATCACTGAACAGTTCAGTATTCCCACACCATACAATTTAGAGATATCACCAACAGCTCAGTAGTCTCCTACTAAACACAGTTTACATATATCACCAACAGTTCAGCAGTCTCCCACAGTACACAATTTATAAATATCACTAAACAGTTCAGTACTCCCACAACATACAATTTCGAGATATCACCAAACAGCTCAGTAGTCTCCTCTCCTAAACACAGTTTACATTTATCACCAAACCAACAGTTCAGTAGTCTCCAACATCATACAATTTAGAGATATCACCAGTCATATCAGTAATCTCCCACAGCTATCCATTAGATATGTGTCATCAGATAAACTCTTTTACAGCATACATTGAGAGATATTAAACAGACAGCTCAGTAGTTGCCTACAGCACATAGAGACATCATCAAAGTGATTAGTAGTCCCCCTACAGCAACTATTTAGAGATAGGTCATTAACGAACATATCTGTAGTCACCAACAGCACACATTTACATATATCATCAAACAAACAGCTCAGTAGTTCCCTACAGCACCCAGTTAGAAATATGTCATCAAACAAACATTAGTTTCCTACATCACACATTTAGAGATATCAAACAGCTCAGTAGTCCCCTACATCACATATTTTGAGACATCGTCAAACAAACCAATTAGTATTCCCCACATCACCAATTTAGAGATATGCCATCAAACAAACAGTTCATTAGTCCCCAACAACACACATTTAGAGGTACCAACAACTCACTAGACTCCTACAGGACACGTACAGAAAAACAATTAAAAAATCTCCTACAGTACACATTAACAGATATCATCAAAACAGCTTGGTAGTCCCCTACAGCACCCATTTAGAGATATGTCATGAAACACACAGCTCAGTAGTTCCCTACATCACACATTTTGAGATATCAAATAGCTCTGTAGTCCCCTACACCACAAATAGAGATATCATCAAACAACTTAGTGGTCCCCTACATCACCCATTTAGAGATACATCATTAAATAGCTTAGTACTCTCCTATAGCACACATTGAGAGATATCAAACAAACAGCTCACTGCACCCCTACGAAAACATATTCAAGTTCCCTACAGCACACATTGAGAGATATCAAACAGCTCAGTAGTTCCCTACAGCACACACTGAGAGATATCAAACAAACAGCTCAGTTGTTCCCTATAGCACACATTTAGAGATATCAAACAAACAGCTCAGTAGTTCCCTACAGCACACATTGAGAGATATCAAACAAACAGCTCAGTAGTTCCCTACAGCACACACTGAGAGATATCAAACAAACAGCTTAGTTGTTCCCTACAGCACACATTTAGAGATATCAAACATGTTTGTAGTTTTTCACAACACATTTAGGGATATCATCAAACAGATTAGAGTCTTGAACATCATACATTTAGAGATATCAAAAAGCAAGATAGTTCCCTACAATACAGAGTTAGAGATACCATGAAAAAAGTGGTACTGTATTGTATATATTTAGAGATATCATGATAATAGTTTTTCCATAAGACCTCAATGCAAATGTTTCATGAAATAAATATATGTCTGTCATACCTCAGCATGCTTGTCACATACTGTCATAAAGAGTCATGTTAAATTGTCAACTTGGGAAGGATAAAACCATGTACTCCACTGCACTTAAGATAACTGATGGAACTAGACAAGGATAAGAGTTCAGTCATATCTACATTTTCAAGACAAGCAATATTATGATCTAGATATGAATTAACAAGTCACATTTACATTTTCAAGACAAGCAATAGTATGATCTAGATATGAATTAACATAATCTCAAATGTTGCCTGGAGACTTAAAGTTTTACAGAAACTGCAACCCATACATGAAGTACCAATCCCTGTCCTGGTTTGTTGTTTATTTATGAATACAGTGTTCTCAATACATTAGGCTCCCCCCCCCACTGGGTATGTTCAGTTGGTATGTTATACTTAGAAGGATGATTTGGGCTAGTCAATCAGTGATTCAAGACTCACTGACAGTACCAATCCTGATTGCCTAACTTTCACAGAGTGGCTGCTTGAAAGAATTTGGTTATTTGCTGTACAGGAAGAGCTTTCATAATGGTCAAATATCCATTGTTTGTCCATCTGTTATCACAAGCTTGTTATCACACTACACATCATAACTGCATGGAGGGATTGCCATGAGTCTATAGAACACATTTATCCCATGGCCTAGTTGGTCCTAAATGAAAATGTGGCTGCTTGGATATTCAATATGGCCACTATGAGAGCCATCATGAAAATATTGTTATTACTACCGCCAAATGGAAAATTATATAGACATGGGGTTTCAATCAAAGACTTCTTATGATGTCTTTTTAATCCGAAGTGACTACAATCCAAATTGTCCTGATTATGGCTGTTATATTGGTCAACCTGAAAATATTGTCATCCTCCCAAATGGATGGTGTATCAACATTTAAATTTCACCAATAAACTTCTTATAATATATGTATCTAGTTGTTTCTAGATAAACTGGATTGTTCTGGTGGCCTAGTGGTTTGAGCATATGCCTTGATTGTGGGAGGTCATGATTTCTAAAATTGGCTGAGCTGTACAAAAGACTGATAAAAATGGTACTAGCAGCTGTCTCACATGGCGCTCAGCTCTAAGGGGTTAGTGTTGGGACTGGTTGGCCTGGTGTCAGGATAATGTGATTGGGTGTGACAGCATGCTACATGTCTGCAGTATGATATCCCAGTGCTCAACATCAATATAAACTCTCACAGTCTGCAGACATCATTGCGATATGACTGAAAAATTGTTAAACCTACTTTAAAAATTCATATCACACACACATACACACACACATACACACATACACACATATGGATTGTACATTCATTATTGCTGCCATGATGGTTATAGTGAAAGCTTTTGTCACTTCCCCAGAAGGGATGGCCATACTGAAGTCTTTGTCAACAAAATATTTGTAATAAAGTCCACTTGGTCCTAAATGAAAATTGTGCCAATCAGACATCATATTTACTCATCATAGCACATAATTTGAAAATCTTGTTTTTGCTGAAACTAATTTTTTTCAATCATGGCTTACATTTGTCTTTTCTAACATCTCATTGGTCTTGTACAATTATGGCTTGCTTTTTTCTTTTCTTACAGCTCATTGGTGTCATACAATCATGGCTTACATTTGTCTGTTCTAACATTTTGTTGGTGTTGTAAAAATCATGACTTTCTTTTTTCCTGTCTAATGTCTCGTTGGTCATGAACAATCATGGCTTGCTTTTTTCCTTGCTAACAGTTCATTGGTGTTGTACAACCATGGATTTTGTTTTCTTTTGAACATTTCATTGGTCTTGTACAATCAACACTTGCTGTTTTTTTCTAATATCTCATTGGTCTTATACAATCATAGCCTGCTTTTTTCTTTTCTAATATTTCATTGGTCTGGTACAATCATCACTTACTTTTGTCTTTTCTAACATGTCATTCAGGTCTTATACAATCTTAACTTGCTTTTTGTTTTTTTCTAGCATCTCATTGGTCTTATATAATCATAGCTTGCATTTTGTTTTTTTCCAACATCGCATTGGTCTTATACAATCACGACTTGCTTTTTGTTCTTTTCTAACATCTCATTGGTCTTATACATTCATTGCTTGTTTTTTGTTCTTTTCTAACATCTCATTGGTCGATCTTATTACTCATCAATGTTGAACAGTATATTATGCCATTGAAAACCCCATTGAATCCATCAAACAAATTTTATGTAAAGTAGGATTAGTCATCAATACAGTGATAACTTGCTTTATTGGGTGATATTGTCTCAAACTACCTGTACAAGGCAGTATTTATATAAACTGTCTAATAATTAAAATGTTTGCATCATCTTTCAACACTTTTGAGTGAAATAAACAAGGGTTTAAAAACTGCCTGTTTCATTATGTCTACTTTCAAAGCCAAGCTATTTACTCTTTTTAAATTGAACATTTTTCACCTTTCATGAAATAATGCTTATTGTTCAGGTTGAAATTTGTCAGTATTTTTGTTTCATAAATAATGGATGGTTGTATGCCTTACATTTTATTTATGTACTGTTTAAAACAGCTTGTATACTGCTGTGACACGTTTTGCAGCGTATTTATATACAGTTTATATACTGCTGTGACACATGCTTTGCAGTTTTTTTATGTACAGTTTATATACTGCTGTGACATTCTTTGCAGTTTTTTTTATGTACAGTTTATATACTGCTGTGACATTCTTTGCAGTTTTTTTTATGTACAGTTTATATACTGCTGTGACACATGCTTTGCAGTTTTTTTTATGTACAGTTTATATACTGCTGTGACATGCTTTGCAGTTAACCTTAATTATGTATAGTTTACATACTGCCTTGTCACATTTTAGACAGTGTATTTATGTATAATTTATATTCTGATGTCACTTGTTTTACAGTGTATTTATGTACAGTTTGTATACTGCTGTGATAAATGTTTTACAGTAATGTACAGTTTATATACTGCTGTCAGACATGTATCAAAGACAGTTATTATGACACAGCATAGCTGGTGATATCCATTTTAATTCAAAATTAGCTCAAAATCTAAAATTAGGAGCTGTACGTGGTAGCATAGTTGGCAGAGAATTTGACTTGTAATCCAAAGAAAACCGGTTTGATACCCGTCTTGACCCATCCAGGTTGGCAGTTTCATTGTGTCCTTGGGAAGAACACTTAACTACCATTTATTCTGCTTGATATTGCCAGTAATAAGCTGAAGGTACTCTTAAAAACAAATAATCTAAAATTACAATTTGCTGAACTTTTCTTAAGATAGAGTGGGCTTCATTTTTAAAGGAACAGGTGATGTACATGTATGTATGTATATAACTGTAAATTTTGTTTTCTTTCTATTATTATAATTATTCATTTTTACTGCACATGTGACAAGTTCTCTGTAAACTTTGTGTTAAATAACAATTTGTTGGGATACCCCAATGAAAACCAATTTTCCAGTTTAAATATTCATTGAAAGTTTTTGGATAAGATTAAAATGATAAATATATCTTTTGCTTACTTTGGCATTTATGGACACATAACACACATCACCCCCACTCTCCACCAAGATATACTGAACAAGAATTGAGATAAAAAAACATTTTTAGAGTCTTTAATAGTTTTTGTTGCAAATCAAATTGAGAACATAGGTGTTTTCTTTAATTTTTATTTTCAAACTTGATTTGACGAAAAGCATTTTTTTTTTCTGTTGAAAATGGGTAATAGATTGAAAAAAGGGTTAAATTCGATTTTCTGTTTAGTTAAATAAAGAGACTATCTTAAAATGAAAATTACAGTGGAAGTGATTTGTTCACAATCAAAATTGCATGGTCATTTGTCCAGTTTAGATTAAATTTGGATACATATTGATTGAAATGTAAAGGCTTTGTTAATGTTTATTTGACATTAATCCTATATGTGTTCTTCCCTGAGCTTTTGTGGTCCCAGGTGACTGAGTGGTCCAATGCAGTGGTCCCCAACAATTTAGTCGCTGCAGACCTGTCAATGTTTGATAATTTTACCATGGCCACTGAGGGGGATGGAGAAGTTGTTTATATTTTAGATTGTTCTGATTTAATAATTTTAATTTAATTGTACTTAAACATGCCTTTAAAATAATATACATTTACACAAAAAATGAATATAAATAAATATAAATATAAATGAATATAAAGTGAATATAAACCCAACACAACAGTAAATAAAATGGAATAATTTAATGTACCTTGGGTGGCCCGGTACCATTTGATTCACGGACCAGTACCGGTCCATGGCCTGGGGGTTGGGGACCACTGGTCTAATGCACTGCCCTTACCAATCACTGTGATTTCACCTGTCCATGTTGGTTCAAGGCTTGTGTTCTGCCAATGTGGATGTGTGACAAAGCTGGCCCATAGCTTCTCATGGATCTATTGTTCTTCTATGGGTTTTCCTGGATTCTTTTTCTGCTGTTTAAACTGGTTACCATATAAAAAATGGCATGAAACCCAAAACAAGAACAATCAACTTGCTGTGTTTCATGTTATTTTGCAAAAGTTTCAGAGTCATAGTGAATAGTAGCAGTAATGCTACGAGTAATGTGACTATTCAGAATTTTGATATGATGTTTACTTCATGAGTTGAATTTAATGACATTGTTATTTCAAACATTTTATTATAGAGTTCTGAAATTAAGCATATGATGTACTTACTTATTAGGCGATTTCACTTTAAGGTAATGTTGGCCTTCATTAACATCATTACAATGAGGGACTGATGTTTTATGTATTGCAGTTCACTTGTTTAGACTGAAAGAAAACAAGTTCTGAAATACAAATTAAGCTAGTACATGTAGATCCCATCTGTGCATATAAAGAAAATCAATATTTTAAAAACATCTCGGTAATCCTTGTAAGCAAATCAATATAAGTTTGGTTTATAATGTTTGCATCAGTTGTCATGGAAATTGAGATAAGCTTAATGGTTTAGATTGATTTTTTGTTATTGTTTAAATGGCATTTATTTTTTATAATTTACTATTGAATAAAGCTTGGCATGTTATTTAAATCCAATTATTTGCTGATGAATTAGATTCTTTGTAATTTAACAGAAATAAAGCTGAATGAAAATCCTATAAATGACATGAATTATAGGTGGTTGACATAGTATTAGCAGAGACAGTCTGTGAGTGGAGGTTTCTTAATGTGTATTAAGGATGCTGTATCATTTAAAAGGTCAGAACTGATATTGAATCCAATAAAATTGAACCAGTATGGTTCATCAACCAGTAAAATGCAAAGCCATTCTTAGTTCATATCGGTTATAGACTCCTGTCTGCCAAAAAATAGTTTGTAATGAAACTTTTCAAAGGGATTGATAATAAAAATTCTGTATTTTAGAAGGCTCAAACAGTTGTTGTTTGGGTTTAATGCTATTTGTTCAGCACATGATAGGCTATACATGGCTTCCAGTATGACTGGTTCACAAAGAACTCAGGAAAACCCTGGTAAGAACCACAGCCCACAGAAAGATAGTTCTAAGTTTTCTCACATACAAACATTGGCCAGAGGTCAGATGGCAGTGATAGTAAACATGAACACTTTAGATCAATCATGACTTGGCTGCAAAACTCATGGATTGTGAGGCACTTTGTGCAGTGTATAGGTGTTTAGCATGTTTGTTTTTACTGCACTAACTACAGACATCAGTTTTGATATATTCCTTGACTAGTTGATAAGTTGATAGGCATTTGTTATTTATTTTATATTGGTCTCCAGAATAAAAAACTGTTTATACTTACATACAATTAAAAACAACTGCAAATAACATAGATCCTGATCTGCCATAGCATAAAACACCTGCAGATCAGAGTCTGTCTTGTTTGTTCTAGTGATTGCTCCAAAACAAACTGTACAGATCCAGATTTGCTAGGGCATTAGAAGCAAGTATTTACAGTAAAGTGTAAAATATCACACTCACAAAAATATCAACGCAAAACAGTGTGACAGATAATTACAAATGTATTTGATACAGCAAATAATGCCCTTCCCCCATCCCCTAATTTTATTATTGATGTTAGCACAGTCTTAACCAATTAAGAACCAGCATAATCTCATTAAAATGAAAAAAAAAATATTTATACAGGGTACTGATGCACTAGCCTTCTGATTAGAGTGTCTGCCTCAGATGCAGTAGGTTGCAGGTTCAAACCCCAGGCCGAGTTGTATCAAAGACTTCTAAAAATAGTACTAACAGTTGCCTTACGAGGTGCTCAGCATTAAGAGGTTAGTGTTAGGACTGGTCGGCCTGGTGTCAGGATAATGTGACTAGGCGGGACATCATGCTGCATGTCTGTGACATGATGCCCCAGTGCTAGACATCACTATAAAATGCCACACTGCAGATATTGTAGTGATATGATTGAAAAATTGTTGAATTCACACAATCACACATACTTTTATATGGAGAATTGATCCCAATCCTGCTTGTAGATTCAGTGGTCAGTAACTGAAATTATGATAGATTTTGTTTGACGTGTGTAAACGTTGTGCACAGATTTATTTCCCTGATTTACTTTATATTAAATGACTGGGAAATTAAGATAGTCCAATGTGAATATTATAATGTATACTGTAGTGATTTATCTTTTTAACATAATTGTAATGGTATATATCACCAAATCCATGTACTTGAAAACAAAAAACAATTTCATATTTGCAGGTAACATTTGTCTTTGAAGCATATAAACATAGAACTAAACCTCTCCTTGAAATGATGTATGATACTTTTAACAATGCTAAGTTATACTATTAAATAGAGAAATGCAGCAAACATACAGGTATGCAAAGTTTCATTAATGATTTTTCATGTGCATCAATATGGAATCCATATATAACAAAAATTTAGGCACACACACACACACACACACACACACACACACATGCAAGACTCTGGACATAAGACTTTCTTCAGGGACCACTTACACACAGACCAAAAGAATTTTGTACAAGAGTTGAAGCTGGCTTATAGCCATCAGTTCATTTGTATTTTTCTTTTTTCAAAAGATGGCACAGCCTATAGTATGGCCAGCCATGTAGCCTGGTTTGACAATCTTTCAGCTGGTATGTGCATCTCTACACCTTTTATAGGAACACTGAAACACATTAAGATTTTAAGAGAATCTCTCTCTCTCTCTCTCTCTCTCTCTCTCTCTCTCTCTCTCTCTCTCTCTCTCTCTCTCTCTCTCTCTCTCTCTCTCTCTCTCTCTATCTCTATATATATATATATATATATATATATATATATATATATATATATATATATATATATATATATATATATATAATGTGAATGTACAGCCCCTATTTTAAACTAATAAATAAGAGCATTCAAAATGCAACAACTGAATACTGGCAAAGATTCTTACTGTCTTACTGTATGCTTCAAAAGGGATTTCACTTACAGATTGTTCTTATTGCATTTTCTTTGTCTTTCACCCCCCTCTCCCATGAAAGGTCACAATATAAATTCGGTTCGATACTTGCCATACATATCAACTCCAGGAAACAGTGAATAAGAACTGAGATAGTTATTGACAAAGACAACAAAAATCATTTATGCAACTGGTTCAAAATATGTGTGTGTGTGTGTCTGTGTGTATGATTTGAATTTCTACTGTAGCTTCAAAAAATTTTCAGTCCAGTCATATCACTATGACGTATGCTTTGTGGCAGTTTATACTGATGTCTAGCACTGGGGCATCATGCCAGAGACATGTAGCATCATGTCTCATCAAGTCACATTACATGGCTGATCAGTCCTTACACTAACCTTTTAATGCTGAGCAGCTGCTAGTACCATTTTATAAGTCTTTGGAATAACTTGGCTGTTGTTCGAACCCAGGATTTAACAGCATTTGAGCAGTGAGGTGGATGCTCTAACCACTAATAGGCCACCGGAGGAGTATGTTATAATATTATTTGAAAACAAAATGCTTTCAGGGTTAATAATAACCTATGAATGGGAAACAGTTCTATTATTCATCAAACATCTCCAACATGCTAAAGAAAGACAGAAATAAAGAAACTATGCAACATGAATAATCAGAAATTACTCAAGGGAAGATAAAACTGCACAAACCCATGTCTGTCATTGTATAATGTCCTTTCAACTCATGGTCTGTGCAGTTTGCTGGAATAATGAGTAGAATGTAAAGCATAAATCCTGACTGGCAGGTGCATTATACTACATCAGATGAGGGTCTTAGTTGTTTGTAGTTTGATTTACAAGCAAGTTATACATAAAACAACAGAAATTTAGGAAATTGAATTTGAGGTTCAAATTGTTGCTGAAAGATTTAGCTGTGATAAAGTGCACAGCCATTGTATCTGTACACCACTGTGTAAGATCAGAACAGTCTAGATCAGCTAATGTAAGTAACAGCGCAAGGTACAGTTTGCAGCTCTTTGACCCAGAGTGGACAGCTGCACCTGGCTCCCACTGGAAAATTTTATTTTGTGGATCAAGCTGCCAAGCAGATATACTTGGGTCTAGTCTGTGGTGGCAGATGGCAAGTTTGGTGTGGACAGCACAGAGGCATTAGCTTGAGAGCTGTAGAAATTAATGGTCAAACATTATGTCAGCATTTATTTCAAGTTTGTCAAGCTTTGGATTCAGACATGCCTTGATGAGACAGCCAGGGTGCCTCTGCACAACTTTCAATCACATAAATACAACTAAACACAGGTCATGACAGTATCCCTCTCCCTTCACCAGATACCTTCGCATCCTGTTGCAATATGTGCATGGTGAAGCAACAGGTGATAATAAACCAGGAGACACAGACCTGCACACAGGCAGATTACATCGTAGGTTGGCTTTTCACTGTATTGAAACGGTGGTGCAACATAGCAGCCTGGTTAGTTGGGTAGCCATATTTAAGATTTTATGATTCAGCCTCCATAGCATGAGGAAATGGCTGGAAACAGTACCTTAAAGATTGCCTGGTCAGCATCCTTTGGCTGTTGGAGATCCCGTCTTAGATCGCCCAAGACGAAGTTGTTGCCACTCACCATTGGTATTTAGAATTTACCCAAATGGAGATTACATCAGCAGAATAGACGAAAGATAAGAACGGCTCCTTTTTGGTAAAATACTGGCCAGATTTAACACCAAGGACAGCATCCCTAAATGAATCTTGCCTTGCTGAGGGAGGATAACTCACTCAGCTGGATATATCATCCGGAGTGGCCAAAGTTAGGAAGAGTGATGTAAAGTTGGGTTTTCCATGATCTCCCAATGGTAAACAGTGAAATGCAGATGAAACTTGCACTCTCTGGAAAAATACATGCAACTATCATGTACACCAACCATAGCCAACTCATATAAGATAATGAACAAAATCCATGACTCTAATATCACAGAAATGCCAAGAGGCAGGAAAGCTCATTATTCTTGGTGTTTCAGAGCTAGAGTCGGCACAGATCCCTAGACATGGTGAGCATAATAGACAAAAATGGCAATGACAGACAGATGCTGCCACAGCAACAGAGTCTAACTGATGAAGTACACTGAACATGACCTCCTGATCGCCTGCAGTCTTTTGCCTGCCAAACTGCTACAAGATGTCTTGAATGCTCCAAGCATTGCACCTAATTTACTAAGGAGAAGAGATAGGTTGAGTAAGGCCATGAGAAGTGCAGTATCATGGACTGATACCAGGCATGCAGTGAACAAATTCACCTGCCACTACAACATCAGCCATATTGAAAATCTTGTTGACGCTACTCCTGCTGAATGTTGTTGTGGGGCCTAATGACATTTTTCAGCACGCAATATGCTATACATGGTGGCCAGTATTAATGGTGGAGGAAGAAACCGGGAAATCACCGGTAAGAACCATTAACACATGAGAAGCAACTGGCAAGCTTTCTCACATATCCACATTAGCTGAATCCTAGACTCTAACTCATGCAGACAGGTAAGATGGCAGTGATCCATAACGGACATCGCTTTAGACCACTCTGCCACTCGTGGCCCTCCCTGCTGAATGAATGGTCATATTGACATGGAGGTTTTGACCAGACCACATAATGTCCTAAATGAAAATAGCGATGCTTGAACAACCAACATGGCCCTACGAAGGCCATCATGAAAGTCTTGATTTTGTTAATGTTTTTAAATAAAAAGCCAAGCTTAAATGGGTTTTCACTAAAATGTTCTTATATCTAGTTGTACTAAATGAAAATGGTGCAGCTCAAACATCCACTATAGTAACAATGGTGGCCATCATGAATATCTTCTTACAACAATGGACACTCATATCAATGGTTTTTGTTTTAACATAACTTATTATGTCTATCTGGTTTTATATGAATATTGGTACTGTTCAGACATTAAATATGGCAGCCATTGTAGTTGTGTTTAAAATCTTATCACTACTCTTGAATGAAAGGTCATACTATAGCATGGGTTTCTTACTGCAAGACTCTTGATGGCTATTTAGTGCCATATGAAAATGTGCCAGTCTGGTCTCCAATATGGCCACCATCATGAAAATCAACATTGTCCTTTTGCCAAAAGACGTAATGATGTTTAATGTTGCCAGTCAGATATCGAATATTGCAAACATTGCATCCATCTTGAAAATCTCGTTCTCATGACTACTTGAGAAAGAAAGTCTTATTATTATATTGTTTTGACAATAATACTTCCTATGTATTGTTAGCCCCAAATTGCTTCTCGTGGGTCTGTGGTTCTTTCTGAGATTTTTCCGGGTTCTTCCTCCACAATTTATATTGGCTGCCATGTATAGCTCATCTTGTGCTGAAAAATGACATTAACCTGACAAGAAGTCCCACCCTGACAACCAATATGATCATTAGTATGGCCATTTAAAAATTTTTATTAATATTACTCCATAAATGGATTGTTAATTTTGATGTTTTACCTGAAGAGTTCTTAGAGTATCAAGTTGGTCCTAAATGAAAACGAAGCATATTGATCATCAGTACAGCCAACATAATTGCCATCTTGAAAATATTTTTGTCCTTGCTCCTCAAGAATAGATGGTTACATCAATAGGGGTTTTACCAGAAAATTTCTTATGATATTGGTCCTGTTTTTAATATGCACAGCTCGCTCATACATCCAATATCAGTGACATTACAGCCATCTTGAAAGTGGTGATATTGGCATGGAGTCTTCCCCAAAAGACTTATAATATATCTGCTTTTCATAATCAAAAACTTTTAAAAACCAATATGTCCACCACAAAAGCAAATTTGAAAATCATGTTATCTATCAGTGTTCTTGGACTGTTCTTTGAGTTTTGTTTAAATAACCAAGCTTCCATCAGATATGGTCACTGTTACTGAAAATAGACAAAAATCTTAATGTCTTTGTCTCAAAAAAAGCTGAATAAATTTAGACCAATTGTTTGAGTATCTTGCAATAAAAGTTTGTCATATTTTTATAAATAATGCCAGATATAGCCATCACAACTGAAGATAGGAAGTCCATTAAATTACATCAATTAGACAATCAGTTAACAAACGTAGACCAGATTTGATACAAAATATCTTGTGATAGCCTTCCTTTGAAATTTATAAATAATGCTGATCTGCCAGCCAGTATGTCCAGGCTACCAAAACTATAAACTATTTAGATTACTTTTGAAAGTAAAAAAATAAAGAGCATGCTTCCATAAATTAATTACATTTTGCTAGAAAGCATCCTGACATACAGATCTTCCAGTCTGTAGCTGTCCTCATTCATAAACAAGAGCTTATGAGATGGCTTTTTATCCAACATTCATTTATGATTTGCTCAAATTTTATTTTTTGTTGCTGCTCCTGAACTACTTGGAGAATTGCCTGAAACTTTACATTCACACATTCATCGCATGGTATACTTGGTATGAAAATGATGATGCTCAGACATCCAGATTGTATGGCTGCCACAGCAGGTTGAGTAGTAATAACAACATATAGTTTTCACTAAAAGACTTCATAAGATGTTTTGTTGGTAGTTGTGATTTCCAGTATGACCACAGTGGCATCCATATTGAAAATCTTAAATCACCTGAGGAGGTTCATATTAGCATGGTGTGTTTGTCAGAAGACTTCTTAATGGTGTCTAGTTGGACTTAATTAAAGCTGCTAATCTGATATCCAGTATTGCTGGGCACAGTGAACATCTTGATATTGTTATTGTAAGAAGGAAAGTCATATTGCCATTGGGTTTCAACCAGAAGAATTTTAAATTGGTAACTGCATGAAAATGGTGCTGATCTGAAATCTAGTATGGCCAGTTTAGCAACCATCTTGGAAACATTGTTATTGCTACTTTCTATATACATGTACTCAGTTGCTCTCAAGTGTCATAGATCATCATCCAGTGTACGCTGATGACACCCATATATACAAATCTAGCCCCCCAACTGAAGTTGATGTTACCATCCAAAGTGTAAAGATGTGCATTTCCGATGTGAAATCTTGGATGACATGTAACAAGCTATAGATGAATTATGATAAAACTGAAGCCATTCTGATTACGACACAAAGATTTTCTCATTCACATCCTTTCCCTCAAATAATAAATGTCAGCAACACCAACATTAAATTCACACAGTCAGTTCAAAACCAAGGTGGTGCTCTCAACAGTACTCTTTCATTGCAACAACATGTCATGAACATATGCAAGGCTTCATATCTTGAGCTGAGACGCATCAGCTCCATTCGCAAATATCTTTCAGTTGATGCCATTAAAACAGTTGCATGTTCCTTAGTGTACTTTAAAGACTGGTCTATTTTACCTCAATTCAGTCTGATTCATCTCAATATCTACTCCAGAATCTTCATAAAGTTCAAAACACAGATGCTAGGTCATCCCTACAGTACCATGATCAGAGCACATCTCCCTCTGCTCTGTATTTACATGGCTATCCATTTGATTCAGAATCAAACACAAAACTTGTTTTCTGTGCTATGTTTCACTTACGGGTTCCAGCCCAACATACCTATCCGACCTCACCCATGTGTATACACCAGCAAGATACTTACGCTCCTCTTCTGACACTTGTATTCTCATTATTTGCACTATGAAAATGAAAACATTTTGTTCTTTTGTAAATCAGGACCCAGCAATGTAGAAATAATTGCCCACTGAATTTAGACACAAAGACAGTGATCCCATTCAAGGGTACTCTTGAAACTCACCTATTTTGGCTGCAAGAACAGACTCAAAGACCTGATAATGTTTCCTTACCTTAAATATTTTCAGCATGTTTTATGTTTTTTTAATTTTATTGTGTTTGTTATTTGTAATCATATCATTATATATATATATATATATATATATATATATATATATATATATATATATATATAAGCTTGTATAGACTAGTTGCGGAAACTGAAAACGTTGTATAATTCCCTAAAAGTCTACAAGCCAAAGCGACATCTATTTTTACTTTGTGTACATATGTAACGCAGATTATATCCCGGATATTTGGTTCTATACCGGTTATTCTTATAGTAAAACTAATGTTATTGACGAGGCGTACCAAAGCGGACACATAGACCAGCAAACCAAAAACTACTTAAGCCCAGAAAACCCAAGAGCAGGTAGATTTTATCTTCTACCCAAAATCCACAAACAAGGAAACCCTGGCAGACCTATAATCTCAGGTAACGGGCACCCCACAGAAAGGATATCAGAATATTTAGATCATTTTATGAGACCACATGTCCACAAATTACCATCATATCTTCAAGACACGACAGATTATCACATAAAAATCAAAGCTAGTGAACCATTACTGCCAGATACATTACTTGCTTCCTTAGACGTCACATCTTTGTACACCAACATACCGCACAACGAAGGGTTACAGGCATGTAGCGAAGCATGGGAAACAAGAACTGTAAACAATCCACCCACACACTTCTTAATCCAACTCCTGGAGCTTGTCCTAAAACTCAACAACTTTGAATTTAATGAAGAAAACTACCTACAAATCAATGGAACTGCAATGGGTACTAAAATGGCCCCTTCGTATGCTAACATTTTCATGGGAAAACTTGAGGGAAAGCTCTTAGCATCGGTTGAGCGTACACCATACCAGTGGGTACGCTTTATCGATGATATAGAAATGAAGTGGCAGTATGGAAGAGAAAGTCTGGATGACTTCATTTCAAAGGTAAACAACTTCCATCCTTCAATAAAATTCACGGCAGAAATTTCCAACTCAAACCATGTTTTCCTGGACACAACAACCAGACTGGTGGAAAACAAATTACACACAGACATCTACTCGAAACCAACCGACAAACACCAGTATCTTCTCCCAACCAGCTGTCATCCAAAACACTGCATTAAGAACATTCCATATAGCCAGGCACTGAGGATATGCAGAATTTGCTCCGACGATGAAAGATTCCTAGAAAGGTCTAAAGAGCTGGCTAAACATTTAATTTACCAAGGCTATGACAAAGACCTGATTGCGGAGGCAATCCAAAGGGCCAAATAAACAAAATGTGATGACCTACTCAGATATGGACAGAAAGAAAAGGTTGATAGGATACCATTTATTCTGACCTATCACCCAGACAATCCCAAAGTAGGTAAAATCATCGCAAACCACTGGCCAACCGTGCAATCTGCATCGTCAGACATACTAAACCTAATACTTCTGAACAAACCTGTAGTAGCTTACTGGAGACCAAAAAACCTAAAGGACATCCTAGTCAGGGCCAAGCTAACAACAATTGCTAGTCAAAACCAACCTAGTCAATCTGGACCCTGTGGCGATAAAAGATGCAAAACCTGTCAACATATGATAGAGACCAAGACATTCACTAGCACAGTGACTAAAGAAAAACTAAACATATATATATATATATATATATATATATATATATATTAATTTTAGGTGTTGTCTAATGTTTTAAAGCACTTAGAGCTTCTAAAGATTAGGTGCTACACAAAGTCCTCATTATTATTATTACTTCTAAATGGAAAGTGATAATGACATTAAAGTTTCATCTGAGGACAAATCCTGACGATGAGTTGGTAACAAAAATGGTGTTAATCGGACCCTAAATATGGCAAATGGGACAGTCACCTTGCAAAGTTTCTTGTTGCTACTCTAGAAAGTCGTATCAGAATGAAATTTTCACCAGATGTCTTCTCATAGTATATTGTTAGGCCTGAGTAAAAACAGTAAGTGTAAATGTAATGTAAATGTAAGCCACAACATGTCATTTTAAGTCTGTCCAATTTAACCTTTCAAATACATTTTTCTTACAAGTTTTGGCATATTTATTACATCAGTCTGTCTAATTTGATTCTTCAAATACATTTTTCTTATGAGTTTTGGCATATTAATATCATCGGTCTGTCCAATTTAACCTTTCAAATCATTTTTCTTAACGAGTTTTGGCATATTAATGTCATGGAAAAATACTGAATAATTAATAAGTCATGTGAAGCATTTTCTCATTGACCAATTGAGGTGACATGGCACATATACAGGCAATAACTCCTTCATCTGATAGAGTGCATTGCTCAAAACACTGCTTTGGATACAAATTTTATGCCAAGGGTTAATGTGGAATGATTAGTAGATTGATAACCCTTGGCTTGTGAAGATGTATCTCAGCAAGTTGATGACAAAATTCACACACACACACACACACACACACACACACACACACACACACACACACACACACACACATATATATATATATATATATATATATATATATATATATATATATATATATATATATATATATATATGTCCTTACATGTATTTTGATTGCAATCTAGTATTTTTGCTGCTTATTTCAATGGGCTTTTTATTTTAAATTAGCAAAATGACAAATTATAACATAAAGGATAAATTATCCCTTGAAAAAAAATAAGTAGAGTGCAGTTACCATGAAGGAAAAACTACATGGGATGAATTAAACTGTTGTTAAGTTTAGATTTGACAAAAGATTTTGTCAATTCATAGTAATTTTTTTCCAATATTACATGATTTATAGTAGGTGTTAGATGATGTTGAGTGAATTTGTTTATTACCTAAATGTATGTGAAATGGCTTCTCCCCACCCCAATTAAAACAAAATCCCACAAGAAAATATTTATGTTCTCTCTAATTGTTATGAAAAATTTTCTTTATAATAGTTATAAAGAAAGAATATATATATATATATATATATATATATATATATATATATATATATATATCAGGGTATCTTTGATTTGTTTGTCCATTAAACAGCCACATAAACACTTGAATTGAAATTTAGAGGTCAGTAGATCTTTTTATTTATGAGACAATCAATGTGTAAGTTTCTGAATTGGCTTATTTAAAACATAACTAATGTGGTTGCTTCTTAGACAATCAGTTGTCAACTAAGTATTTTTGGGCATTATATTTTCCCAATTGTATCAAAAAAGAAAACAAGACAAAAGAAGGATGAAAGCTTGTATTCTGGACTTATCACAGGCTCAATAACTGAATGAGTGCCCCAGTGTCAGAATTTCTGAATATCTGATATAGCCATTAGTGTCTTTAATTGCATCAGTTTTAGGAAGGTTGATGTTAGTACCAATTTCGAAAATTAGCAAGCTGTTAGTTCCAATTACAGGTATGTAGCCTGTGTTATATATATGTAATTTAATTGCTTGTGTGTTAGTTTCAAATTCTTTTTTATTTTGTTCTTATTTCGTTATTATTGTATTGATCATTTTTTTAACTGGATTTGATATTTTTGTCAGAAAATTCAGTTCAGTTCAGTGTTGCTAAATTGCATTTTTAGTTGACCTAGTCCCTGACCTTGGTTCAGAATTGGTAGACATAGAATGAAAAGCATTGGTCATAATCAAGGTCACATGTGGCTTATATGTCAACTCTATTGTAAAAAGTCAAGATACCTATTCTTGAATTTATAGACTGAAACATCTGGTCATTGTGTCACTTTTTGGAACTAGTCTAGTATTTCTTTCCATTTATTAGTTTTTATGTGTTTTAGACATAATCTCTATCATCATTTATTTTTCTCTGCAACTTTTTTAATTATTTTCTACTATTTAAAACTTTGGGTTTTTTTTGGGAAGGAAAGAAATAAGACCTAATGAGGATATACTAGTACATATTGATTTAACGTTGGAATTTTGAAAGTTCTTGATAGTGCTGATAGTTAAACTATCACATGTCTAACCAATTTTTCATGTATATTTAGGGGTAAAAAAATGATTTTATGATAGAGAATTTTTAAGATATTTTGATATTCCATATTGTTAATGAATGTAAGGTTTATTACAGAAAAAGAAATTAAAGAGGAAGTTAAAAGGGTGAAATTTTCTAAATGTAGGAGGGTTTTAAAGAAGAAAACGTGGAAGGGGTTGACACCATAATGCAAAAAATATTGTTTCATAATTGTTTGATTTTTTTTTCTATTAGTAAGTTTTTAAAAATAAGCATCAGTCCCTCAATAGCATGCCTTAGAATCAACAGAGGAATATGAATTTCCTTTCTTAAAAACAATTTATTTTTTGTAAAAATATATCGCTGTTTCCTAAAAAATCACTATCATGATGTACATGTATAAGATATCAGATCTCTTAAAACAGTTTCATATTAGGGAGTACTCTCAATTATTGGAAAGAGTAATTTAAGAAAACATGGGTCTCTGGTTTTTTGTTAAACAAGACCATTACATATTTCAGAGAGACCTAAGGTTTAAATCTTGTAAAAATTATATACATTTTTACTACAAAGAATGATTTTCCACCATCAGCATTCAATATTTTGTCTAATATAGAGACAGCTAAATTTGCAGAGATTTTATTCATATTAAAAACAATCATTCAAAATGAAATTGCCAACTAGTAAACAGCATAATAAAAAAATTTCTTGTCACAGGTATGCTAAATTTTACTGTTTTAAAACAATTTCAAAGTGACAACATTTCATTATATTCCCAGTAATTACCCGCAAATCATTATTTTCATGAGGCAATTTTGGTTTAGTGGGAATTATTTCAATCAAATCTGTGATGTTTGTCTATAGGTGTTTTTCTGTATTTAGCTCTACCATCTGTTGATCTTAAAAAAGTGAGTGTAGCTATGTCAAGGAACATGTTGTTTTTAAAAAGTAATTGTGTAAATATTTGCTTTGAAAATGTTTATGACTCTTTAAATCTATTGTCTAAGCGAAAAAAAAGACAATTTGAAAGTTTAATTTAGATTTTTGTTTCAAGAGAGATATTGGTATAAGCCGTTTATCATAGAGTAGAAATTAATTCACAGATAATGGTGATCCCTTTGATCCTGTTTCCCCAACCCACCATGCCATAGGTATTATCCTCTGTATATATCTGTATTTGACCAAATTAGTAAATGGTGTATACCATATGGGCATCCAAACTTTTTTTGGAAGAGTGCTTAAATTCATGAGCCACAGTTTAATAATGAAATACAAATTTTCAACACATTATTATTACGTGAAACTAATAATCGGGTATTTATAATATCAAATAAAAGAGTCACACATTGTGGTAGATACATTAAACATTATCAGAAAGCAATACAGAAAAATGGGATAAGTAGTGGGACTTCCTTATGGGATAAGGACTTCAGGCTGCTCCTGTGGCCCAGTGGTTAGAGCATCCACCTCACATGTAGGAGGTCACAGGTTCAAAACCTGGCTAAGTCATACAAAAGAATTGTAAAAAAGTACTGGCAGCTGCCTTGCTTGGCACTCAGTATTAAGAGGTTGGTGTTTGGACTGGTCAGACTTTTGTCAGAATAATGTGACTACATTTGCTGTATAATGCCTCAGTGATAGACATCACTATAAAATGTCACACTGTAGACATAATGATATGATTTAAAACTTATTAAAGCTACGTTAAAAATCCAAAACACACACACACACACACACACACACACACACACACACACATACACACACACATGCCAAAGAACTCCCTACATGGCTGCAGGCCACTCAAGGACTAGACTGCATGTGGCCAGTGGACACAGATTGGAGACACCTGCTATATAACATTTGACCAATAGAGTATGTGTCCCTGTGAAGCTGAGTGTTTCAAATTTGGTACAACATTCAAGATACTACTTTAATGAACGTGACTTCTTTCAGTCCAAAGATTTATTACATATACCATCTTGGTTGAGTTCAGACTTGTAATTTGGTATTTACCTTCTTCCTTATTTTGTCTAATTCTAGCTTGGAGCCAATATTCTCATCTTTACATGTACCAATATTGCCGGAATGTTCACCCATTACCCAACAGAAGTTGCTCAGAGACAGGCATTCCTGGAGACACGGCGTTGTATTGAAGCAAGGTTGACAACACAGAGGGAAAACCACCAACAGGTATAAAAACATTTTTACTAATCACCAAATTTTCACCAGTTTTAAATTTACTGTGAATTCATTTAATTTAATGGGTATAAAATGTTTCATTAAGATGACCTATTGATAAAAACATAATGCTGTTTTGGCCTGTTTGACTTAACATTTACCCTTCAGCTTCATAGTCTTGGCATGGGGATCCATGGTATACAGTCACATTTAATTTCGCAGATGGATCAATGTTTGTTGTGTCTAAAAGAATTTGTAGGATTTTTTTGTTTCCTGATAAGAAATAGTGAATTATATTATGGTATTAAATAACAAAGTTCTCAGAATATTTATTTTATAGAATGAACTGTGATGGAAGATTTTGTATGTTGATAAGTCCATACTTTATACTCCATTTTTTTAATATTTTTTATTTATTCAATTTTAATTTAATATTCAGTGATTACCCAATTCCCAGCTTATTAAATTATGGTTGGACCTTAAAAAGATCAATGTTTGAAAAGCCTAAATTGTTGCTTTGAGTTCTTGGGGTTTTGAATGTTTCTAGGCAATAGTGATGAGACTGAGTGACGTGGGGACAGAGCGAGGCCTTTGAGTTGCTGAGCATTATCCTTATCAGTATTTGGGTTACCAAATCTTTGCAGTAATTGTAAGACAAGCTCTCTTGGCCTGTCATAGAGTAATTACACAAAATACATTTGATTTGATAATTTTACATTAAAAAAATTGTACACTGATTATGTCAAATTTATTCACGATGTTTAAATGAATCTTAAAATGTTATGATTTACATTGTTTTGTCATTGTAACATTTTCCCCTATACTATAACATTATACCCAATACTATAACATCATTCCCAATACTATAACATTATCCCCAATACTATAACATCATCTCCAATAGTGTAGTATTTCCCATTGACTGTAACATTATCCCCAATAGTGTAGCATTTTCTCATTCACTGTAACATTATCCCTAATAGTGTAGCATTTCCCCATTCACTATAACATTGTCCCCATTATAGATATTTTCTGATTTATTGTAACATTATCCCAAATAGTGTGGGATTTTCCCATTCACTGTAACATTATCCCCAATAGTGTAGCATTTTCTCATTCACTAACATTATCCCCAATAGTGTAGCATTTCCCCATTCACTGTAACATTGTCCCCATTATAGAGATTTTCTGATTCACTGTAACATTATCCCCAATAGTGTAGCATTTTCTCATTCACTAACATTATCCCCAATAGTGTGGCATTTTCCTTTGCACTGTACTAATATCCCCAATAGAGTTGCATTGTCCTATTCACTGCAGTAACATTATTCTGCATAGAATAATGGTTTCCCATACTGTATACTTTAACATCCCTATTTTGTAACATTATCCCCTATACTAGAGGTTGGCAAAATGCGTCCCATAGGCACGATCCAGCCAGTGACTTTATTTTATTTGTTAATTTTGCTTCAAAGGGTGTAGCTGTAAAGATTGCCTATCCAGCCCTGGAAGAAGTTGCCCATGCCTGCAGTATACTGTAACATTATTCTCAAAAGTGTTGTACTTTCTCCTGGCAGACAACATTATCCCTGTAGTGTTATATTATCCTCTATAGTATAACCTTTTCCATAAAGTGTTATATTATTATCTGTAGAATGACATCCTTAGAGTGTTAAATTATCCTTCATAGGATAGCATTATCCCTATAGGGTTATATTATCCTCTATAACATATCATCTTTAGAGTGTTATATTATCCTCTGTAGCATAACATTATCCTAGAGTGTTATTTTATTCTCAGTAGAATAACATAAGATTCCCTTTCTTTATTATTATATATAATTGCTAGGGTTGCAGTGAGAAACAGATGATACAACAGGAAACATATTTTTTTTCCTTATATTATCCTCTAGCATAATGTTATCCTTGTGGTATTATATTTTCCTCTGTATTGTAACATTATCCCTGTAGTGTTATAATATCCTCTGTATCATAACATTATCATTTAGTATGAAATTATCTTCTGTATTGTAACATTATCCCTGTAGCATTATATTATCCTTTGTATTATAACATTATCCATATAGCATTATACAGTATTAGCCTGTTTCATAACATTATCCCAATAGTGTTATATTATCCTTTGTTGAATAAAATTATCCCTGTAGTGTTATATTATTCTCTGTAGAATAACATTATCCCAATAGTGATATATTATCCTTTATAGGATAACATTATATCCATAATAGTATATTATCCTCTGTATCATAATGTTGTCCCTGTAGCAATATATTACCCTCTGTATCATAACATTATTCCATTAGTGTTATATTATCCTTTGTAGCATAATGTTATCCCTTTAGCATTATATTATTTTTTTAGTATAACATTATCTTTGGTAGTATAATATGATCCCTATTGTGTTTTATTATCCTCTGTAGCTCAACATTATTCCATATAGTGGAATATGTACAGTTTGTACACTATGAAATACTTAAGTTGCATCATTCATATTTTTTTTTTCTCTGACAGTTGCCCAGTGAAGCAGACTTCCTTTAAATCTACTAGCATGGTCCACATAAATAGATCCCATGATGAAATTATTTGTACATTGTACATTTTTTAAAAATGATCTAGTTTGCTTACCCTGCACTAAAGTGTAGTGTTCTCCCATGGTGTAGTGTATGTGACAGTGTGGTCATGTATGCACATTTATTTATATTAAATATTTTTTTTGTTCTTAAACCTAATACTAAATTAGTTTAATTAAAGTCTGTTTATTCCTGATTGTTAAGTGCCCTGCACCTTAAATGTCATCAAAAAAACTTCTAGATGAAAATTATTGATCACAATGAAAGTTTACAATGATAGCCATGTACTAAACTAGGTCAAGAAAAGAGGATTTCTGTTATGTCATAACAGATAACAGGTTATTACAAATTTGTTTTCAAAATGTGCTAATTTCATTGTGACATCATAGCACTGACATTTAATCTGGTTTGTACCAGATCACACCTTTAGATTGACCTCATCTAAAAATGTCCACCTAATTTAACATTGAGTTTGTGGTAGACACATCATGGGGTTTACAAATAATGATCCTCAAAAAAATATGGATCTATGAGGATCCAAATGATGTATATGTAATCAAATTCTGATTTTTGAGAAATTAATGTAGTCCTGCAATCATGCACCCTAGTATAGACCCCAGTAAGGAGAATGCAAACCTTTTTGTTCATGCCATGACACCTGTAAGTCAAGAGCATTCTTTTACATAAATGTAAAATGCCTCCTGATGTTATTGGGCATAAAAAACATCTTATTTCATTCAGTATTTCTGGGCAACATTACCAAGTGAAAGTGATATGGTAAATGAGTTAAATGGGTACTTCATCTTTTGGTACCAGAGTATCCAGACAATGAAAGAGGGTTTCATATACAGTGTAATAAAGACTGTGTTTCATATGGCAATTATGGCGCTGTTGATTAGAAAGTATGAAGGATTCATGGCAACACAGTACTTAACTGTTGCATCGCTTTTGAAATAGCCTTTACAGACATTTCAGTCACAAAATAATGTCAGTACACTTTTCAGGGCCCAAACCAAGCAAAAAGAATTTTTTTTCTTCCATTTTTCTGGAGAAAGATTTCTTGCAGCATGACAGTGCTTATTTGTAATTGATATAAAACTATTATTATCTCTCTTTATTATCTCTTTTGTGTGTTTTTGTCATAATATTGACATAATATGAAACTTCATATTTCCAATGAGGATAAAAAGCATTTTTAATTAGCTGGGAATACTTTTGAGTAAATAAAAACTAATGGAATGAAATGCTAATAGACTCATGATCATAATGTTAATTATATTTTATTGATAAAATTTAAAGGAATGAGCATTTTAATTCTCATGGGACTAGAGAGCAGTACAGTGTTTCCTGAATAATTAGTCCATTTCACACATAATAAGGATGTTAAATTGGTCCTGTTCAAGAAGGAAACATGAAGCAAATTGATTTCACTAATATCATGCTTGTGTCTCTTTGATGCAAACCAGGAACGGTTGCTGTTATCAGTGTTGCCGAGGCATGTTGCCATGGAGATGAAAGCTGACATTGCAGGAAAACCCAAGGATACCATGTTCCACAAGATCTACATCCAGCGACATGAAAATGTCAGGTAATAAAAAAAACTGATGATGTTGTGAGTACACACTTGTGAGAATTTATCCAATGGGAAGCAGTTTAACCCATATAGTGTCATTTTGCTCATTTTTGTTGTTTTTTTCTCTTGCCATCTTGGAAGAAAATATAATATTATGTGATAATGACTTGTGGGAGTGAGTGTGCATACATGCTACTACTGAATTGTATCCATGTGTATGACTTGTTTACAAAAAAATTTGGAAATTCAGAGATATTTCTTCTTGTTGGTAATTGAAGTTTTGCATACCCAGAAGTTTTGAACTTCTGTCACTGCCAGTCTTGTTTGTTTTTTTTTTTTGTTGTATTCTTTGTTTGTTTGATATTGTTGAACAAATTATAGACACAACTACCTCAGACTGGTATGTGTTAGAATTTGTATCTACCATCTTAAGTGAGGGGTATAGCTATTCAGAGGATTAGTAGGACTGATCCATAACTGAGAAAAGTATAGGAGCATTAAGTTGACGAATTACATGACATAAAAGAGCAGTACCTAATATTTTTCATAACAGTCTTACATACCTCCATAAGAACACACCTTTCTTTTTTTATCCAAACCTCAAAAATATACAGTGCTGCCTGCATATGCCTCTATCCCAGCATGACTCATGGTTACAGGGAAGCAGCTTATAAAACTCACCATGAACTAGGGGTGAAATGATGTTCTCAGTGCCATATTTAGGACAAATAAGGCCCTGTTCTAGTTAAATTATGAGGCCCCTTACAAGAAAAAATGCATAATAAATTTTGTTTTGCCAAGAAGAATGGCCCCCTGGCCCAAAAGGGGTCCCTGTGCTGAAGCATTTCTAAGCACAATGATAAATCCAGTACGGGCTGCACAATGATATGATTCACCATACAAAGCCCATAATACAAAACATTATTGATACAAAGCTTTGTCGATACAAAGCCCATATGACAATACACTATTGATACACAGCCCATAATTCAATACATTATTGATACACAGCCCATAATTCAATACATTATCGATACACAGCCCATAATACAATACATTATCGTACAAAACCCATATGACAATACATTATCGATACACAGCCCATAATACAATACATTATCGTACAAAACCCATATGACAATACATTATTGATACACAGCCCATAATACAATACATTATTGATACAAAGCCTGTATGACAATACATTATCAATACAAAGCCCATAACACAATACATTATCAATACAAAGCCCATAATACAATACATTATCAATACAAAGCCCATAATACAATACATTATCAATACAAAGCCCATAACACACTACATTATCAATACAGAGCCCATAATTCATTATCAATACAAAGCCTATATTATACAATACATTATTGATACAAAACCCAAATACAATACATTATCGATACACATATCTTCATGCAATTTCCATTTTTAGAAGGTCTGTCAGTGGTAAGTGGTACTCTTTTTTGTGAGTTGACAAATTGGTTATATTTCCATGCAAATTAAAGACAGACATAGATCTAGTATCAGCCATTTTCATCCATGACAAGATTACAAAAATACTTTCAAACTGTCAGTTAGTAATTTTAAAGCAACCATTTAACCAGGTGCGTGGTTCTTCTTAACCAGTATGCCCTTTGTTGTGCACTGCAAGTATTCTTTAAAAAAGTCTTTATATCAAGTTCATGCCTTCACTTAGACATGGATGTGATGTGATTATGATTTTTAATGCAGCTTTAACAATTTTTCAGTCATATCGCTACGATGTCTGCAGTTTGGCAGTTTATAGTGATGTCTAGCACTGGGGCATCAAGCCGCAGACATGTAGCATGATGTCCCACACATTCACATTATCATGACACCAGGCCAACCAGTCCTAACACTAACCTCTTAATGCTGAGCGTCAAGTGAGACAGCTGTTAGTACCATTTTTGTATGTCTTTGGTATGACTCGACTGGGGATCGAACCCATGACTTCCAACATCTGAGGCAGATGCTCTAACCACTAGGTAACCAGAGTGGTTTCTTAAACTAGGAAGAACTTATGGTGTCATCTTCAAAATATAAGAAATAGTGTAAATTTCTTTGTGCGAGGAAAGGAAAATATCATCCAGAACAAGTCCTAGTGTGATAGTGGGAATGAATACCAACAAAATTTATCCTATTGTACTTCAGGCAATACAACTGCTACAGCAACAAACTCTTGTTTTGTTAGTGAAGAATGAAAGCGATTGACAACATCCACTCACATTCTGTTTTTTAAAAAAAATATGTTTGGTTTGAAATCTTCACCTTTGCTGATTCTGAACTAATTTTATTTATTTATCATGTTGGAACATTCAGTTACTGGTTAAATATCTCAACATAAACAGAGACATTCAAACTTGTTTCTCATGTACAATATCAAGACTTTACAGATCATATAATAACTATTTGTGCGTGAAGTTTCTCAGTTGCTTTGTCAATATTTTCAATGTGTCATGCATGGAATAATCTGCTTTTTGTTCTGATTACCAGTAGTGGTTATTGTTTGCCCTGAATTGGAACAAAAAATAACCACCAATCAGTTTCCAATGTAATATATTTCACTGTTCGTGACACACTGAAAGTATAGCCATCAAACTAGACTTAAGTAGACAAAATACAACATGGTTACTTCGCATAAAGTGATTATTAAACAATGAGAGAACTACTTTATTATACACGAGGGAACACATTTGTAATGCTTCCTTTATGCTGAACAATCATGCATTTGGGACATGATTGCATAGAATCTGTGAGATGAAGGTGGGGGCATTATGAAACATGTCACCTAATGTGTTAATTTGCAGAAGGTGAGCATGTGTAGTCAGTAGGGTTCTTTTCAACTGAAAAAGTGAGTACCTGCAACATTGGTCTTAGATGTATTCTCAATTTAAAGAATAATAAAATAATGAACATAAATAATTTTTCATGACTGCTGAATATTAAAATATCTTGTTTAGACAAGTATCATTTCATGTTGAATATCCAATGCATGTATCGATATTTGTATTGGTATGGCAAATGTATTATGCATACATCTATGAAGAATTTCAATCCTACATCATTATCATCATTGTCTTTATCACTATGCATGACTATTGTATCATTTTAATCATTAGTTCAGTTGCAAAAACAGATCTTGTATTTTGCCTTATTCAGTATGACCATTTTGATGAGGCATTATATGGATTTGGGTCGAAATCATTAAATGGGAGCTTACTTGTTCTAGCATGCACATTACTGTTTAGGATTTCATTATTATGCACAAATTAGAATGACCTTTTAACCTTTACAAAATGTTTGCAAATTGTAATTGTTTTTAAAGTGTATAGCATATTCATTATGTTGAATATGGTCCATATAAATCTCTTGATTTCAATTCTCTTTCATGCATTTATATAATGCATCATTGGAAGAATTCTTTTTAAGTAAAGGAAGTAGTATAATTTAACCCTTTTAAATTTGATGTTTTTTGAGACCGTTTCTTCATTAGAATCATTAGAATATAATCAACGACAATGGCAATGATTAATGACATTAGTTCAGGTATTATAGATCACAAGATGTCTTCATAATTTAAAATTGCCAACTTCAGTTTACAACATCTAAATCAATCTGAAAATGAGAACTTCAGTCTGTAACATCAAAGTCAATTTGAAACTGACAACTTCAATTTATAACATCAAAATCAATTTGAAAATGACAACTTCAGTTTAGAGCAACATTAGGATTAGTTTGAAATTGACAATTTCAATTTGTAACATAAAAATCAATGTGGCAAAGAGCAGATAATTGGAATAGTTTTTTTTATTCTATTAGGAGATGGAAAGCTTCATTATTGCTTCACATTGTCTTATTTATTGCAGTGTAATGAAAGATTAACAAGGACTGCTAGATGCACCAAAGATTTTCCATTCCTGATAAAAGGACATTTTTAAAAAATCGGGCTTTGCATCATCATTGGGGTCTGTTCATGGTTTCTTTGATTTGTAAATGGTTAAAAAACTTCCACACATTTACTGGGATGTAATATCTCAACTTTATGAATTTGTTTGGCATTACAAAAATGTAAAAATTTTTATACACCTACCATGTATACTTGTTTATAAGTTGAGTACAGCTTGAAACAACAATGATCATTATTTGACACAGAATAAATGATCTTCATATCAGGTTCTATGTTGTTTGCTTTACTGATTATTCCTTACAAACTGCACAGACCAAGATCTGCTGGTGCAGAATGTGACAGCAGGTCTGGGTCTGTTCAGATCACAGTTTAAACCGGTGGTATAAGCAATTATATATATATATATATATATATATATATATATATATATATATATATATATATATATATATATATATATATATATATACACACACACATACATACAAGCCTAATGAATTTTACAAAAAGACCTTATGTTTGATGATCTCTTTTGTTCAGAGTACTATTTTCAAACAATTTAAGTTTTGCAATTTTGAAAATATATTCTTTACAGCATTCTTTTTGCGGATATGTGTGGGTTCACCCATCTGGCTTCTCAGTGTACAGCGCAAGAGTTAGTGGAACTGCTGAATGAACTTTTTGCCCGTTTTGACTGCCTTGCTGCTGATAACCACTGCTTGCGTATAAAGATCCTGGGCGACTGCTATTATTGTGTCAGTGGACTACCAGAGCCCCGCCCTGACCATGCTCACTGCTGTGTAGAAATGGGCCTGGATATGATTGATGCAATATCGTAAGGTTTTGATTGTAACATAATCTTTCTTAGGATAGTGAGATGTATGTATCACTTTTCAGTTGACTGTGTCGATTTTTATCTTTAATAGATGTAAGTGTTATGTTATTGTGTGTTTGTCGTAACTTTTTTGTCCATGACTGTAAATTGTAATGGACCTTATGTAAATAACATATCACATATCCAACTTTTGTCCATGATTGTAGATTATATTGTAAGTTATTAGATCAATTTTAAACTTGTTTACTGGATTTGAGTTTCAGACATTGATTTTACCTTGTAAATACTATGGTCTACTTGATAACATGTCTTGTTCCATATAAATGTAGTCTGCTGATTTGTAGCCAGTTTTGTAGGTGAAGCACAGAACTTGTGGAAGCCTTGTGAGTGGCAACATGAAGTCATGCCTCTTGCAAGTCCACACTAATTGCAGTCACCATAATGGATGTCATTGAAACCTACTGTTTCATTCCATCATAAACCCAAGAGCATAATAGAGTTAACTGAATATGGTTACATTATTGTCCAGATGATAAGTACCCCCATTATAGCTGAAAGTACTCTGGGCAAAGGTTTAAGAGGTGCACTGAATGTGATGATGAGTCTCCAAGGAAACCACTTTTTGGTCCACATGTTGTCATGGCAAATATTTCCCATTCAGCAATGGAAGACTGATGTTGCTTCCCTACTGGGATCTGTAATAAGGGGGTTATGTTATGCATGTCATTTACAATAAGGAGGGTCTCATGGAATGCTAGTGAAAACAATTTACCTCCATTTGAGTCTTCCACTTAGTTTGGCAGAACTGGTTTTATACTGTTGCAAATATGGATAGTTATCCTTCCTGTTGCACATGCTCTTGTGCTATCTTATATTGTTTGCCTTGCAAATCCCTCTGCTGTAGCTGAGGCTGAGGGATTAAGGACTGCTACAAATTCCATCAACTCAATCATTAAAGAAATTAGATGATGATGGTTGTGAGTATAGCTTTGTCTTTGAAAGTTTTTATGAAAGCTGTAGATAGAGAGCACTGGATTTTATTCGACCTTTTGTAGGTTCATATTTGCTGTTGCATTCATGGTATGTTGGATCATCTGTGTTATGAAGTCGACCATTCTATAAATATCCTTCCACATATTATGTGTGAGATTTGGGGTGGGAGAAGGTAAGCTGAGTTCTCTCTGTTAAAGATTGTTAGAAGCAACATTGGTCATGACATTATGATTCAAGTCATTTGTATCAAAATAGAAACCATTTCAAATAAAAAACATCTATAGACCCTTGGAAATTGATGATGATGTAAGAAGTCCCAAAATGTCAGTAACTGGGCACAATGTGGAAGCAGTTTTAAGTAGTACTGTCGATCCAATAGATGATGTCGATGAAAGAGGAGGATAGAACTCCAGAGGGCAAATAATGTGGTAAGTTCAAGTTTGCAAGGCCAAGTTTAACCAGATTTGGATTAAATTACTGAAGTTTATGTCTGTTGTGCTACCTGCAAAGTAGTTGGAGAATAAGCTTGTGGATGGTGACTCACCACACTTGAGTTAGAACCCATTACTTAGTATCTGTAAGTAGAGGCTCCCTTTGGGTGACAGATGCTTGACGGTGAAAGAAGAGAAAGCTTTTAGAAACGGAGGCACTAATATTTACATTGTATGCTGGAAGTGTATTTTGGTACTAAGATTGATCCATTAGTGTGCATATATAAACTGGACTTAGTCCACAGGAAGTCCTTACTGGCAACACTATGAATGTTAGACTGATCCATCCGAATGCCTGTATAGACTAGACATCAAGATGAAGAGCTTATAATTGGTCTCATGAAGTGGGTTCATGGGAATTTTGGCACTATCATGGTCATAGCCCATTGCAATCTGTTATATGGCTGGGTCCAGTTGTGAAGGACATTGTCTAGTTCTTGAAGTTGAGATAAAGTATTGATATTGATCCATGTAGCTCAGGTCCATAGTTCTGATATGCAAGACTGTAACTGAATTGTTGCCTCCTTCTCTCTAGTAAATGATATTGTTTGGAACCCTTGCATGCATGTTGATGTTCTCACCCTCAAGCTATTCTTCTGCACCTTTTCCTTAATACCTGAAGAATTGCTGCCCATTACGTTCTATCCATAATATGCAAGTCTGAAATGTATTTATGGAATGACAGAAAAAACTATGCTTGTTGAGCAGTTGACATACTAGTCTCACCCATGGTCTGAATGTGAAAGTCAAAAGAGATATACCTATAGTGCAGTGAGTGTCCTGCTTTAGGAATGTATGCATGCCCATGCAGAGTTACATGTACTATGATAAATACCTATAAAAGGGAGCACATGGAATATACAGGTAGATATTCATTCGACTCATATGTGGCTTACACATGTTTGGCTATGATAGGGGACTCCCACCCCCAATAGGCAACGGGCAGAAACAGGAACTTAACTTAGTGGGCGGAAGCCGCATCCATTGCCGACATCGTCAACTCAAGGTAACCTGGGAACCAACGATCAAGGATGAGGAAAGGCAGTAGGAGGCGCCCTGGGCCACATTAAATAATGTGAAAAGGTTACACTTTCAAAGCCAAAATATGTGGACCCAGGGTAAGACAGACATAAGGAAGAGGATCCCAACACACAAGAATGGAGGAGTCAACTACAGTACCGCCCTTTGCTGGATCCTTTTCTTTGCCTTTTCTGAGCTCGGGGGTCGGGGCAGTGTGACTGTGTCTGTGACGATCAGTGATTGTAACAATGACGATCATAAGGTCTGTTTTAAGGTTGGCAGAAAAAAAGGTCAAGCACTAGACCAAAAGCCCTGCCCATGGGCTGAGTGCCTCACTAGATTAGCAACATTATCGAAAAGATGATGTCCGGCTTAGGTGGTAAACCATCTAGGGGGGTTATTACGCCCATGCGCCGGGGCACAAAAAGTGTCGAGCTCTGAGACACGGGTGAGCCCTGCCTCGGAAGGAGGGGAGGCCACTAGCCCTTTTCAGGGCTTTAACCAGTCATAATACACGAGAGTGGAAACATGACTATAATAACAGACAGTACAGTATACAGGTAGAGAATGAGGATGTTGATAGTAAAGTGGAGGCTAAATAATCAGTTCTAATAACAGGTAACCTGTAGAAAGGTAGATTTTGACTGCCTGTACAGGTAAAATCACTGAAGCATCACTTACAGTAACTTCTTGTATGAAATACAAGTCCTACAGTATTCATTAAAAAAAATTTTGGTTATTGCCTCAAAATTATTTTTTCTTTTTTCTTTTAGAGAGCATCATGGTGCTCCATAGAATTTTGCGTATTGTCTGGTGAAGACAAGGCAATAATTTAGTAAAAAAAATGTAGTTTTAAGAGTTATTCAATCAAAATTGCTGTATATATGTAGTATATTAGTCAAGAAAACACTTTCTACTTTTATTTTAATCCTCTTCATGCCTAGTTGGCACATAGGGCATCCACCACTTCCCTCCATCTGTCTCTGTCCTGTGCCACTTTCTTTGCAGGCTTGTTAAAGTCATTTTTTTTCAAATTTCATAAATCTTATGGAAAGTTCATTCATATGGGGAGCATTTGTAAAGGATATAGGTTAAAAATGCCTGTGATATCTTGGTACATATATTATTCTCATTCCAGTTTGCTCCATTTTTCCACTACTGCTGAATAGCCTCATTGGTTACAATAATTATTCAAGTCTTTTCAACATAAAATTGTTTTATTTGGGTCTTTTCTAGCTAAATTTGTTCTGCAAGTCCCCCCTCCCCACCTCACCTGATGTCAAGTAGAATAACCGACATTTTTTCTAAAATAATCATCTCTGTTTATGTGATGACATGTTAATGTTTTGTAATGATTTATTTGGATATGGCTAACTGTATGCAATTTAATTATGCAGACAAAGCTTTTGTAGAGTGGATGAAATGCAATCTTTGTAAAGGAAGCAATAAATGTGTTATGTGACTTTTGAAGTCTTTATCTGGTACCTAGTTTTATTAAAGATTAATTTCTCTGTGTGTGTATGTGTGTGTCTGTACAAAATCTATTTTTAGCCTCTGCTAACCCTGTTATGCTCTTGACAGTTATGTCCCATTGTAATCATCAAAGAGAAGAACTCAAAGCCCAAAACTCTGTCATAACATTATTGAGCCCATTTCCTGTAAACATTGACTTTTACAGACAATGATATAATGTTAATCTTAGTGTTACATGTACATAAGTCAACAATTATTTTAGTAACAAAAACTTGACACTGGGAGGCATATATAGACGATAGAGATAATCCACAGGTCCTCATATCATTTCTTGCAATTTACGTTATACATATACTATATAATAACTAGATATTATATATTACATGTATGACAGGTCAATTGTAAGCAATGGCACAAGTCCCTATAAGATAATCAGATTATTTACCTTACAATATGAATTAATTATTGGTTCTGGACACATTTGAGATAAAGAGTGGCCGCTTGTGAGGGGAACATTTTAATGTGATGGTCGCTGGTCACATTAGAGTGGTGGCTGTTCTTGAAGGATACTTTTGAACACAAACTCGTTGGTGCCAAGGGATTCAGGTTGTAAGAAGCAGGTGGCTGCTGGTCGAGAAGGGGGGGGTCATTCAAAAGAGTGACTATTGTATTTATATTTGAAATTTGTCATTAAAAAAGAGACAAAGAAAACATAGGTAATTTGTAATTTTTGCAGTACTTGTCCTTGTTTGTGCAAATTTATATATGTGACTTGATATTTATGATAAAGTTCAGTCCTTGATGATCGTATTCTATTACAGGGTTTATTTATTATATACATTAATTAATTATTTAATTAAAATGCACTTAATTTAAAAGCAGAGAGCAGTTTTATTTGTTTTTCTCAAAATACTTGGTGCTGATGGATGTTGTACTTCAAAACTACTTTGCACTTTAGATGTTAAACCTTTTCTTTCAAGAAAATTTTGTTTCTTATGATATTTACAGATTGATCCGTAATGTGACAGGGGCAGATGTGAACATGCGAGTGGGTATCCATTCAGGACGTGTTCATTGTGGGGTCTTGGGTTTAAAGAAATGGCAGTTTGATGTCTGGTCCAATGATGTTACTTTAGCCAATATGATGGAGGCAGGGGGAGTACCAGGGTTAGTATTTTCAAAGCCAGAATTCAGGGTCAGAGGTCATGGCTTTGATGACCAAAGAAATTACAGTTTAATGCCTAACAACAAGATACTTGCCAGCAGGCAAACTTCAGGGTTTGAGTATTAATATTTATTTAGGGCATAGGGGTGGGTGGTGTAATAGAGGTTAAAGATGTATATATAAGGTTCCAAGTTGTCACTGAGGAACTGTAGAAATCCTAGTGCCACTGAGGAAATGTTAAAATGCAGGTGTCACTGAGATGCTGGAAATGCAGTTGCTACTCAGGAACTTTGGAAATTCAGGGCAATTGTGGATCACTTTTATGTTTCATGAAGCTGGTTTAATTGCCAAAAGTATGAAAGCATTACGAGTTAAGACTTTTAGCATATATATGTGTATTTCAAAGTCAGAGATCCCATTAGAGATATTTGGTCTGAAGAAAAGGGAGATTGATTTCTCTTTAAATGGTATTATTCTTTCAAGTGTGGTGATCATTTTGGTTGTTCCATGGTTAGTCTATTAAATGTTATAATTTTAAGACCAACCCATTTTATCCTGTTTACCAATTTCAACTGCAGTGCATGGTTATTGAGGAGCAATTCTAAATAAACTGTGGTAAAATGTAGCATCATACAGCAGCAGAAATTGTGATGACCTTCACCATGTTTACTAAAAAGGTTGTAACATTGTTATTTCTTTTTTAGAGTATCTAAAACTAGGAATCTCTGAAAAGGTAATAAAATTTGCAACACAGAAATATGCTCACAACTGTATTTTGAAATAGGACTTGAAAGGGAAAAAAAAACAAATTAAAAAACTTACCATGATGTTCGGTGAATCTTTTATTCATGAAGATGAATGAAATGTTCCAAATAATATAAATAAAATAAAGATAATTCTATTTCTAATATTTCGGTCCAAATTTGAAGTTTCTAGCACTGCTAGTTCAAAAGTTATAATACCTTTACTTGAATTGGACAACAAAACACCTGGAATAATTTGTTTACTTCACATTCTAGAACATATACTTCAGCATAATGTTTCTCATGAAAAATTCACAAATTAATCCTAGAAATCTTTCAATAAGATAAAGTTGATTAATCAGTACAAATTTTGTCAAACTTTTGAAGTCCACATCATCACTATCTCTGTAATAACAAGATTACTTTAATTTAAATCTGGCTGCAAATGAGGTGAAAAATCATCCCGGACCCATTCATCTTGAAAGACTTCGGCTTCATTCTCCGAATCACTGTCCAAAGTCCATGAAGCTATGCATCATCTCTTTCATCTAACCCTTCATTTAAGTCAATAATATCATCAGAACCATCCAAATTATCAACTTCAGTGTCGCCACCCTTGCTATCAACATCCATCTTTACATCTGATTTGTTGTCCATCATTTTATCAATCAACTTTCAAGCCAACAGTTTCTTTTCCAACCACATTTTTTTAAAAACATTTTACTGTGTGTGTGTGCTTTTAACCATTTCCTGTGTTAGTTAAGAACAGTGTCATTCTAAGGTAGCTTCACGCCCATTGCAGGCTGTGTGGAAAGGATTTTAATATTGATCATAGTGTAAAATAAAGATGCCTTGAATTAGCTTGTTTTGCTAACTCCAATACTAATGTAACTTCTTTTTCTACAGCAGAACTAAATTGTGGAAATGAATTTTGTAAATGCAGGGGCATTATTTACCTAGCTCTTAATAGAATACTGACTACAACTAGTGGCATAATACAGCTTTGGTCCTTTGTTCAAACAGATGCTTTCTGATGCCAAAATTGCAGAAAATATGCTTGTGTTTTATAAATATGCACATTTAATTTTATTATATGTGGATTTCACTTTTTCTGCTCAGATTGCTCTTTTTGTCCACTTGGATTACGCTTTTACCTCCCCAGAGGATGGCATTAATGATATTGTAAGACCTTGAATTGTTTAGTCTACCTGATTTGGGATTAGAAACTGTAAAAGTGTTCAATAACTAGTCCTGCTTGTTGAACAAACAAAACAATAAAGGCAGAAGTGTTTAATTTTGCTGATTTGGGATCAAAAGCTGTAAAAGTGTTCATTACTTACCCTGTTTTTTGAAGACCAAATACAATGCTCACAGTTCAATACAAGTGACCCAAAACTATTGTCATGATTAACTAAAATGTTCCAGAACTTATAATGCAAAAATTATCTTTAAATTAATTGAGTGTGTTGCAACTTTTACAGTAATTATGGTAATACTGAATTTTCGGTAACCTCTAAATCTTGCAAATAATAGATGTTTTTTTAACTAGCTAAAAGGTCTTATGATTTATTGAAAATGTTAACAAATTCGCAAAATAATAATGACAAGTACCTCAGGTTCATCCTGCTTGAACAATAATAATGGAAGATTTTGGGCATTTTCTGTATTTAGCTCTTTCAGCCTCTTGACCTAGAAAGGCCAGTCAAAGTGGCATAAATCTGGACATAGAAAGGCCATTCAAAGGGGCATAAATCTTGAGAGTTAATGATTATTCAAAGTGGTTACTTGCTTTATACTTTGACTTTGTATATATATATCACTTCAAACAATATAGAAAATACTCATGAAAGGTAATTTAAGTTTTTAAATTTTTATTTAAGAGATAAAGAGAAGAAAATACTCTAAACATTTAAAATTGCGATTACATGTATTTAGAATGATTTGCTTATGATCATAAAATATGGAACAGGTTTATCCATAAAGTGCAAATTATGATCTGACATTGCTTTGATCCAGTTTAAGGTAACATTGTATGAAACCCAGGAGACCAATGATATTTGATTTTATACCTGCCTATTCCGGATTTACAGTATTTTGATAAAATTGTTTTGATACACGTGTTTATTTACCACGCCAGGTTATAGTTTGTACCATAGAACACCAGTTGCCATTGTGAGATTTTTGGTGGCCAGAGTGGAATAAGGACTTGGAGAAATGTGTTTCTAGTAACTTGGATATAAATCAGGGGAGGTCATGTTGATATTTTTTCTGTTAGAAAGTAATTTGATCACTTTTTAGTTACTCATCTGTGAAAGTCCCTTTAAACTTTGCAGGCGTGTACACATCACCGAAGAAACCCTGAAGTATTTGACCACTGACTATGAAGTGGAGCCAGGTCATGGAGGAGAGAGGAATTACTATCTGCGGGAACACAAGATACAGACATACCTTATTTGTGCTACCCAGACTAGGGTCAAGGTATAAATGAAATTATAGCTGTGATCAACAGACCCTTTTCGGAATTATGTCAATAGTATCTGTAAAGAATGACAACTGATAATATTATACTATTGGTTGTACAGTAATGACAACTGATAATATTATACTATTGGTTGTACAGTAATGACAACTGATATATTATACTATTGGTTGTTCAGTAATGACAACTGATATATTATACTATTGGTTGTACAGTAATGACAACTGATATATTATACTATTGGTTGTTCAGTAATGACAACTGATATATTATACTATTGGTTGTACAGTAATGACAACTGATATATTATACTATGCAAGGGGTATTGAAAATTGAAATGAATTCTTTTATTAAAAAATAATGCAAAACATATTTTCATAACAGCTTGAGCAGTATACTGGTTTTACAGTGTTTATATTAATGAATTGTGTCTTGATTTTGTGTTTGTGTGACTTCTTGAAAATGGCAAATTTTGTTAACTCATATGTATCCAGCTGCTAGCTTGTACCCTAAACAGGTAAATGTATGACTACTGAAATCTGTTTGCTAGTGGTGTTCCTAAAAAGCTTTCCAATAGTTCAGGAAAATCAGGTTCTGTTGAACATGTTTGACACTTTTTAATATTTGCAGACACAAGTACATATTCTGGAATCTTCCTTCACCAGGTATATTGTATAGCCTATTTTGCTTTGAGAAAAGGCATTAAACCCACAAACAACAACAACAATGACATAGTCTTATCAGCATTAACATGGTGAGACATTACTATCATTAGCATAGTGAGACATTACTTGTATTAGCATGGTGAGACATTACTTGTATTAGCATGGTGAGACATTACTTGTATTAGCATAGTGAGACATTACTTGTATTAGCATGGTAAGACATTACTTGTATTAGCATAGTGAGACATTACTTGTATTAGCATAGTGAGACATTACTTGTATTAGCATGGTGAGACATTACTTGTATTAGCATAGTGAGACATTACTTGTATTAGCATGGTGAGACATTACTTGTATTAGCATAGTGAGACATTACTTGTATTAGCATGGTGAGACATTACTTGTATTAGCATAGTGAGACATTACTTGTATTAGCATAGTGAGACATTACTTGTATTAGCATGGTGAGACATTACTTGTATTAGCATGGTGAGACATTACTTGTATTAGCATGGTGATAAATAGGTATCATTGTTATTTTATAGTCAAGAAAGCAAAGTCTTACCTGCATTAGCATGGTGAGTCACAATTATTATTTTTCAAAGTCAAGAGCAGATTTTACTTATTACATTATCATTGTTTGATACAGGTACAATTTTTCATTATAGAATCATTAGCATATAGTCTTACCTGCATTAGCATGATGACAAATAGGTATGGTTATAGTCATGAGTGCATAGTTTTATGTGCATTTGCATAATGAGACATAATTATCACTTTTTATTGTTGAGCCAAGCCCAGGTACTCTTATTACTAGCATTATTTTTTATTACAGACTTAAAAGGAAATAGTCTTACCTGCATTTGCATGGTATTACTTTTTATGTTAGCATCAAGATCTTTGTCTTAACAGTTTTAGCATGGTTAAACTATAATATATAACTTTTTATTGTTCAATCAAGGGCATATAGGGTTATCTGTATATGCATAGTGAGGCATAAATATTAATTTTCATTTAAGAGTCAAGATTGCAGGCTTATATGCATTAACAAGGTGAAACATAGGTACATGTAGGAGTTTTCATTATAGAGTTATGAAACATATTGTCATTTGCATTAGCATGGTGAGACATAGATACATGTACTAAATTTTCATTATAGAGTTATGAAACATATTTTCATTAGCATGGTGAGACATAGGTACATGTACTAAATTTTCATTATAGAGTTATGAGACATATTTTCATTAGCATGGTTAGACATAGATACATGTACTAAAGTTTCATTATAAAATTATGAGACATATTGTCATTAGCATGGTTAGACATAGATACATGTACTAAATTTTCATTATAGAATTATGAGACATATTGTCATTTTCATTAGCATGGTGAGACATAGATACGTGAACTAAATTTTCATTATAGAGTTATGAGACATTTTCATTAGCATGGTGAGACATAGGTACATGTACTAAATTTTCAATATAGAGTTATGAGACATATTATCATTAGCATGGTGAGGCTCAGGTATCAGTCATTATAAAGTCAAGAGTGCATAATCTTATGTGCATTAGCACGGTGAGATATGGGTACCAATTTTAGGTCTACTGGACTGTTGTCCATCCATCCATCCATCCAGCCAGCCAGCCATCCAATGTAAGTCAGTCTGTTAGAAAACATTTATCACTTTTTTAAAACTATATGAGGGATTGCCATGAAATTTTACACTAACATTCATCTTTTGGTCCTAGATAAAAATGGTGCCACTCAACCAATCCAGTATGGCCACCACTACAGCCATCCTGATAATCTTGTTACTTATCCTGAATGGAAACAAAGGTTTTTCACTAATGTTGTTTAATTGGTTCTAAATAAAAATGATGGCACTCAGTCCAATATGGTGACCACAGCAGCCATCATAAATATCTTATCATCACTACTCCTGAATGAAGGGACATATCCAAATTTTCACTAAAAGACTTCTTAAGATGGCTACTTGGTGCTAAATTTAAATGGTACTGATCTGACATTCACTAGGGCTACCATGACAGTTATTTTGAAAATCTTGTTATTGGTACAACTGCTAAAAAAATGGTCATGACAGCTTTGGGTTTTCACTAAAAGAATTCTTATTATGTTTAGTTGGTTTTTAATTGAAACTGGTACCAATCTGACATCCATTATGGCCACCTGCAACCATCTTGAAAATCTTCCTCCAATATGGATGGCCATATCAAACTGGAGTTTGCAATAAATGATTTCCAATGATATCTAGTGAGTCTGAAATGAATTGGTGCCACAGTGGCCATCTTCAAAATCTTGTTATTACTAATTTTCTTATATGGATTGTCATATCAACATGGATTTTTCACTTTAAGATTTATTATAATGTTTCTGATTAAAAATGGTGCTGATCTGACATCCAGTATGGTTGCCACAGCATCCATTTTTATCAGATCTCCCCCTGAATGGAAAGCCACATTGACATGTGGTTTTGACCAGAAGACTTCTTACAATGTCTAGTTGATTTTAAATGAACATGATACCAATCTGACAGCCAATATGGCCACCATTCAGTAGTCATCTTGAAAATTATGTTTGATACTCCTTGAGAATGGATCTTATATCAACATGAGGTTTTAACTAAAAGTCTTTTTACAAAATTTTCATTTGTCCTAAATGAGAATGGTGCCAATTTGGACTTCTAATATGGCCATACAGTCATTTAGAAATTTTTTTTATTGCTGCTGCTGGCGAAGTCATACTGGCATAGTTTTCACCAAAGAGACTTCCTATGATGTCTACATGGCCCCAAGTGAAACTGTTTATGATTTTGGGTCTAATATGGTTGCCACAGTGGTTATCTTGAAAATCTTGCTATCACTACTACTTCTGAATGAATGGTCATACCATCATGGGGTTTTCACTAAAAGACTTATTGTAATGAAAATATGATAAATTCTTTTTCAGGGATGGGCAAAATATGGCCTGCAGGTCAAGTCCAGCCTAAGATCTGATTTTATCCATTAATTTACATCATAGGATATGACTTTGAAAATCTCTTGTCTAGCTAGTGCCCTGGAGGAAGTTGCCCACAGCTGGTCTATGTTATACTTATATTAAATATTTTAAGATTCAGAGAATTGTTTCACTGTAGTTTCATCCACTTTATTTTAATTTTGTTGGTTATAGCAGTTGGTATCTTGCACAGTGTCTACAGTATAAAGTAGCTGACTTTTAATTTCACCAGTATGAGAATCTGCATTACATCATGCACATTTCATTGTAGACTAGGCCCTCATTCTACTAAAAATAGCATTTCTTTAACATTGCATTCACCATTGGCAACTTTATTTTTCTAAATAAAAGAATAGAACAAGGTTTATTTTGAAATTTATATGGTTTTAAGGCATTAAATATTTTCTAGCTAGATCATAACTGCACCAGGTTAATTGTTTTGAAAACCGTAGGTTGGGTACAGCTCATAATGGACTGGAGCTAGACTACAGTTATGTTGCATATAATATGCAAATGTTATATTGATTAGCAATGCATATGTGGCAAATCCTTTGACATAGAGGTACTCAACACAAAGCATGTACTCTAAGATATCTAAGATGCTTAATCTCTCAATAAAGGGAAAATTTTAATATCCATGAATTATCCAGAGCAGGAGATAATCTTTTCAGTCATAAGACATATAATGTCTGTTTTTGAGAATTAAAAAGGTGTATAGAAATACAAGCATCTGTTTCATTACTGTGTATTTTTTATAGCCGGTGAAGAAGTCACCAGCATCTCCCAAGGTGCCCGGTTCCCTGGAAAGGAGTAATGGTGGAATCAGCAAGGAGATGAAAAGAATGGGATATGGTGATGATACAAATGCCAACATACGCAATAAGTATGAATTCTGATATCCCTACAACATAATGACAACACTGATATAAGTGCAATAAATATGAATTTTGATATCTCTAAACCATAATGACAATGCTGATATAAATGCAATAAGTATGAATTCTGATATCCCAACACCATAATGACAACACTGATATAAATGCAATAAGTATGAATTCTGATATCCCTACACCATAATGACAACAATGATATAATGCAATAAGTATGAATTCTGATATCCCAACACTATAATGACAACACTGATATATATGCAATAAGTATGAATTCTGATATCCTACACCATAATGACAACACTGATATAAATGCAATAAGTATGAATTCTGATATCCTTGTAGGATATTGACATCAATGATATATTTGCAATAAGTATGACTTATGATATCTCAACACCCTAATGACAACACTGATATAAATGCAATATGTATGAATTCTGATATCCCTACACCATAATGACAACACTAATTAATGCAGTATGAATTCTGATATCCCTACACAATAATGACAACACTGATATAAATGCAATAAGTATGATTTATGATATCCCTACACCATAATGACAACACTGATATAAATGCAATATGTATGAATTCTGATATCCCTACACCATAATGACCACATTAATAAATGCAGTAAGTATGAATTCTAATATGCCTACATGATAATGACAACAATGATATAACTGCAATAAGTATGAATTTTGATATGCCTAAATGATAATGACAACACTGATATCAATGCACTAAGTATGAATTCTGATATTCCTACAGCATAATGACATCAATATTATAAATGCAGTAAGTATGACTTTATAATGACAACACTGCTATAAATGCAATAAGTATGACTTGTTATATCCCTACACCATAATGACAACACTGCTATAAATGAAATAAGTATGACTTCTTATATCCCTACACCATAATGACAACACTGATATAAATGAAATAAGTATGACTTCTTATATCCCTACACCATAATGACAACACTGGTATAAATGAAATAAGTATGACTTCTTATATCCCTACACCATAATGACAACACTGATATAAATGAAATAAGTATGACTTCTTATATCCCTACACCATAATGACAACAATGATATAAATGAAATAAGAGTGACTTCTTATATCCCTACACCATAATGACAACACTGATATAAATGAAATAAGTATGACTTCTTATATCCCTACACCATAATGACAACAATGATATAAATAAGTATGACTTCTTATATCCCTAGACCATAATGACTACAATGATATAAATGAAACAAGTATGACTTCTTATATCCCTAGACCATAATGACTACAATGATATAGATGCACTAAGTATGAATTCTTATATCCCTACACCATAATGACAACACTGCTATAAATGAAATAAGTATGACTTCTTATATCCATACACCATAATGGCAACACTGATATAAATGAAATAAGTATGACTTCTTATATCCCTACATCATAATGACAACACTGATATAAATGAAATAAGTATGACTTCTTATATCCCTACATCATAATGACAACACTGATATAAATTAAATAAGTATGACTTCTTATATCCCTACACCATAATGACAACACTGCTATAAATGAAATCAGTATGACTTCTTATATCCCTACACCATAATGACAACAATGATATAGATGCACTAAGTATGAATTCTTATTTCCCTACACCATAATGACAACAATGATATAAATGCACTAAGTATGAATTCTTATATCCCTACACCATAATGACAACAATGATATAAATGAAATAAGAGTTACTTCTTATATCCCTACACCATAATGACAACAATGATATAAATGCACTAAGTATGAATTCTTATATCCCTACACAATAATGACAACAATGATATAAATGCACTAAGTATGAATTCTTATATCCCTACACCATAATGACAACACCCTATCAGTGCCATAAATGTGACTATTGCCATATCATAGTGACTTTACTGATATAAACACAGTGGTGGTGTTTGGAGAAACAAATATTTTGATTATTACTGTGGCAAAAAAGTGTTGGGTAATGTAAAGGAATGATTTTTTGTTAAACATAATACCACAAACTCTCTGAAATATCTTATATAACACATGTGAAATAAATTTATCCCATTGGACTACTGTGACATATTTTACAGACACAAATTTTGTTCCCCTTAAAAGCTTTTCATTCCCATCATTTTGGTTAGTGTTTTAAAAGAATATTGTTTCTGTACAGATATTTTGAGACGAATCTCAGTTTTTCAAAACTGAAACAACATGGCTGTGGAAAATTCTAGCATGAAACACCCTGGAGTATTTGGACTAATATTCCAGGCTATGTCCAGGGTAGGCTGGAAAACTCTGTCAAATTCTAGCATGGAAAAGCCTAGCATGGAAAATGCTAGAGTATTTGGACTATTTTCCAGGCTATGTCCATGGTAGGCTGGAAAACCTTGGATAATTCTAGCATGGAAAACCCTGGACAACACTAAAATTTAGCTGAAAAACCCTGAAATTATTTCATGAAAACTAGGGATTTTTACAGCAATGCAAGGTTGCGACAAGCTTGTTTTGTAATTCTATACAAGGTCACATTCCTCCATTTTTCTAGATGTAGATGTGCAAAAAGTATGTAATATCAAATATTAAAATGAAAATGTTAATATATGGTGAACATCAATTAGAATGAGATCTTACTGTCACAATAAAAAATGAACGAAGTCATCAAATCATTTAATAATATTTAATCAGATAAAAATAAGAGCAGAATAATGGGATCTCTGTGAGCAAACTCTTTAAACTTTTGTTATGTATTGCTTTGGAAATGTTGCACTAATTTGCTTCCATGTATTAATCCAATTGGGGGAGGACGGTGTTAAATAGTTAGGTTTTCTCTCATCTGTCACAATGATAAACTATTAGGTGAAAGCAAGAATGTCATCAGAATTACTCTGAAATCACTTCTGCTAAACAAAATCCTCAGAATAAAATTCTGTGTCTCCCTCTGCTTCAGGTGTGATTCATGTATCATTCACTGAAATGGATTTCAGCAACTTGTACTATGTAATCAGGAAAAAATAAAATGTTTATTTACCTCATTGGCAAAAGCATTTCATTTTTATTTCATTATTCCAAAATCACTTATCGAGTCCAGGAAATATCTGTAAGTGTTATTCAAGATCATCCAATAATGAGCTCTAAATTTTAGTATTGCTATTCATTTTGAAAGGTCTACGACACATGTCAAATGATGCTTCAATGGTTGTATTTTGTTCTTTCGACTAAATATGCTTACAGTTCATAAACCAGTCTGCTGACTGTAAACAGGAGATGTAACTGCTTTTATTGACTTGGTACCGAGTTAAGTCTCTTTTGTGGAAATGTCAAATGATGCTTCAATGGTTGTATTTTGTTCTTTCGACTAAAAATGTTTACAGTTCATAAGCCAGTCTGCTAACCGTAAACAGGAGATGTAACCGCTTTTATTGACCTCGTACTGAGTTAAGTCTCTGTTGTGGAAAGCCACACTTCATCTTGTATGCTTTTATTTGATTTCTTTTTAAACAAGCAAAATTCATAAAGCTCAATTATCTGTAGAATGCTGGCAGAATGGGATGCATCTCTCTCTCAACGAAAAACAAAAACCATGTATTTGTAAATTTTATTTAGTAATTAAATAACTAACCATTACTTTCTTTTCCTGCAGCAGATTGTCAATGAAACAAATGTATGACATTTCTTTCATAAACTGAATGCCAGACATTAATATTACAAGATTTACTGAGACTATATTTGATGGTGCATACATTATTGGTAAATAGATTTAAAAGTACTTGCCATCAAATATCTTGCTGTATTAGGTTTAAAGTCTGTAATTAATTTTGCAGTCAGCACATACTGTTTTACAGGATTTTACTAAATGGAATCTTTACCCATTCTTCTATTACCTGACAAAATGACTACATAGTTAATTGTGTTCAATCACTTAAAGAATTTTCTTTATGCAAAAAGCTCAATATTTTCTCTCACATGTATAATATTTGTAAAAATTGAAAATGAGAAAAAGACATTTGTAGAAAAAGTAATATTTCATAGTTTGCCTTGCTCAAGAAATGATTCAGTGTATTTTGACATATATTAATAATGACCATAGTTAATTTAAACATAGAGAAATGTTGGTATAATATATTTTATTTATGTACCAGCTAAGTACAGGTAATTCAGGTTCTTCACATTTTGCAACACTGAAAATGTATATTATTTAACTCAAGTGCATTATCAGATGCCATTGATAAAAACTAGACTACCAGTAACATCTTTAAATTTCATAGTGTAGTTTATAATACTGAGTATATGATTTAGCCACAACATATATTCAACATTTCAAGAAGTACTGATCTCATGCAGAACTGCCCTTTCACAACTGATTATTGCAAGCCAATTTGCAAGCTACATCAAGTACTTTAGATTTTGCAAGCTTGCAGACTTTGCAAAATTTTTTTTGCATCCTTACTAGCTTGCACAAGCTCACCTAGCTTGTTGTAAGCATGCATTTTGGTTTGGGATATTTTATGTTCAAGATTTTACTATTTTTTTCAGGATATTTTTTCATACATGTAAAGTTTGTAATTACACCAACATATTTGTATTATGATGTTTTTTTTATCATGAACATTTAATTACATATGTCTGTTTATTCAGCAAATGATGTACTACTTCAACACTTGTGGTTTGTCTTTTTAAAGCATGGGTTAAATGTGTGTGAGCATGTGGTTTCATTTGTTTGTTTAAATAGTCTCCTCTGTTTCACAGTATATTTGTATAAATTAGGTTTGAAATAACTGTATAGTTTCAAGTTGAAATATCTGTGTTATAGCTCAGTTTAGTCATGATTGCTCATTCTTTAGGTAATTGGATCTTGATAGTCGAAGGATAGGACAAACTCTATTCAGTTGACTAGAAAAAATTAAAAATAATTTTAAGTTCCTTTCTTGAAAATTAACTAAGTTCCTTTTCAGGGTTTTCCATGCTGAAATTTATACAAATAATTCTAAGTTCAAAATGTCCAGCATTTTCCAGGGTTTTCCATGCTGAATAAAAATCAAAATTCAAAATGTCCAGCATTTTCAAAGGCATGTCCAGCATTTTCCATGCACATTGTCCAGGGTTTCCGTGCCAAATTATGCAGAAAACTTCAATTTTCCATAGTTTTCCAGGTTTTTCCATGTTTTTTTCCATGGTATTCCATCCTTTTCCAGCATATACTCTGGAAAAAGGTACAGATGGGAAGAGAGATGAATGAGACCAGTTTTAGATAGTGGAGAAATGTTTTGCATGTCATTGGAAATAACCTGAACAAATTACATGTATGATCCAAATTTTTGAAATTGTCAACATAATTTTACTGTTCATTAGATGGCTGACAAAGTTATATTAATGTTTAAGGCTCTATTACTCACATGTAGAGAAAAAAAGATCACAATCATAAAAATATTAGAAAATTATATTAGGCTCTACCAAAAGAAAAAATAAACAACAAACTCAGACACTTTTTGTTTAATGTCTTTTTTATGAATAACACTAAAATCTGCACCTGGTCACAAAACAGTACATTATATAAGAATTTGCTTATTGGAATTAGTTTCCTGGGGTAACAGTGTATATAAAAATATATTTCCATTTTATATATTGACATGAGTTTAAAAACATTATAATCTAATTTAGTAAGCTGTTAGTCTTGTATAAGTTTCAGTCTTGGATATACCAAATGGAATCAGTTTACTGGGTCAGTTAGTAATATTTAGGACTAACTGTCCACTCTCCACAGTTCCAACCCAAAGGGTTTTAGAGCCTAAGGCAAACTATGACTTTGGTGCCACACACTTCTCCATAGCGAAACTTTCATAACCCCATAAAACCTGACACCCAAGGTGACTTCCTATTTTGGCTACAACTGTCAGGATGGCCCTGCTCCCCCACCTAATTCTAAAATACACAAAACATGCCAAAAATACAGTAGTTTGAAAAAAAGTTGCTATAAACCTAACTTATGATGTGCTTTACCTCTGTTACATCGCACTTTAAATTACTATTTTGTTGAGGTTTTTTCATACAGAAAATAAAGCTAATAAGTTAACATTTTCAAATTTTATATCATTATTAAAACATAAGACAGTTTTTGAATGGTAATACTTTTTAGATTAGAAAGCTGTGTAAGTTGAGTTTCAATTTTTAGATCTTTTTTTACAGGAACATGACAATATATTATACTAGAATTTCCAGTTACATTTGTTTAATAATATTAAAAATATAAAATCAGATGTTTGACATTTAAATTTTGTGCACGTTAAAATTTGTTTATATTGTCATTTAGTGACTCAGCTGAATTACAGTGTTGTTGCTCACTCCACATTCAGGAGTTTGCACCCAGAAAGATTGCTATATTTGTGATATAGGGACATTACTTCGTGCATGGTTTCTCTAAATCTATGCTTGTTAAAAATGAGGCAGGGACATACTGTTCATCTTTTTATGTGTGCACAGTGTTCTAGAACTCATCCAAAACCACTGAGTATGGAGTCCTTAAATTCAGGGAAATAACTGGTTGGGGTTCTGTAGAATTCAGGGAAATAGCTGGAGGTGGTCAGTATGCTTCAGGAGTTTGACTGGGGGTGATCTGTAAAATTCATAGATATGAACTGGGGTGGGTGAGTAGTTTCTGGAATATGACTGGTCCATAAAAACTATAGGCATGTGGTTGGGGGTTTGACAAATACAAGGAACATGACTTGGGGTGGTCTTTTGAAATCAGAGGTATGACTGGGGGTGGTCTGTTGAATTCAAGGATATGACTGGGATTGGTCTGTAGATTTCAGGGACGTGACTGTGGATGGTCTGTAGAATTTAGAGATATGACTAGAAGTGGGTACAGGAAAAAACTATGATATGAGGGGTGGTCTTTTGAAATGTTCAACTGTTTTGGTTTGGTTTGATGCTTTACAGTACACCAGCTTGTCCTGTGTTAGGATTTGAACCAGTACCATTTTGGTCCAGACTTGAGGCAAGACGCAATTTGGAAAAGTTTTGTGACTTGTGGGTTGTGGCTCATGGACATGCATCAGTGCAGTAGAATTCTTATTACCATATGTTTTGGTATAATCTAAAGCACATGGCATGGTAATGAGTTTTATGATTGGCTGAATATCAAAATTTGTAGCAGTCGAATCAGAGATATACTTTTGGAAATTTTGACCCAATTGTAATGGCATAACCATTGACCCCATTTTTGAAATCATAACTCTCACAGTGAAATAGCACTCAGAAGAATTATATTTTCTGCTTATTGAAAATTTTTAAAAATTTGTTTGAATCAAGATAAAAGTCTTGTATTTAAAGATATTAGAATGGTGGTTCTACTGTCACAGTTATCTGTTTCACTGTTTCTTTTCTTCTGATTCATTGCTAGCCAGACTTGATTTAACAGCAGTAAAACTGCCAGTAATGTCATCTGATCTGAAGCACAGGAATGGTATTCTCTAATTTCCATTCTGTCACTCAAACCTGTTTTCCAAGCTCTTAGATTGCTGACTATAACCATTGGGAGAACAGTTATCACAAAATATCAGACATATAATTTATTTGAATGCCTCCAGGGAACAGTAGAGGATTTATTCCCATAAATTGTCCCTTGGATGCCACATTATTGTAGTAAATGGGATCTAGATTAATCAGTCTTATTGATGTTTGTTGGAAAAATACTCTTGGATATTGCGTATTTCAGGCTGGGTCTGGGAGACAATATTGAGGTCAAGGATCCAGATGATGAAGTCAATGAATACCTTGGACGTGCAATTGATGCCCGCAGCATCGATCGATTACGATCAGAGCATGTTAAGGCCTTCCTTTTGACATTTAGAAAACCAGAGTTAGAAGCTAAAGTAAGTCACATAGCAGCACTGTGGATTATATAAAAACTCTGTCTACCTTTTCACTAAATGTAATGAATTCAAAGTTGTACCATTTCAGCAAGGACACTTAATAAAAAATATTTATATTTAAGGTTGTGTTTGAAGCCATTTTCTTAATTTTATGACAGTGTTATTTCAGTATAATTATTTGAAAGAACTGTAGTTATTTTAATTTTTATGTTTTGTAAAATGTTATGTTAAAGTTGTGAAAAGATTATATAAAAATTGCTGAATAGTTTAATTGTTCAGGCTAATTAAATCATAATTTTGTAAGATTATGTAATTTCATATGTTCAAACATTGTTTATTTCTCTCTGCAGTGTTGATTCACGTTTCAAGTTTAGAAAGTTGGTTCATTTAAGATAATTCATGATGTGTATGTTTCCCTGTTGATATTTGGGATGAAGTGTCACAGTTTAAAAGCCATACAGTATATACAATATTCAGTGGGAGTCTTTCTTGAAATTACACTGTTCATTTGTCTTTCTTTTAACTTGTCATTTACCTCAATTGTTGTTCTGGATAGGTGTATTGCAGTTAACTTTTCCAGAAGGGGTAGGGTGTTTAGAAATGGAAAGCATCTATTTAATACCATAATAAATGTAATTTGTTTTACCTTTTTTTATTAGAAATCAGAAAAACAGCATTAAAACTTTCATTATAAATAATAATGATGTCAGATAAAAAAGGAATTCATTCTTACTTTTCTTCATGTTTTTTGCTTAAGTATTCTTTACTTTTTAAATGTTCCAATTTAAATTAGGCTTTTGTGAAAGAGGAAAAACTAATTAAGAAAAAGGAAAAATAGCTTAAATGAATACCTAATTCAAACCATTTTGGAGACTTGTGTTTTATATACCATTATTCACTGTATTCATTATCCACTTTTAATCCATTTAATTTAATCCCAAGTTGAGAAGGATCATATATGCTGTAACATATTTATATGTAACATATTTATATTTAGAACTGCATCATTTTCTTTGCAAGAGAAAGAATTTCCAAATCCCTTGATGAGTTTGACTGCTTTAATGCCATGTTCGACAGAATCTTGTAATGCATCTTAGTTACAGATTTCAATGAATTGTCATAATCATAGTAAATAATATGACCAACATATGAAGATGTGCATATTGACAAATCAGTATTCTTTTGCAAGTCTTGTTATTGCCCTTTTTGACTTGGAGCCTGACATGATGAACAGCAGAATCATTTCAAGAGAAGTCTTTGTTTTCAGCAGGTTGACATGAAAGTTTGAACATGTTATGGCCATCAATTGACAATGTGCATATTGACAAATTTCCTTGCACTTCAGATGTTTGTTACTGCCACTTATGTCCTGAATGCAGTGTAAAACAATCTGGTGAATTATGCATGCCATTTTAAGACAATTTTTATGGATAATAGTGAATTACGGTACATATCATTGACATCATTTTAAGATGCACATATTAAATCTCTGTGGTTCCTTGATTTTGTTAAGAGATGGTGCTCTTTTTAACTTACAGTTGGATAGAGTAAATGTTGCTGTTGTAGAGTTTAACACTATTTTTCAGCACTTTCTCACATATCCACATTGACCAAACCTGAGACACAAACCCACACATTCAGAGGTGAGATGGTCGCCAATATAAATTGTGGAGGAAGAACCGAGGAAAACTCTGGAAAGATCCACTGATGCATGAGAAGTAACTGGCAAACTTTCTCACATACCCACATTGGCCAAATATGAGACTCAAACTCATACAGTCACTGGTGAGCGCTATAGACCATTCGACCACTTGAGACCCCGAATACAGTGAATGTAACTACTCTGCACTATTTCAGCAGAGTTAAACTCTGTTGTTGACCTTAGACTTATTTGCATCATGGGGATGGGGGGTCAGATGCAAGAAATGGTGGAGTATATTTATGTGAGTTAATAGGTCACCATTGCTCTTGTGTGTATAATATTAACTATCATTTTACATTATTGAAAAACTCAGTTTTCCGATTTGAGACTTGCTAGAAGAATTTAGAAAGAAAAGAGTAATTACAAGTTTTTGGGGGGCCCCGAGTGGCCGAGTGGTCTAAAGCGCTGTCTGTTACAGATCACTGCCATCTCACCTCTGTCTGCGTGTGTTCGAGTCTAGGATTCGGCAAATGTGGATATGTGAGAAAGCATGCCAGTAGCTTCTCGTGGGTCGATGGTTCTTTCCGGTGATTTCCCGGCTTCTTCCTCCACCATTAATACTGGCTGCCATGAATAGCCTATCATGTGCTGAAAAATGGCGTTAAGCCCAACAACAACAACAACAACAAGTTCTTGGATAGACTGTACAAAGAATTATATAAAATACGGTATATAGTGTTGAGTATTGCATTGTGTTTGTAACAATATTGCAATATTTAGGACAAAGTGGTATGTTAGGTTTGTGTCAGACAGTGAATGGTTATTATTAATAAATCAGCTTGCAATCCATGCAGTGTAGTAATTGTGTGTAATGTTATATGCAATTAATTTTCATGATTAAAGGTACACTAATACAGTATTTTATTTGCAGTATTGCAGGGTACGAGATGTGATGTTCACTTCACATTTAGGATGCACATTTCTTATGCAGCTTTTAATTTTTGTGATACAGATTATTATAATACCCAAGTAAGTAAGAAATTGAGTTTTACTTATTTTATTATGAAAACTTGACTTCAATTAGAGTGGAATAAAACCTAAGGTTTAGTTATTCCAAATAATTTGCTTATTCAAATTTGTTTATATTTGTGTTTTATCTTTGAAAGTCTATCATATCAAAGTATTATAACATTAAAATAAAATACATGCATTTAACAGAAACATGCATCCACTATACTGTATGTTCATTCTTACAAATTAAATATTGTATATAAGAAAGGGAGTATTGTGACTTGGCATTGTTATTATTGCTTAGATTTGTGGCTTATGGAAGGGATACTATTGTTTCTTTAAACAGATAATTGTGTTAGTTGTTTAAATTTGTTGTTTGTGACAAACACAAAATATATAAAAATTGGTACCAAGCAGGATATGGTCACTTCATAATATAGTGGTTTGACTTGATTACAAGTGATAAAGATTAAATATGTTTAAGGAATACACCACTCATTCGCTGACTTGTATCCTGATAACTTGCAAACCCACTTTTAATATGGGGTTAGGTGTGGAACCCATTTTTTCAACCAGAAAATACTAAAAAAATTTCTCTATTTGTTGAACCTGAAGAAAATCACAATCAAAATTGGTAATGGAAACTTTGATATATTGGTCATTATATCATTGAAAATGATGGAAAGGACCTGGAAATTTTAATGAAGATTATGAAATATCAACTTTTGATATAAAGTCATATAATCTGTTACATTTTCTTTCCAAATAAGATTCTTAGTACAAAATAATTAATGATATACAAGGAAATTTTGATCAATAAAAATGTCACACCTAGTGGAGGCAGTACTTTAATAAATAAAAAGCAATTAAATAATTTTTTATCAAGTGAAATGTATGTTCAAGTTATCACTTTTAGTTCCTTTTAAGTGTAATCATGATAAATGCAAAGTGTCTTCTTGTAATTAAACATAAAATGTTTCAATATACCTTAATAGATATTACCCGTGAACATTTCTCTGAAAACCTATAATACTTAGGTGCCAACTTTGTTTTGATACCTGACTAGCAAAAGCATTTGTTGTATGTTTGCACTGAATCAAAAGCTAGCCTTCTTTGTATTATCATGGTACTTACATCGCTTGAATCAAATAAAGGAGGTGGAATAAAAAGAAGTTAAAAATCATGGAAACCCTACATGCGTATGATATAGTGACTTCGATCATATGTTGGGATAACTCACTTCAGTTGATCAGTTGAACACTGTTATAAATTTTATTGTGTACATTAAGTAAAATACCAAAAATAAACTACTCTATCATAGCTGTTGACAAAGATATAAATTCAACCAAGTGGAATGAATACTTCATAAAATAATGAGCTTTTTTCCACAGATACAAACCATTATGGGGAAAACGAGTTTCAGAGAATTTTTGAATTGGCATTTAGATATATCCTCAGTGATGATGAGAAGTTTCATAGTAACTTCACGGCATCAATATTTTGCTAATTGAACCATGCAAATTTGAAATTCAACATAAACGAATGCCTCATGAAATAAATGTCACATTTTTTTTGAAGAAAAAAAGGAATCTTGTTTGGTCGTGTATCAAAAGTTAGTCTCATTGCCTGCTTTGCAGACTTTCTGTTTCATACTATCTCATACCACTCTGGGAAACAGACTAATCAACAAAACAAAAAGCAGTCACATAATTCAGACTCTATAACTGGTAAATTTCCACTGCTACTAAAATGGAATACAGAATGAATGAAGGATGAATGCATATGGAAGATGGAATGAATGCAAAATGAAATTCAGAATGAATTTATATGTAATGCAAATGTTGAACTGAAATACAAATCCAAACAAATTTTATTTTTCTGATCCTGTGGGTTAAAAAAAATATTTTTTTAATAGCCCTGGTATGTACTTCTGTATAGGTCCAGTCCATTGCAAACAACATAGATCTAGATCTGCCATCACATGATGTCCCAGCAGATCAGAGCATGTGTTGTTTGTTGTACTGATTATTCCAAACAAACTGCATAGTCCTAGGTCTTTCAGCACATGATGAGGAATAGTTGCAACATGCACAACATCTAAGTTTATATTTAACAATTAGAAACACATCTAGAGTTTTGTTCAAGAGATAATAGAAAGGTAAGGGAATATCTGTTTAAAAAATATGGTGTAGATTTTGAATTTGATGTTTTGTAGAATTGAGGATAAATGTACAATTTAGAATAATATTAGTACATAACATTAATGGTGTTTGTCAGAGAAAACAATGTAATGACCATAAACTAGCACACAAACCAGGCTAATCTAATCTTGTATAAAGTTCGGATGTTTAGAATTTATGCAAGGAAAATAAAAGTGAAACCAGTCCATAACCATTTTTTATTGCATATATATTCCTTGTCTGAATTAGAAATACCCAGGATCATATCAAATTATTGAAATATTATTCATTTTCATTTCTTATATAATTTGAATTGAGTAAAGAAATATTGAATAAGAATATATGTCTCTCTAAATCACAAAACGTTAAATCTTCCCTCTGTAATAAGCAATAAATCTTTTGCAAATAATTTAAAAAAATGTTAAAATCATGATTAAGTCTTACAATTTATAATTATAGAATGTTGTGTAACAGTTTCTTCCTTTGTTCATTTTATAGCATATTATGCTGCTTTGAATTGGGAAATAATTTTTGTCATGGAAAGAGTTGTCTTTTCATAGCCAGAGATAGGAGTTGTCTTTTCATAGCCAGTCAGTTAGGAGTTGTCTTTTCATAAGCCATTCAGAAATAGGAGTTGTCTTTTCATAGCCAGTCAGAGTTAGTAGTTGTCTTTTCATAAGCCAGTCAGTTAGGAATTGTCTTTTCATAAGCCAGTCAGTTAGAAGTTGTCTTTTCATAAGCCAGTCAGAGTTAGTAGTTGTCTTTTCATAAGCCAATCAGTTAGGAATTGTCTTTTCATAAGCCAGTCAGTTAGGAATTGTCTTTTCATAAGCCAGTCAGTTAGGAATTGTCTTTTCATAAGCCAGTCAGTTAGGAGTTGTCTTTTCATAAGCCAGTCAGAGTTAGGAGTTGTCTTTTCATAAGCCAGTCAGATAGGAGTTGTCTTTTCATAAGCCAGTCAATTAGGAGTTGCCTTTTCATAAGCCAGTCAGAGTTAGGAGTTGTCTTTTCATAAGTCAGTCAGTCGGGAATTGTCTTTTCATAAGCCAGTCAATTAGGAGTTGTCTTTTCATAAGCCAGTCAGAGATAGGAGTTGTCTTTCCATAGACAGTCAGAGTTAGTAGTTGTCTTTTCATAAGCCAGTGAAAGTTAGGAGCTGTCTTTTCATAGCCAGTCAGAGTTAGGAGTTGTCTTTTCATAAGCCAGTCATCTTTAGTTGTCTTATCATAAGCCAGTCAGAGTTAGTAGTTGTCTTTTCATAAGCCAGTCAGAGTTAGGAGTTGTCTTTTCATAGCCAGTCAGAGTTATGAGTTGTCTTTTCATAAGCCAGTCAGAGTTAGGAGTTGTCTTTTCATAAGCCAGTCAGCGTTAGGAGTTGTCTTCTCATAAGCCAGTCAGAGGTAGGAGCTGTCTTTTCATAAGCCAGTCAGAGGTAGGAGCTGTCTTTTCATAAGCCTCTCAGAGTTAGGAGTTGTCTTTTCATAAGCCAGTCAGGGTTAGGAGTTGTCTTTTCATAGTGAGTCAGCTTGGAATTGTCTTTTCATAAGCCAGTCAGTTAGGAATTTTCTTTTCATAAGCAACTCAGTTATGAATTGTCTTTTCATAAGCCAGTCAGAGTTAGTAGTTGTCTTTTCATAAGCCAGTCAGAGTTAGGAGTTGTCTTTTAATAAGCCAGTCAGTTAGGAATTGTCTTTTCATAAGCCAGTCAGTTAGGAGTTGTCTTTTATAAGCCAGTCAGTTAGGAGTTGTCTTTTCATAAGCCAGTCAGAGTTAGGAGTTGTCTTTTCAAAACCAGTCAGAGTTAGGAGTTGTTTTTTCATAAGCCAGTCATAGTTAGGAGTTGTCTTTTCATAGGCCAGTCAGTGTTAGGAGTTGTCTTATCATAAGGCAGTCAGAGGTAGGAGTTGTCTTTTCATAGGCCAGTCAGTGTTAGGAGTTGTCTTTTCATAAGCCAGTCAGAGATAGGAGTTGTCTTTTCATAAGCCAGATAGTGTTTGTAAGAAGTACAACTGAGTTGCAGAAAGATCAAGATAAAAGAAAATATGGGAAATGTTTTATTGTGGTAAAATGTTGATTTTTAATTTTTTGTACCTCACCCTACAAGGTTTTTATGTTAGACACTTGTTTAATCAGAAATACATAGCAGAAATTAGATAACAAAAATTATACTGTTAATTCAATTTTATTCATGGAGTACCTAGTTTCTTGGAGTCTGTTGTTGCTGCAGATCAATAATTTAAATACTCTAGATACCTTTTAATTCTTCTGGCCTTAACATCAAATGAGCTACCTTATGGTATGGACCTTTACCTGTCATGTGTCCTTTGGTCATTGCAATTGTAAACATTTAAAAAGTGACTGCACTAATTGTGACCAAATATTGGCGGAGAATATCATGGCATGATCAGGGGCTTTCAATTTGATACAAATGATGCCAATTAGCTATCAGATATAGCCACATTGCTAAAATGGATAATCTTTAAATATTTTCTCAAAACACAGGTAGACAGATATTGATAAATTTGACAATAAGGATCTTTCTTGCAAATGGGGCTTATAAATTTGTATAAATGATATTGACCTACCATCTAATGTGGTTACCATGTCTAAACACAGTAAAACCTTGAAATGCCTGTTTTGAAATACTGCTTGCCAGACATCAGACAAATTTTTTCATAAATCCTGGCATGAAGAGCTTTCAAATTTGTTATACAGGATCTGCTTGCATGTCTGGTTGCTTTACTAGAAATGGACAAATCTTCAAGCAGCTTTTTCACAGAGACTTGTCAACAAAACCGCTCAACTGTTCAAAAATGCTTTTAATGATTGCTTTTCTGAAGCATCTCAGTTAAGCTGAGTTTTCAGTTTATATAAATAATGATTTACCATCAGTTATAGCAATTATTAAAAATTAAAAAACTTTGAAATAACTTTGAAAATTATTATCAACAGAATTTGATTAGATTTGACAAAAGCATCCTGACATTAAAGAGCTTTAAAGTATATATAATACTGAGCCAGCACTAAATATGTTTGTCTGTTACTAAAAATGGCAGAACCTTTAGTGGACTTTTCTCAATACCTGCACAACTGAATTTGACCCAATTTAACAGAAGGCATCATGGCAAAAGGTTATTAAATAATGATGCCATTCTTCCATCAAATATAATTGCTATTTCTAAGCATGGAAAGATCTTTCAATGACTTATTCAAAACCACTCAGCAGAATTTACCTTAACAGTAATTAACAGGCTAGATTATGGGTTGTCAATCTCTTTTACCTAGCATTTTTTGCCTTGATAGTAATTAACAGGCTAGATCAGGGGCTGGCAACCTATTTTACCTATAGTGATTTGCCTTGACAGTAATTGACAGACTAGATCAGGGGTTGGTGACCTAATTTGCATTTCGTGATTTGCCTTGACTGTAATTAACAGGCTAGATCAGGGTTTGGCAACTTATTTTACATATTGTGATATGCCTTGACACTAATTAATAGGCTAGATCAGGGATTGGCAACCTCTTTTACAGATCATGCCACTTTTTCCGGATTAATTACAAAATGAACGAGAACATGCCAACAGTAAGAGAGTTACACTATTAAAATTGAGATTTTTGGCTGCCTTTGTGGTTGTCGACGCCTGGGCTAGATGAACCAGAAAGTGGAAGTATTTATGTAGTCAGTTTTTAAGTATGGTTGGCCACAGTCATGTTACATTGTATGTGACTACAAATTTAAGTACACAACATGAATTACCAAAAGCTCTGGGGTGAGCTTGACCTGCAGGGTTTGGCTAGCTTCTGGTGTCCAGTTGGCTGGTTGATGAAATATTCAAATATTATGTAATTGGGGATTTTATTTATTTAGGGGACATGGCAATTAAATGGATCAGATAATTAACATATACATGTAGCTATTTTAGGTTATGCTATATTCTAATTATTGTTTCAGCTCCCTAGTCATGATTGTCATTTATCCAGTGAGCACAACAGTCATTCTCTCCCTTTTCCTATTAGTCTGGTCCGAATCATTCAGGGTAAGTAAAGCTGCTTTACAGAGTTCAGGTGTTATTAATCTTTATACCAACTACATGTTGTTTTTACTGATTGTAAAGTAAGTTTTTAGAGTTAAAGGATGTTTGCTTGTGAGAGATATACTGGTAGATTTACTGCACAAATTATGACATAATCTGTTATTACATTAGCATTAGGAAGTCATCCATTATGTATAGCAGCATCACTTTAGACACTCTGCCATAGATTTGGTGTTTGTTAACTCACCTGTTCATATGGCCTAATGAGCTTAAGTTATAGCCATGTGTACTTCATCCATTGTTTTGTCTGTCAACATTTGTTTGTTACATATTTAGAGGCCATGTTTCCTATTTTATTTTAAATAGATTACAGTTTTCTATCATTGAGTTCAAATATGAGTGAGATCTATACTTATTAATGAGGTGATCTGATTGGCCATGTTTGTTACTACTCTGCAAGTCAAATTTCTGCTCAGATTTTGAATAAAGTTGAAGTGTATGCATATATTAACAAGGTCTCAAACACGTTCAGTAAGGAGGGAGCTCCATAGAGGGAGATCCTCAGAGGGAGTTCCAGAGCCATTCATGATGATATTTTTTGTATTGACTGAGTTTGTTACTACTCCATAGTCTGTATTTCTAATCTAATTTTGATCAAAATGTACTGATTTTGGACAGGTTCAGTAATAAGCAAGATCCAAGCATGTTAATGAGGTTATCTTACATCTGATTGGCTGAGCTTATTCCCATTCTGGTACCACATTTTTGATTTGATTGTGCATATTTGGAATATGGGTTTCTATCTTCAAGCTCAATGATGATTTCAGTACTAAACAACATCAATATAAATTATTGAATGATCTCGCATCTGATTGAGCTTGTGAATACTCGATAAAACACAATTTTTGATCAGATTTAATATGTAAGTTTATATCAGTGCCTAAGACTGATTTCATTACATTCATTATATTAATGAAGTTATCTTGCATCTTCATGGCTAAGCTTGTGAACAGTTCAAGTGCCATATTTCTGGTAAGATTTTTTATGGTCTGTTAGCTTGTATCGTAGACTCTGAGGACTTCACTTATAATTGAGATCTATGTAGATCTCTGAGGACTTCAGTTATAATTGAGATCCATGAGATTCAATTATAATCGAAATAGACATAAAATAATGAATATTCAAACTGATCAGATGAAGTCAAACCTAACCTTATGGTCATGAAGTCAGTACCTAAACCACAGTTCTTTTTGATGGAGCTCTGATTAGATTTCAAGTTATGACTACAGGGGCATGATTACTTACAAGTAATTACATCTTCCACTTCCAAATGTAACAAATGTTTGCTTGAAGTTTTCTTTTCCCTCAGTAGTTTCGATGTGTGTGTGAATTATTTCCCCTCATCAGTTGCAGTATGTGTGTGCATTATTTCCCCTTATTAGCTGCAGTATGTGTGTGAATTATTTCCCCTTATCAGTTGCAGTATGTGTGTGCATTATTTCCCTTCATCAGATGCAGTATGTGTGTGAATTTTTTCCCCTCAACAATTTCAATATGTGTGTGAATTATATCCCCATATCAGTTGCAGTATGTGTGTGAATTATTTCCACTCAACAATTTCAATATTTGTGTGAATTATTTCTTCTCAACAGTTTCATTATGTGTGAATTATTTCCCATTTAACAGTTTCAATATTAGTGACTTTCATTCACAAGCTGACATGTGTCAGCTATCATGGTGAGCAATACCAGGCCCATTTGGGCATCATAAAATAGTCTATTATATAACAAAAACTAAATATCTTCAAAATTTGCAAAAATAAAAAAGAACAACATTTTTGTATGAGAAAACATGACAACTAAATGTGTATAACACTTGTATATATTAAAAGACATTTATACCCTGCTATAATAGATTGCAAAATCTTTCTGCTTTAAATTGTAATTTTGATTGTAGCAAAAGCCATGTAGTGGAAAAATCAATTACATACCATACCATATATACTAGAGGTCTCGCTAGGATTTTAAAATTAAGAGTCCAGGACTCCTAATTTGGTAAAAATAGGAGTCCCACCAGCAAAAGTTGCAGTCCTACCAGCCAAAGTTGCATTCCCCACTAAGCTAGGCATCACATACTTCCTTAGACTTGACTACTGTTGCATTCAAACTCTCAATTCTAGGAACTTTAGCACAGTTCTGAATTACATTGAAATCTTGGTTATTTTTTCATTTAACTCCAAAATACTTGTCTAAATTTACAACCAGCATTTTGTCTAAATCTCCTGATTTTGAGTTCGCTGGCAATATTTAACAGCAACAACCGGAAATGAAATCTATAACAGTGATTGCAGTGGGCTTCGCCATTGTCAAAAATTGTGTTTGTATTACATATTGGCGACAAGATATACCATCTGGTGATATTTTTGGCAACAATATTTTGGATGATAAAAATGGTATATGCAGTCTTGAGTTTGGAGTGGAAAAAGTAAAAGTCACCATGACAGGAAGCCGCAAACTTGGATATAAAAATGGACTAGAATCAATTGTTATGTACACAAATCCTTATTTAAAAGTGACAAACCGCCCTAACAGTGCATTGTTATATCATAATCTGGTTATGCTGATATCTGGCCTTGATACTGTATTCAGTAATATAATGAAGATGGCCATGCTACTGACTAGTTACAATCGACCACCTCTTAGGGTTGAAACGTGAAATTACTACAGTCAACCACACAACAGTAATTATTAGAAGAAGAAAAAAAAAAAAAAGGTTTTGCTGCAACTTTTATGAAAACTGATTACCTCTGAAGCACTGATATATACTTAGGAATTTGTTTAAAAAAATTGTCTCAATGTTTTACAATTATCTGATGTGGCCATAGCAATAACAAATGGGTATTGGTTTAGTCCTTCAAAGGAAGCCTTAAGTGGCACCTTCAATAACACATGCACCTTCATCAATGCAAGCCAGTGACATATGATCAAAGAAGTAAAAAAACCCCTAAAATAAAAACATTGCTTCAGTTTTCATAGTGATCAGAACATATTTATTTTGCTACAAAACCGTCCTCTTTTGCAACAAAAATGTGCATACCGAGGACTCCTCTGTGTGGGTGATTTTCATTCATCCCAAATCAAAAATGTGTCCAAATGCATATAATTAAATATTTCCGAGATCTCTGTTTACTCATTTAATAGATAACTCAAGTATAAGTCCTCCCCCCATTTTTAGGGCTGTTGAAAGCAAACTTTTTTATGACCCCCCATATAATTGTTGGGGTGTATTTTTAAAGTGAGATGCATCTGTAAAGTGTGACTTGTCATCAGTGAGTCACAATTGCACTTTGAAAAGAATTCAACCTACCCAGGTTTGATATATGGGGAGAATAAAAAAGAAACCAATGTAAAATTAATATAGTTGTATTATTGAGCGGAAGATGTCACTAATAAATTGACAAGTTACATTTTGTCCAGCTGATGTAATTCACAGAAATTCATTATGTTTGACATTTTCAATTCATTTATATGATAAATCCATGTATTCTGTGATAAGTCACATAATAATATAATATTTGTTGCTCAGAATGATTTTCAGTTCACAATAATCCATAATTTAGTAATTCTGTGCATCTTAGAAATAAATAAGGATCAATATAAAGTCCATGCTTTTATGATTCTCAGTAACTTATTAATGTAATTGTCTAATGTCATCTTGTTTAGAGCTCAAAACTTCATTCTTTTATCTGAGTTACCAAATAAAGTTTTGAAATCCTTCCTCATTGTCTGGTTGTCCTAAACATTATTTGACCCCGATCATTATCTTTACTATCATCTGTGGGTGTTTTTGGAGACTGATCTTCTGTATTTACAGTTTAATGACACACTCTGTGTAATCTTTCTAAGGATGCAATTGTACTGGTGTCAGTTGTGCAGCATGATCACAAAAAGTACCAATAAGAACCTCTTTTAACTAATATAGTACTTGACACTGAACAAGTATGCAATTCGTGACTTGATCAAAGGGATGTTATCTGGGAAAACAAAATTGTGGCTGCCATTATAAGCATAGGGTTTTTTCATCAGACATGGAGAATTGTAGGACTCTACTTGGCACTGAACAAGTATAAAATTCATAGCTCAATAAAAGGATTGTCAACTGGCAAAATAAAGTGCGGAATACCTTATAAACTAAGGGTTTGTCAGCCAACATGCACTGGCAGATAATTCAGGATGTACCATTTGGGAATTAGATATGGCATAAAAACAAAACTTGTATGGTAATAAATACTTTATACAGCAAGGAACAAAGTACAATACAAATATGAATGTTCAGACTTGCATGAAAATGGAAGTAATATACTTGCTAGTAATCACTCTTCACTTTTCATTAGGTAATATGTAATTTTATATTTTCATATTGAACAAATCCAGATGTAGGTACATTAGTGATGTGTAATGAACACACTTATGAAAATACAGTGCATCCTATATGCATTTCTAAATGGGTATAGTGGAATGTAAAAAAATATTTGAAATGACAGTTTTTTTTTATACAGACTCAAAACATTATGTTTCCAATATTACAACTAGATTTATTATTATTATTATTATTATTATTATTATTATTATTATTATTATTATTATTATTATTATTATTATTATTATTATTATTATTATTATTATTATTTCATGTCTCTCTTATAATAATACTTTCTAGTAATTGGATTTTTATGCATTAGGTACTCTTGAAGCCAATGAAGTTATGTGAATGCAGTAAGTCTCACAGGTTTGATGTAAACCTGGTAAATACAATTTATTATGGTCATCAACTGAAAATCTGCATTTCTAACATATTTTGTGTAAGAGTTATTACCCTTTTCACAATCATTGGTATGACAGAATAAAACTAGTCTCACATTTTTCTGTTGATTGCCATGAAACTTGGTACATTTTATGATCATCATCAGCTGAAGCATACATTGACAAATCCCTGTGCTATTGTGATTATTGTTAGAGTTATTGCCCTTTTTTGACTATAGACTGATTTAGGATATGATAGAATCTTTTGAATGCAAGTAGTTTAGGTTTCCAGTCGGTTGCCCTTAAACATTGTACAAAAAAAATCTGTAAATTGTTATCAGTTTTTGAACCACATATACCATTTTCACCACCATTTTGTGATCTTCTTAACACTGGAAATTTTATATTTTGTCTTTTATTCAAGTTTTGAGGCCATTAGACAACACTATTGATACTATCCTTTTCATTGTTGTCTTAAATGTCTGTAATACATATCAGAGCTTCCTATCACCATGATGTACATATGCCAGTCGACATGACTTAAGTCATTGCTGTTGAGAATTTTGCTGTTATATGTTTTATCTCTGCCTTAGTATAAAGCCATTGTTATCAGTTTATATTTGAACTTTTATAATGATTATTTCACTTGTTGTCCTTTTCTATGCCTTTCGGAAATGACTTAGCTATTTTCTTTGAATCCCTCTCTAGTCAAGAAACTCATTGGTTTACTCCCAATATTGATTGAGAAATGAACCAGTTCCCTGGCAGCCCATATGTTTATGCTATAAGTCATATGGAAATTATATTTTAAATATGGACTTATGGAATAAAAGCACAAATTACGGAAATACAGTATTTGGATAAAAGAGACAATAAACTTATGAAAAAGTAATAGAAGTACAAAAGAATAAGCTGGAATATTCACATTCTTGGGTAATAAATCAGGAACAGCTTATGTCAGGTTGAGAAATATAAAGAAGCAATTGAGCTCTATGGGGTTTGGAACTACAGTTTGTGAAACTATTATGGAGGTATATAAGGTGAAAGTAAACTTTGCAATTTTTTAGTTGAACACAGTGTTATAATCAGTATATCAGTTTTGAATCACTTCTGGACTTCTAAATGCACATTTACCTGCTTGACAACAGCAGTATTACATGATATTTTTGTTACATCTTACTGAAAACTGGCTCAGCTTACAGAAAATAATGGGCTGCCTTACTGAGAAAGTTTTGTTAAGGTTGGCATGTCTGCCCTAGGACCTGGTTCTGGAGAATTTACATTATACTGTTTGTAAAGTACTATGGCATTTCACACCTGTCACAATGTACATCTATTAATGCCAATGTTGGTTATTGGTGTCAGTTAAAACAATTATTTATTAAGTCTGAAAATGAGTTTCTTATGGCTTTGCAGAAACTTCCAATATCTACTTTGGTCCTTTTTTTAGTCAAAAAGTCAGTCCCATCAGATATTTCTAGTTTTTATGAAAAAATTGAGAGCTGCTTTATTTATATTTTTTTCTATGTCTGAAAATTTAAACAAGTACACATTACTATGCTCCCAGTGGCTTAGTGGTTAGAGCATCTGCCTTGGATGCGTGATGTCATGGGTTCAAACCCTGGCCAAATCATACCAAAGACTTTTAGATAATGGCACTAACAGCTGCCTTTCTTGGCACTCAGCATTAAGAGATTAGTGTTAGGATTGGTCAACCTGGTGTCAGAATAATGTGACTGGGTGGGATATCATTCCACATGTCTGTGGCATGATGCCACAGTGCTAGACATCAATATAAACTGTCACATTGCAGGCATTGTAGCGATATAATTGAAATATTTTTAAAGCTATGTTAAAAATCTAAATCTCATACACACACACACACACACACACACACACACACACACTATCCTCCCAAGAAGAGCAACTGTCCTCCCAGTTTTATTTTTCTTGGAGCTGAATGCAGTATATAAAAAAATACTGTGAACACAACCAGTCTAGCAGTTTTTTTTTTATGGATTGTTTGCAACTTGATACATGTTATGGTCATCACCCAAATATATGTATATCAACATATCAGATTATTGTCACTTTTTGTTATTTTTTTGGCATGGAACTGAATATCATTTATGGCAGTATCTAGTGAATTTAGTTAGCAAGACAGATTTAAATGGATTATCTTGAATCTTTTAGATAGCATGGTCATTATTTAATAATATTGTCTTGAAGGTTTTGTTAAAGTTATTGTTCTTTGTCCAACTATTCAGTGCTATACAGAATCATATGAATGCAATTCTTTTTCTTGTTCTTTTTATGGATCACTATGAAGCATGGCACATATTATAGTCATCACCTAAAGGTGCACAGATTACAAAATGTTTAATGCTCCCACAATGAGTTACTGCCCTTTATGTTCCCTCAGTAAGTTATTGCCCTTTCCATTGTAGCAATTACTCTTGCATTTTTCATTGATTACTGTAATATGTAGTAGATATTATGCTCTAAGCATCAGATGATGACCGATCCGTGTACAATTTTTTGAAGAGTTATGGACTTTTCTTGACTAATTCATATCAATCAGGGCAGAAGGGTATACTTACATGAGAAAATTCTCTAGTTTTTCATACAATTTTTTACTTGTCTTTTTTTGTTTCTTTTGTACTAGTTTGTCAACTATTGGACATGTTTTCATACTCTTTGCTTACTTGATTATTGGCATAGTCTAGAATTTCCTTTGTAAAGTTGACATTGTTTACTTTTTAAAAAAATATGCATGTATTTTGTAGGCTGTGGTGGAATTCAAGACAAAATGTTCTACTTGTGTAATGCTGGCTTTCAGTGAATAATACTATTGCATCCTTAGCTAATTACATTTATTTTTGTTTTTATCCTATCATATTACCAGGGGCCTAACTTTTACATTTCTTGTAGCTTATAAATAACTGTGGGAATGATGCTATAATCTGAAAATCTGCCATCATTTTTTGGGAGATGGGCTTCATAGCCAGAATGGATTTTTATCATTTGAGGGCTAGATTATAATGTCATGTGTAAAGCAGTGCTCTTAAATTGTTTTTTTTTTTTTTTGCTTCTTTAAATAATATTGATATTTATTGTATAATTAATTAAGGTACTAAAGGTCAGATTGTAATTAAGGTACTAAAGGTCAGATTGAAAAGATTGAAAGTGAAAAACCCACTGAAATAAGGACCACTTGACTTTTATCTCATGCTATTTTATATGATGTGTTAGAAATCCATTTTTTTATATTAAATATATATTACATTATAATATTACATATAATGCTATGTATAGATCAGTTATGTTTTATGGCATGTGTTTTGAGTTGTATCACTGTATTGCCAAGACATTTCTGTATCTCCTATATGTATTTTGCCATCTGAAGATACAGTAAATTATTGTATTTTGTTACCAAAAACAAACAGGGGAAGAAATGATATGCACCTCCTTCCAACCCAGGCAATGTTTTTAAAACTTGTTATTTTCTACCATAAAGCAAAAGAAGTGTTTGTTTAGAACTGCTAGGCATGGACCAGAACATTTTATGGAGTGTTCAAACATCTTTATAGGATGTTCAAACATCTTATGGGATGTTCAGACATCTTATGAGATGTTCAAACATCTATTGGGATGTTCAAACATCTTATGGGATGTTCAAACATCATATAGGGGGTGTTAGACATCATTTTGGGGTGTTCAGACATCCCTTTGGCTTTACTGCTGCTCATTTTCCTCTGATTCATGTCTGTCATGTGTCATCTGTCGATTTGTTTTCAAAATTTATATTGTCTCTACTTCTAAACTACTTGGAGTATTGCCATGAAACTAAAAAAAAAACATCTGTCCAATGACTGGTGTCCATCATGCATCATCTGCTTTTTTTAATGCAAAATTCTTGTTATTGATACTACTCTTAAACGAGAAGTCATTTCAGCATGTGATTTGACAGTAAGACTTCTTATGGAGTCTAGGTGGTTATGAAAAGTATGCAGATCTGAAATCCAAAATGTCTGCCACATCAGCCATCTTGATGCTACATCTCTGATGGTTTTAACCTGAAGAATTTTTATGATAGTCCATATGATCATCTTGAAAATCTTTTAAATGGAAATCATATTTATTCAACCAGAAAGCTCATCATAATTGCTAGTTGGTCCTGAATAAAAATGTTTCCAGTCAGACATCAAATATGTCTGCCATAATGAACATATTGCACATCTTGTCACTGTATCTCTTAAATGGGACTTTCACCAAATGTATTCTTAGCAGCTAATGGTGTCTAACAATAGTTTATCCTAAAAAAAATGGTGCTGATTTTAGATGCAGTATCACTGCAACATTGGATAATATTGAGTTTCTGAAAATTGTTAGGTTCTAAAGAAACATTTAGCTTCTTAGGTCTAATAGTCAGAGGTTGAGACAAGGTTAAGTCTGAAAGGAAAATAAAGGTGTCTTCACAAGAACCTGTTGGTCAATAATTTCCAGAGTTTACTGTGTCTAATTAATGCAAACATGGAGAATTAATAAATGATTGGCAGACATATAATGTTCTATTCAGTTTTTTTATTCTTATAAAAATGGTTTAGGTAATTATAAAGAAATTCTTTTAAATTTTGTAATTAATCAGGCAAAAATAACAAACATCTTGAGCTTTGTGCAAAATTGCAGGAGTGCTCAGGAGTGACTTTGAATCTTCAGTGACTAGCTTGCCTCAACCCTCATGACCCATCCTTCTTCCCAGCCACAAAATATGTTTTTGTCATGTTGGAATATGGACGTGATCCCTGCATATAAAATGTGTATACAGAGTTTTGAATAATTTGTTCTTGTTTTTGTTCTGACTTGCAAATAGTTATTTAAAAAAAAAAATACATTAACAGTAAACACCATAGTAAGATTACACAAACCACACACAGTATATATATATATATATATATATATATATATATATAACATATATATATATATATATATATATATATATATATATATATATATATATATATATATATATATATATATATATATATATATATATATTCCCTTGCAGTGTACACCCCATTGCTTGAGGTCATTAGCAACAAAGATAGCTGTCATCCGATGGATGAATCAACTGATATTAGTAATTTCAGTCCTTGTCGTATTTATTGTGGCATTTGCAGCTATGGTAAGTATGGTTTATAAAGGCTACAAATTTTCTTGTGTCTGTTGCATCATTAGCGGCTGTGTTAAGTATAGATCAAAAGACTACTAACTTCTTGTGTTATCATGGATTTGGGGGTTTTGGTAAAATATAAAGACTGCAAACTTGATAAATGTTAATTATTTTTATAAAGAATGTGTTGTGGTTAAATAATTATGTATATGTTTATTTATGTCACCATGACTGTATTTCAAAATTGTTTTGTCTTTCTTTAAGTTTTTGCCATTTGTTTCTACATTTCATGACTTTTTAAAAACATTTTATGCTTAAAGTTCATACTTGGGCGCTATTTAGGATAGTCATATAACTTGACGATTGGATGCATCTCTACCTGTACCACACCCTTGCAACAGAAAGGAGTGCATTTCATGTTGTACTAGCTTTAGTAAAGCATCTTCATCACATTTGTGTTTCAAATGATTATCATGTACATGTTTTATCATATACAATTTTTATCATACACCTGTTTTATAATAAAACTGCCTGAGAAGGTACAGTGTTTCAAGTACTTTGCTCCTGACAAAAAGGTCTCTTTAATCAGTATTCCATGCATCACTGACTTCAGTTGACAACCTGGAAGGCCCTTTCTGACTAGTGCAGTTACACTTAAACTACAACCTTACAGCCTAGAAGACCCTTTTTGGCCAGTGCAGTTTGTAAAACTACACCCTTGCAATGTAAAAGGACCTTTCTGACAAGTGGAGTTAGTAAACTACACATTTGCAAGCTAAAAAGCCCTTTCTGACCAGCACAATTGGTAATACTTTATCCTTACAACTTAGAAGGCTTTTTCTGACCAGTGCAGTAGGTAGTAATACACACTTATAATGTAGTAGGCCTTTTCTGACCAGTGCATTAGGTAGTACTACACCGTTAAAACCAAGAAGGCCCTTTCTTTCCATTGCAGTTAGTAATACTACATCCTTATAATTTAGAAGGCACTTTCTGACTCATGCAGTTAGAAGCATTACACCCTTATAATGTAGAAGGCCCTTTCTGACCAGTGCAGTAGGTAGTACTACACACACATAATGTAGTAGACCTTTTCTGACCATTGCAGTAGGTAGTACTACACTCTTAAAATCAAGGAGGCCATTTCTGTCTAGTGCAGTTAGTAGAACTACACTCTTATAATATAGAAGCCAATTCTGACCAGTGCAGTAGGTAGTAGTACACTCTTTAAAACCAAGAAAGCCCTTTCTAATGAGTGTAGTTAGTAGTACTACAACCTTATAATGTTGAAGGCTTTTCTTAAAACCAAGAAGACCCTTTCTGACGAGTGTAGTTAGTAGTACTATAACCTTATAATGTAGGAGGCCCTTTCTGACCAGTGCAGTTAGTAGTACTAAACCTTTTAAACCCAGAAGGCCCTTTCTGTGTCCAGTTGTCCAATGCAGTTTGTAATATTTCAATCGTACAACCTTGATTTGTTGGTAAACTGTCCATATTAAAAACAATACATTTATTGTGCATAGGTAGTCTACTCTCAACATGTTTACAGTTGTCTGTAAATGCAGATCAGTGGACAGTTTGCCTACAATTGAGGGTACAAGGTGCAAGTGTGAGGTCTCAGTTGTAGTGGCTAATCAAGGTAATTATTCAGGCATGAACCTTGTTTTTAATGGTGGTGTCATAGTGCCTGTCCCTTCATAGCCTACTACTGCTACTATGTATACTCTGGTTTCTATAGGTTGATAATGATAACAGCTTTCATAGTAGATAATATTAACCAAGATTTATTAAAAAGAAAGATTAAAGTTACTCATTAATTTGTATCAGAAATTTTATTGTATTACTACTTTGATATTTTACCAAACCATATTTGATGCTTTTCTGCCAGATTTAGGAGCCAACATGCCTGACTGCTCAAAATACTATGTAGTTGATCAAAACAGTATTTTTTGTGAATGAATTGCAAAATTCATAAAAAAGCATATAAAACTACCATTTAAAATATGATTGATATGATATTTCACCAGTCTCGTTGTTTCTGGCAGTTAATGATGGACACCAGTAGCATTAGGACTTGTGTAGCAAGGCTGCTTCATATACCAATGGAAAATGTCACAACTAATGATGTCCTGAAGATCAATATCACCATGGGAACAGAAATTTCAATGTGTAATCCACTTAATCCCACCTCACATTTTCCAGAGGTAAGTCTTTTTCTATTTGAAAGTAATTTGGCATTGAAAATGTAAAATCAATATCTACTAATTAAGAATGACACTTTTGTAAAAGCATGTTTTTTTTTGCATGCACATTTCCATTAAATTTAATGTTTATTGCTGATGTCATTGGCAATTATTGGTAAAACAGTTGTGAATGTAATGCACTTTTTGAGTGGTTGAACTTTTTATTTGCATGACAAATTTCCATATTACTTTAACATTGTGACATTTTGTTTGATTTAGTGCCTTGAGAATTACATTTTTAGCTCATCTGGCTGAAAATCTGTTAAAGGTTATGGTAATTGATTTCGTCTCAAAACCCACTCAAATGAATATGGACCAAATTTGACAGAAAGTATCCTGACATCAAGGGTTTAAAATGTTATACAAATGATGCTAATCCACAATCAAGCATGGCTTATGTTCATGTAATAATAAAAACCTTTAATTTCTCAAAAACTACTCACACAACAGAATTTGCCCAACTGCGACATAAAGCATCATATCTTGAAGTTCTTTTTTGCCCTCTGCCATCAAATATGGATGAAAATTGTTGCATTCAATCAACATCACATCAATGCAAGAAATTTTGACAGAAAGCATCCTTCTGACCCAGATTTCTTGGTCACCTTCTCTTACATTTATCTGTACAACTGAAATCAGTCAGGCAGATGGTCTCAGATTCACCTGGGCCATGTGTTGGTGATTTTTCAGCCACATTTGCTCCAAAATGTGTTAGAAATAACAGTCAGACTTTCAGGCTATTGATAATCTTTGTATTGTTGCAAATATTCCTTACACTGGTTCTGCTCAACATGAACCATTTTTTTTCACTGATTCTGTCAAGTCCATTCTCTTAACTGCATTTGTATTAGTAAGGCAGAATATGCAACAATAAAGCTATTATTCTCATCCTTAAGTCTTCAAAAATAGAAGATTAATGTATTTTGGTTTCTCTGTCCAATACATTTCCCATTCACATTAGCATTAGCATATAAACGTTTCTATCTCTCCATTTCAACCCTCATAGAAGAATGAACAATTTAGTCTTTCCAGTCTTTATAAGACACATAGGGAAAAAAAATTTCAGATTATCTCACCTTTGCACTACTAAGTTGCTACCTGTGTATTGGATCTTTAACAGTTTAAGATTTTGCTGCAATGAAAGTAACAATGCATCACATTTACCCTGGATATATGTCAGATTATCATAAATTTTATCCATGAAACAAAACTGTGGTACAGGACTGTTAATCATCATTTCTGCCTGGTTTAATCTAGTTGTAAAGTTTTGTGTTCTTCATTTTTATATAATCTAATGTCATATATGTGACAGAATCAGAAACATTAAACCAGTAGATTTATACATTCATTGATTGGCTTCAAAACCAATAAATAATTTGTATTAATGTACATTGTACATATTTTAAGGGGATTGAAAGGAAATTAATTTCTGCACAGTATGCCATAATGTGTGTTCTCTTCATTTTATACTAGGATAGCAAGTTTTGAACATGAATCAGATCTTGATGGCAAATGATACAATAACAATTAAAATGAATCAGTATATGATAATCAGGAAGACTTTGTATATCTCATAGTTCACTGCCAACTTTTTCTGTTTTCTTGGTAAGATTTCTAGCTATTAACTATAGATGACAAAATTGTGATCATTACATTTCACAATTAGTAAGCTTTCAGTAGTTTTCTGGTTTAGATTTTCCCTGGAATCAATTTATTTTGCGAAGAGTGGAGAATTTCTTCTCTGTATCAGCTTTAGAATGTGACAGTGGCAAAACAACCATGTTCAAAAAGCAAGAATGTTTAAAATTGTAAAAATGGTTTCCACACAATAACATTAGTTTTAAATCGCAAACTTGACCCATGCTTTGTTGTTGTTGGGTTTAACGCCATTTTTCAGCACAAGATAAGCTATTCATGGTGACCAGTATTAATGGTGGAGAAAGAAACCGGGAAATCACCGGAAAGAACCACCGACCCACGAGAAGCTATTGGCAAGCTTTCTCACATATCCACATTCGCCGAAGAACCATGCTTTGTAGATGGCTTCAGCGTTGGGGAAGGAAGGAGCCCATTGATTTGGGGTTCTAATTGAAAGTAAAATATTTTGGAACAGTGATCTTAATTCTGCATCTCAGACCTGGAGTGGTCTGTATGGAAAGCTTTTAACAGGGGTAGACCTTTAAACTTGGGGTCAAAGATCAAAAGGTGACTTAAAGAAAAAATTCTGCAAAATAATTTCAGTTTAATACCTGCAGAGAGGACGGTTAAAAACAGGTTGATAATATGTTATTCATGTCAGTATTGTTCTGTCCTAATAACTCACTCAATGTATCATTTATACAGGCAGTGTGTACATTTTAATTATGATTGCTAGTTTAATTTCTCACTTGTAATGATTGCAGTTATTGATTGTTACTACTTTGGGTGATATATACCTTGTCATTTGCCCAACTGCAAGTTTAGCCAGTGGACCTAATGTTCTTGGTGCATCAATATGAGGAATATTGTCATTCCCAATGATGAAGCCATTACTTCTTCCATGCTTTTTTACGTTATGTGCAGACATTATAGCAGTGCTGGATTTGAATGACAGTGAGTGTGGGCAAAATCTGGAGCCATTGCCTCACTCAGATCCAGCATGGGAGTAGAAGAAGCTTTAAAGCTGCAGTTCAGGAAGTTTACCAGATCTTGGCTTTATCAGAGGCCACTGACATAGTATTTGAACCAGTCATGTTAGGGCCTCTGTAGACATTGATGAAAAGGAACATCCTTCTTTTCCTTTCCTCCTGCAGTAGGTAAAAAGAAAAAACAGTTCTGTCATCCTCTATACAAAGTATGGGACCTGAATATTCTAAAGTTTTTTGTATATTACTGGTATTTTTTTCATCTTACTGGTACAACATACACTCAACTCATTGTATGGATATTCCCAAGTATTGATAAGAACATTCCAGTGCTAACATTCAACCACAACTGCTTTTGATGCAACTTTCAAGTTAGTGATGCATATGATAGTCTTGTTGTCAATACTTATACCATTACCAAAAAGCATGAATGGGAGTTTTGGACCTGCATTGCTGAAGTTATTGATAAGGCAATGTATCACACTATGGATAACATCCTTGAATTGGGCAATAATATGCATTTCTCCACTCATCTTCACTGAAACCACAACACTGACCATATGCTCATTGCTTTTTGGTTCATCACTGCTGCTTGGCAGCCATTTACAGCCTTTGGTTCCCAACCCCAGGATGTGATCCAAATCAGGGTCATGAGAACATTAGAAGATTAGTGATCTGACTTAAAATTTAATTTATCCAATCATCTCCCCTTTTTTGTTCTCCTTCCAATATGGAGATCCTGGCCAGTTCTGGGAAGCTGGAAACTATACTCAAGGAAATCATTTTTTTACTCTCCTTGGGGGTGGGGGTATAGAAAGTTTGCAAACTTGGGGAGAGGGTTATTTAGTGCCACTCGGGGCCCCCAATATAACTTAAAGACAAAGGGGATTTCAACTTTCCTACCATTTTCACTACAAAAGGATGCTTACCAGTTCAAGCTTGACCCACTTCAAAAATCATACAAAAGCATTAGGGATCGTTGTTATGATTGGCCGAGTGGTCTAAAGCGATGTCCATTACAGATCACTGCCATCTCACCTCTGTTTTCATGGGTTCGTGTCTAGGATTCGGCGAATGTGGATATGTGAGAAAGCTTGCCAGTAGCTTCTCGTGGGTTGGTGGTCCCGGTTTCTTCCTCCATCATTAATACTGGCTGCCTTGAATAGCCTATCGTGTGCTGAAAAATGGCATTAAGCCCCAAAACAACAAAACAACAACAGAAGAGACAATCATCTTTGAATGTTGTCTTTCTGAAAGGGTCACATTCATGAGGTAGTGGAATTTATTTCCAAATATTTATCTGATTGTTCAGAGAAATAGGATTTATGAGATAATGGTACTGTCACCAGAGTTGAGGAGATGAAAATCGCAAATTACCATTTCTTTTGTTTAGACATATACCTTTTAGTGCTGTATTTCTTGAACATTGTCACCATATAAGCAATTTGAAAGGTTTTGATGTAAAATATATGTTGTCCAGTGTTCATTTAAATGAAATAAATAATGATGATTACTTTAAATAATAGACAACATGACTTACTTCTTACATACAGAGTGTGCTCAGAAATAATCAACAGATTAATGCTTATGCATCTATAGTCCAATGCTACATCCCCATTGGTTTATACCCCCCTACTGATTTCAATAACTAAAAGGTTTAACATGATAAGAAGTGCACAGAACTAAGTCAACTGAATCTTTGATTTATAATTTCTAACCTGACTATGACCAGAATGGCACTAATACTGGTATCCCCTTGCACATTTCATGCTTAATGGACTTTCCATACTAGCACGATGCAATATTCTGTACACTCTGGACTAGTTTATTTCCATCCAACAACATAATGATGTTATTCATCCTATTCGGTAACTGCCAGATAATTCTGTAAATTACCTGAACGTTGAGTTTGGAATTATATTCCTTTGCACACATGAACATATTAATGAAACCACTTGTTAAATTCACATGAAAGGCAATTTTTTTTTCTCCATTCTTTTCCTTTGCTTGATTCAACATTGTAAATATCGGAAGCAGATGACATATGTATGTACATTTTTAGTTGCGCATACACCCCATTGCTGAAAATGGACTTGTCCAGAAACTAAAAATGGGTTTTAGGCATGTCCATCTATAATATTGAAAACTTTCGTTAAGCATGAAATGTGCAGACAGTGACAGTGTTAAGGCCATTCTACTCACAGTCTGGTTAGTAAATATAAATCAATGAATGAATTGACTAAGTTCTTTGCACTTTTTATTAAATTAAAGGTTTTTGTTATTGAAATCGGCGGGGTGTACAAACCAACGGGTTAGTAGGCTTGGACTATAGAAGATACATCTTTTGAGGATTTTGATTTCAACAGGACTCAGAGTTGAGCAGGACAAATGATTGAGACTTATCTTTAAGTGTCAGGTAGATAATGAACTTAATTATCATTATCCCCTCCTAATTTTCTCTGCTTCCCTAATTTTGGTGACAAGGTGGAAATCCCCACTTGATGTAATATCCTGACATGTTTGCTAAATGCAATGGGATCTATTATCGTACTTGCCTTATAACAAAACTGTATTATAGTGAAGAGCCATATAACACAGGGCCATATATATATATATATATATATATATATATATATATATATATATATATATATATATATATATATATTCATATAATTATGCATTTTTAAATATAAAGGTGCTCTTTTTATCTTTTTAGTTAGGACATTAGAAAACAAATATTATCAAGGAGTATTTTTTCTCTTTTATTTCCTCAGTACTTTACCTACTGTGTCATATTGGCTATGATCTGCAGTGCAGTATTCCTCCATTCAAGCAGCATCCTCAAGTTAGTGTTACTCTGTTGCCTAGCAACCACATACATAGTGCTGGTAGAAGTACTTTACAGTAATCTTTTTGACAACCATGATATCCTTATCCGTATCAATGCAAGGTATGTATTCATAAATGGTATCTACATTTATAAAGATGTTTACTCATTTGAACATCAGTGACAGTCTATGTTTTTTGTACATTACTTTAAGACAGGTGTGACTAAGGTGTAACTGATTACAGTAGTCCCCCTCTTATACGGCTACCCCTTCTGCACCGGGAAAGTGGCCTTATAAGGCGGGTGGCCTTTCCAGAGGGGGACTAAATATTTTGTGAGAAGTATATGTACGTAGTAAGAAAGCTTCATTTTTCAAAGCATTAAATATCTTCCTTTAAAAGCAACATTAAATATTAAACAGTTCTTGTGCTATAATAGTTGACTTATTTCAACTGAATATGCATTGATAGTTCTTATTCTTGGCGTAAGCGCGATATGCGAGCGGGTGTTGTCATGCACATAGCAGAACCATTCAAAAATGTCATTTGAATCTTGGTACATACACAATTATCTTTCCTTTTGCTCCATTTTCCCACTGCTGCTAAATAACTTATCGGTTACAATGTTATTTATTCGAGTCTTTTCAACATAAAATTGTTTTATTCGAGTCTTTTCTACCGAAATTTGTTTGACTAGTCCCCCTCCCCACCTCACTTGATATCGTAGACTATAATAACCGACATTTTCTGAAATAATCATCTTCGTTTACGTAATGACATGTTAATGTTTGGTAATAATTTATTCCGATGTTGCTAATTGTATGCGATTTAATTATGCAAACGATACATTTGTTGTGCGGACGAAATGCATTTTTTTTTAAAGAAGCAACAAGTTGTGTTGTCAAGTGATTTTTCGGTCTTTGTCTAGTACCCTGTTTCTGTTTTTAGCCAATGCTGACCGTGTGAACTTGACTTCACATCCAGTTATAATCATCAATGTTGCAACTACCAGACTGATGAAACAATTTTTTTTCTTCTGCATTTAAACAAGATGCCATATATTTTTAAGTCAGCGATTGTCATGTGATTCATTAGTCGCAGTCTGGTACCCTATTGTTTTTGTATATATATATATATATATATATATATATATTTTTTACTCTAAGTGTGAAAAACGCCTTGGATACGTATGCAGATTTGATCAGAACAATAGCACATCATGGCTGTTAAGATTTATAAACTTTACTATTGTTGTGTAATAGCCGCTAATTATGTAAGTTAACAAGCTCAACATCTTGCAAAGGGAAGCCACTAAGGCTATCAAACCATTTTATGCGCAGACTTTCGTATTGTACATCAATATTGCCACTTCTCCGATGTTACTACTATTAATAAGTGTAATCTTAACAATTATCAGTGGATAAACCAGACATCTATGATAACACGCAGTAAGGATATATGGATTACCTTTACGTATGGATTAAAATTTGAGTCTTTCTCGGCTTTAAGAAATAAATGTGGCTTCTCGTAAGGTGTAAAGGATATAATATTAACCTTAGTGGTACATGTAGATCACTTTTTTGAAGAACGAAAACCTGACTTCGGGAAACAGAAATCGGATTACTTAACACAATTAGAAAAAAAAAATTGTTCTAGATACATACTACAAAATAATATGCGGCCGCTTGTGAGGGGTAAATTTTACATTTTTGCAAAAATATGCTGGTCGCGTTAGCCGGATGGCCTTTCGTGAGAGGTAATTTTGAACACAAATTCGTCGGTGCCTTCAGATTCTGGCCGTAAGGAGCGGGTGGCCGCTGGTGAGGGGGGCCGTTTAAGAGGGGGACTACTGTACTGTATTTTGTGTGCATGACAGGTATGACTAATTACTGTTTAGTCATTGTAAGAAAAGTGTGACTATAGTTGGTGTGAATATAATTATTGTATAGTCTGTATAAGACAGATATGACTAAAATTACTGAATTTTCTGTTCAAGACAGGTGTTATTATAGTTCCTTTATGTATCTATGATGCAGGTAAGATGATTATTAATCGATTGACTGCTTGGCAAGTGCGACTGTTTACTGTATTGTCTGTGCAAGTTTGTGAATTAGGGAAGATTTCCCAAGGACTGGCAAATATCCAGTAGACAATGCTGGTTATATAAAAGACTTGTGATTTTTCAGTTGAGAAAGGTATATGGTCTAGGAAAGAAGATAAATGATGCCAATATTAATAGACACTAGCATCAATATGTTTCGAATTATAGTTTTCACCTGTTCAATCTATGTATGAAGTTTTATTCACAAGCTGACCTAATTCGTCTACCCAGATGAGCAGTACCAGACCCACTTGAGCATCTTGTGCCTGTTTTCTTATAAACTTTTATGGCATTGTGGCTTTTGTTGATTTTGAACTTTGCACTTTCATTTCTAACTTTTGAAGGATTTTGTGACCTGAAATCATATTTAGTATCATGCTTTACACTAGGAGGACTTCGGTCAAGTTTGATTTTAACATGTTGTTCTGGTAAAATTACTGAGATACAATGCCTGTTTGACTTAAGAATGTTTCCATTCACTATCTGCACAATAACTTTTGAAAGTCTATATAGACAAAAACAAATTTTATATGATTTGTATCAAGAAAATTAGAGCAAGTTTGATTTTGATTGTTTTACAGTAAGCATTTGTGTCATGGTACTTTGCACGTTGGTGTTTGCTCAGTAACTTTTGTGGAATTTTATGGATTGAAACCAAATTTCCTGTGAAACTTTATTTCAAGAAGTCCAAGGTTATTTTTAATTCTCAATATATTTTTAACCTTGCAGAGGAGAGGGTATTTAGGAATCTTCAATTCTGTCCATCCATATTATGTCTATCTTTTCATCCAGCACATGTTCTCATTAGTGCATCTAGTCCTTCAGTATTTGATGGCTTGCCTTGAAAAATGGCAACTATCATGATGACCACCTGAAGATGTGCATTTTGACAAATCACTGCCATTTTTATGTGAGTTATTTCCCTTTAGGACTTACATCTGAAAAATGTAGTAATACATGATAGAATGTTGTAAACACAACTGGTCTTACATTTTATAAGAGATCACCATGAAATTTAGTAAATATGATGATCATAAGCTGTTGATGTGCATATTGACAAATCACTTTGCTTCTACCATTTTTATGTGAGTTATTTCCCTTTATGACTTGCAGTGGAAATATTTTGTACATGATATAATGTTGTAAACACAACTGGTCTCACATTTAATAATGGATCATTGGGAATGTTAGTAAATGTAGATGTGCACATTGCCATCTTTGTCTTGTAACTGACTGTAGCATTTGACAATCTTATTAGCACACTTGTAACTGACTAGCATTTGACAATCTTATTAGCACACTTGTAACTGACTGTAGCATTTGACAATCTTATTAGCACACTTGTAACTGACTGTAGCATTTGACAATCTTATTAGCACACTTGTAACTGACTGTAGCATTTGACAATCTTATTAGCACACTTGTAACTGACTATAGCATTTGACAATCTTATTAGCACACTTGTAACTGACTGTAGCATTTGACAATCTTATTAACGCAACCAAATATTTCATGGATTGCCACGAAACCACTTCACAGTTATTGTAGTCATCACATCAATTCCACAATCTTTGTAACAGTTAATGCCCATGCTAAGTCTGAATGTAATGTATGCATTGCTATGAAACTTGGAAAATTTTATGACCGTCATCTGAAGATGCCTATGTCAACAAATCTCTGTGTTCCAGTTTTTTTAAGTGGGAAGCAAGACAGATCAGACACTTTTCTGGCAGCAACAGCAATGGCAGAAGGACTGTCATCAGCAGTTTGTTGGTTTTGGTTAAAGATTTATCTTTTGTCCATATTTTATAAGCCCCTTGATAGAATCTTATTATGTATACATGTAATCGGCCTGGTTTTGTGGTCATTTAGTAGGCCTGTATACTATATGTATACATGTAGTAGGCTTATACACTGCATGTCTGCATGTTGTAGGTTTGTTAATAAGGTCATGTAGTAGGCCTTTATATCAGATGTATACATGTAATAATAATAATAATAATTGAGGACTTTATATAGCGCCTAATCTTTAGAAACTCTAAGCGCTTTACAACATTTGACAACACTTAAAAAAGAATATGAAAAACAGACAATGTATAATGAAATGATTAAAAAAAAATTAAAAACAAACACCACAAAATTAGAAACAGAAAACATGCTGTAAATTTTTAAGGTAAGGATACATTAGAAAGAATACACTATTAGGTCATTATGACTGTTCTTGCAGTTGAAATAGATGGGTTTTATTGGCGCTCTTGAATAATATTGAGAATGTGAGTGTCACAAGAGGATCGTAAGCATCTTGAAGGTGTATACACATGGGTGAGGTCAGATAGGTATGTTGGACTGGAGCCCATCAGTGAAACATACTGTTATGTAGCACAGAGAACAAATTTTGTGTTTAATTCTGGATCATAAGGATAGCCAGTGAAGGGTACAGAGCAGCGGAGAGGCATGCTTTGATCATGGTACTACTCTGAGGGTGATTCGAGCAGCAGTGTTTTCAACTTTTTGAAGTTTCTGAAGTAGATATTGAGATGAACCAGACAGAATTGAATTACAATAGTCCAGTCTTGGAAGTACCAAGGAACACACAAGTGCTTTTGTGGCATCAACTGACAGATACTTGCCAATGGAGCTGATGCGTCTCAGCTCAAGATATGCAGCCCTGCGTATGTTCATGACTTGTTGATGCAATGAGAGAGTACTGTCAAGAGTGACACTGAGATTTCGTACTGACTGCTTGAATTTAATGTTGATGTTGCTAACATTTATTGTCTGAGGTAAAGAATGTGAATGAGAAAGTCTTTGTTTTGTAATCAGGATGGCTTCAGTTTTATCATCATTCATCTGCAGCTTGTTACATGTCATCCATGATTTCACATCAGAAATTCATTTCTATATGTTTTGGATGGTAGCTTCAACTTCAGCTGGATGGCTAGATTTGTATATTTGAGTGTCATCAGCATACAATTGGTAAGACACTGGATGATGATCTATGATACTTGAGAATGGCTGAGTGTACAGAATGAAGAGAACAGGTCCAAGAACAGACCCCTGTGGAACACTACTGCATAGATCAACTGGGCTGGAGTGTTTTCCATTTGCAGACACAATTTGTGTCCTGTTGACCAAGTAGGACTTGAACCATAGTAAGGCCATATAGTGAATGCCAAATACATGCTGGAGATGGTGAAGTAATATATCATAGAAACAAGGTATTGTGGCCCGGCAGTTGGCCTGTACACTACATGTATAGATGTAGCAGGTGTGTTATTGAGGTCCTGTAATAGGCCTGTATACATGCATACATGTAGCAGGCCTGTTACTGAGGTCATGTAGGAAGCCTTTATACTAGATGCATACATGTAGTAGGCCTGTTATTGAGGTCCTGTAGTATTTCTGTATGTTTGTAGTAGGCCTGTAATATTGAAGTTCTGTAGAAAGCATTTATACTAGATGCATACATGTAGTAGGCCTATTATTGAGGTCCTGTAGTAATCCTGTATGCATGTAGTAGGCCTGTAATATTGAGGTTCTGTAGAAGGCATTTATACTAGATGTATACATGTAGTAAGCCTGTTATTGCAGTTTCATTTGACTAAAACAATTATTAAATACGTTAGTATTGCTTTTAACTTCCGAAATGTCAGTGTTTTCATTGCTTTAATTGCAACCTTGGCAGTGACATTATATTGCCATTTATGTGCATGCTTTTATAATTAATGTGTGCAATGTAAAATGTTACGATAAATTTTCTTCCTTTCAGGCTAGAGTTATCTGACCCTACATCATCCATTCCCCTGAAGTGGGAGACAGTTACTATTCTTATAGTGTTCACTATCATTTTATTCATCCATGCTCAGCAAGTGGAATCCACAGCTAGGTTGGATTTCCTCTGGAAAGTTCAGGTACGCACCTCCATTATTGTAACTATGCATGTGAATGAGATTCATACCCTATCTTGTATTAATTAATCATTATTGTAGCCATGCCATGTGAATGAGATTCATTCCCTGACTTGTATTAATTAATCATTATTGTAACCATGTCATCTGAATGAGATTCATTCCCTGACTTGTATTAATTAATCATTATTGTAACCATGCCATCTGAATGAGATTCATTCCCTAACTTGTATTAATTAATCATTATTGTAACCATGCCATCTGAATGAGATTCATTCCCTGACTTGTATTAATTACTCATTATTGTAACCATGCCATCTGAATGAGATTCATTCCCTAACTTGTATTAATTAATCATTATTGTAACCATGCCATATGAATGAGATTCATTCCCTAACTTGTATTAATTAATCATTATTGTAACCATGCCATCTGAATGAGATTCATTCCCTAACTTGTATTAATTAATCATTATTGTAGCCATGCCATGTGAATGAGATTCATTCCCTGACTTGTATTAATCATTATTGTAAACATGCCATCTGAATGAGATTCATTCCCTGACTTGTATTAATTAATTAATCATTATTGTAACCATGCCATCTGAATGAGATTTATACCCTGACTTGTATTAATTAATTATTATTGTAACCATGCTATTTTAATGAGATTCATTCCCTGACTTGTATTAATTAATTAATCATTATTGTAACCATGCCATCTGAATGAGATTCATACCCTGACTTGTATTAATTATCATTATTGTGAAAATGCCATCTGAATGAGATTCATTCCCTGATTTGTATTAATTAATCATTATTGTGACAATGTCATCTGAATGAGATTCATTCCCTGACTCGAATTAATTAATCTTTATTGTAACCATGCAATGTGAATGAGATTCATTCCCTGACTTGTATTAATTAATCATTTTTGTAACCATGCCATGTGAATGAGATTCATTCCCTGACTTGTATTAATTAATCATTTTTGTAACCATGCCATGTGAATGAGATTCATTCCCTGACTGACTTGTATTAATTAATCATTATTGTAACCATGCCATCTGAATGAGATTCATTCCCTGACTTGTATTAATTAATTAATCATTATTGTAACCATGCCATCTGAATGAGATTTATACCCTGACTTGTATTAATTAATCATTATTGTAACCATGCCATCTAAATCAGATTCATACTCAAAACTTGCCATTTTTTTATAACACAAGGAGAGTTTATGTAAATAAGAATTTTTCCAATTTAAAAACCATTCTACTGATTAAAATGTTGTAATCAGCTCTGGCATCCAGGTTTACTTGGATGCTAGTGTAACATTGTGGTATGTAAAACAAAAGCTGTAGTGCCAATGAAACTCTGAGAATTTACTTCCAGTATCATTACAAGGAATTTGCATTTGAACAAAGATTTTAAGCAAAAGAGTCCGGACTTGATTTCCATGACTGTGATGCCTTGCTAACATTCATCCTATCATTGTTGAAAGCAAAAACAAATGAGACATTTCCCAATTACTATAGTTTTTTAGTTGTTAGTATTTATTTTCAAGTTGCACAACATGCTAATATTTGAAAGAGTTATTTTAGTTCTTTATATTTACATTTTAGAACTTAACTTTTAATCTGCACTGTATTGCAAGTGATTTGCTGACATGCCATTAAGCCACAACAATATTAATATCTATTAGAAATATCTGACCTAAAAATATGGTTTGAGGACAAAATATGTGTGGTCTTGACATAAGCATGTAACTTTTCATAAAGATTCTTTAAAATATTAGAAATTATTGTTTTGATAGACTTTAATTTGAATAGTTCCCAGATTACAAATTTAAAAACTTTTGAAATAGAGTCAAAGACGGGCTCTGTCCATCTCTTTCAGGATTTTTTTTCCCCATCTTTGTAAAAAGCATTTGAACTGACATGTAAGTAGCCTGATGGTTAGACATTTTGATGCCAATGGCCTGAAGGTTTTGATTAGGTAGCCACCATGACTTAAAACTTGTAAATTTATATTTAATTATTCATTTTCCTGGGAGCATATTTGAATAATATTAATATACAGTAGAGAAAAATAGTGATGTTAGATGACACAAATGTTACTGGAGAGCTATACAAGGGTTCCATAATTCAGAATACATCTAGTGGCACTGATTTTGTTGTTAAATAGAACAAAGTAACATAAGTTCTATTGAAAATTCTTGGTTTTGTACTTGTCAACTTTGATAACTGATATACAATCATGTGAAAATATTGTTGTCATTCATATGAGATCCCTTTTAAAAAATGTAGAAAAAGATTCCTGTTATTCATGTTATTTGTGTTATAATTGGGCTAACGTCCAGAAAGTTTGATGAGCAAGAGTCAGAAAAAAAAAACAAAAAAAGCAGAACAATTAATTTTGATAAATGACAAACCTTTTTTATGAATGACTTCTATTTTTGATAAATTTGTCACAGGTAAAACATAAATATCTGATGTAAATTCTGAAAATTTATATATACTGTTTATAATGATATATATGTTGGGTCAAACTGCATGCAGTATAGACCCTAATCTACCATTGCATATATGTACAGGCAAATTAGGGTCCTTGTTGCTCTTTATGTTGATTACTTCCAACAAACGGCATAAATTCAAATCTTCTGGTGCATCATTCAACAGCAGAGCTGTATCTCTGCGTTTGGACCCAAGTTATTAGTGAGTGTAGAATTTAATTATTATTGGTATTCCTATTTAACAGGCAACAGAAGAGAAAGAGGAAATGGAAAGTTTACGAGCATATAACCTTAAACTAGTTGCCAACATTCTGCCACTCAATGTGGCAGAGCATTTCCTAAAGATGCAGTTCAAAGGAGATGATGTAAGTTAAATTGTATATGTATTGGTTAGTCCTGGCTATGCATAAACCTAAGAATATCGAGTAGAGAAGCTAAAAACACGCACTTGTATGTTCCATCATGGTATCACAATGACATAAAGTTTGGTGGCCATTATGAGTGGGAAAATGAAAAACTCATTATTTTCACGAGTTAGATAGTACTTTATATGTAAATAAATTGATTAATCAAGATTTCTGTTTGAGAAAATGATTAATCTATGTTTACTGGATATGGCAGATTAAGGGTATGACTAGAGGAACAGTAAGGAAATTTATCCATTTAAGTTGTCTTGTGTTTCTGTTCAGTCTAGGAAATACACCAGAGAAAAAAAGTGAAATCCTATATGTTATCAAACTTAAATTTTAAAGAGATTATATATATATATATATATATATATATATATATATATATATATATATATATATATATATATATATATACACTAGGTGTCAGGGTTCTAATCATGATCACACACATGATATTTTATTCTAAACCTTTTGATATTTAGCTTTGAAAATGTGTTATTTTTATAAACAAAGTGTCTTACTATTAGTACATTTGTCTTAATTTAGTGTCCTTTTCTTGATCATATCTTAAGTTGCAAAAAGAACACAAAAGTTATTAATTTTCTTGTAAATTGATTTTAGTAGCTCAAACAGAATAGCATCTGAGATATCCATTCTTTAATTCAGCAAAATATTTGTAACAAAGATGGTCCAGCATTGCTTAATTGCAGCAATTGTACTTCTCATTTAAATGCAGTACAGACCTAATGTTGGGTTTGCTTCCCTTTGAAGTAGATTGGAATATTTGAAAACATGGTAGTACTCTGTGAACTGCTACCCTTTACTTAAACAGGCCAGCTGCAAACAACATAGATCCTAATATGCCAGTGCATTATAAAATGGCAGGTCGTGGTCTCTGCAGTTTGCAGTTGGACTTGTAAGTGAATATATATGGTACATTGAATTTTTGATTTCTTGGCTATTATGCCTTTTATATGTATGACAAATAATTATAGTGTAAATTCAGACTTGTCCCCTTTAGAAATTTATGTTTTTTGTACGAAGCTCTTCATACAGAAATGTCAAATACTTTGTTGTAGAACAAGTCTGTTGTCATTGTTGAAATATTAATAACAGTAGAAGCATGAAATTTACACAGTTCAATAAGGGACAAAAATTAACTCTGTAATACTTCCATGCAATCCCAAACATTTAGATGAGTGTCAATTTAATTTTTAAATAAGAAAAATATTTAAATATATTTAATGATGAAAGCAAAATAATTAATTGATGAATTTTTAAAATCAAAAGATGTCTTTCAACAGAAACAGTTTCATAAGGCCAAGATGCTAATGAAAGTTTAAGACTTTTCATTTAGGGGGAAGTAAGGCATAACATAGGCATTTTTACATTTTTAAATTTGTTAACAGTTTGGTAAGATTTTGGGTGAAAGCTTTCAGAATGTTTTGATTGTAGGATTGACATGTAGGCCCTGGCCATGTTTGACAAAGGGAAACAACTCCAGATCTTAGGCTTATTGTTTGTTACTTGTAAGGAACCATAAAAATTTAACTGTTTTCCAAGAACATTTTTGTGGAAAATAAAAAAAACGGTGTCATATTTTGGAATACTACAGTGTGCTAATGCTGTACCAAACTAAATTGTTTGCATATTATAACAGTAGAAAGTTTGGTAATTCATTCATTGCACTTTCAGAAGCTGGTATTGTCTTGTCTGGCAAAATTCATTTTCTTGATTTTAATAACTGATAAAGACAAAATACTGGAGTAGTTATTTTAGTTAGGCATGTGCATAGATCATATATATTTTCCACCAGTACTGCTTCCAGATAAATTTCAGGTAAAGTACATGAAGGTACCATAGAGATATGCCAACATTCTCTCCATTGTTCATGTGGCAATTGCAAAAAACTTCACCTTACACAAGTCACTCTCTCTGAAGTTCATATTATCTATAGAATGCCTCCTTGGTAGAAAATGCTTTTGAAAGGAAATCACAACAATTTTTTTAAAGAATGATTCAGATGTTAATACAAAATCTCTAATTGTAGATAAAGAAAAGATTGTTTATAAACATTTGGTTAAAATTATTCTAAAGCCAAATGTTTATATTCAAAAGACATGAATACCAATATCTCTGAGTTATATTGATTATATTGATCAATCTGATCTGATATAAATTAGTATTACTAAAGCTATTCCAAGCCATTAGTATTTTCAATACTTTGATTTCATTAAAGTGATCTTTTTTCTCTTCAGGAGCTGTATTACAAGGACTGTGATATGACATGTGTAATGTTTGCATCCATCACAAACTTCAGTGAGTTTTACATAGAGCTGGAGGGGAACAATGAGGGTGTGGAATGTCTCCGACTTCTGAATGAGATCATTGCAGATTTTGATGAGGTAAATACTGAAATTTTAAGGGGCAATTCCTTACAGATTACAAAGATAGAGTTGTAATGTTAATGAATTACTCTTCATCCACTCATAAGTCCCAGTCCATCAGAAACCAATTGTTATATGCTGCCAGGTTTTAGCTCTACTGGTCATATAAACCAGAGGAGCTTATTGGATGGTCTGTTTGTCACTCATCATCTGCTGTCCATATGTACCCTAGCAGTCTTGTTGCTATACTTACTAAGCTGCTCTCAAGATTACTTTGAAACACAGACATTCACCATGTGGTCTTGTTGGCCTTAAATGAAAGTATTGCCACCTAGAGGTCAATAATGGCATGATAGTGGTCATCACACATTCACCATGTGGTCTTGTTGGCCTTAAATGAAAGTATTGCCACCTAGAGGTCAATAATGGCATGATAGTGGTCATCACACATTCACCATGTGGTCTTGTTGGTCTTAAATGAAAGTATTGCCACCTGGAGCTCAATAATGGCATGATAGTGGTCATCAGACATTCACCATGTGGTCTTGTTTGGCCTTAAATGAAAGTATTTCCACCTAGAGGTCAATAATGGCATGATAGTGGTCATCACACATTCACTATGTGGTCTTGTTGGCCTTAAATGAAAGTATTGCCAACTGGAGGTCACTAATGGCATGATAGTGGTCATCACACATTTGCTATGTGGTTTTGTTGGCTTTAAATGAAAGTATTACTACCTGGAGGTCAATAATGGCATGATAATGGTCATCACACATTTACCATGTGGTCGAGTTGGCCTTAAATGAAAGTATTGCCACCTGGAGGTCAGTAATGGCATGAAAGTGATCATTACACATTCACCATGTCGTCTTGTTGGCCTTAAATGAAAGTATTGCCACTTGGAGTTCAATAATGGCATGATAGTGGTCATCAGACATTCACCATGTAGTCTAGTCGGCCTTAAATGAAAGTATTGCCACCTAGAGGTCAATAATGGCATGATAGTGGTCATCACACATTCACTATGTGGTCTTGTTGGCCTTAAATGAAAGTATTGCCACCTAGAGGTCAATAATGGCATGATAATGGTCATCTTGAAAATCTTATCACTGCTACAATAAAATAAGATTTATTTAACATTGGCATGGTTTAAAACAATGACTCAACATAAGTTCTAACGAGCATTTTACTGAATTACTGTTACTACTCCAGAATGAATGGTCATATCAACATGGTGTTTTCTCAGAAAGACTTCATATGATAACTATTTGGTCATTTAAAAAATGGGGATGATCCAACTTTCAAAATGGCTGACAAATGACTAGTTGAATGGTTATTATTGAGCTTTCATCAGAGGACTTCTTATGATGTATAGTTGATTGTAATTGGAACAGGTACCAGTCTGATATCTGACATGTTCGCAATGGTAGCCATTGTTGCCATTACTTGTTGCCATTACTCTTTGTTCAGTGAAAAGTCATATCATATAAGGTAATTATTATTCTTAGTAAACACCAGTCATGGAAGTTAATCATTGAGGGATTCATTTATTTAATTTTATTATGTATATTTAATTTAATTGTTTGTTTTAAATTTTTTTTCTTTACTGGATTTGAGAATAGAGTTCAGTTCAGTTGACCTGATTGACCTTTTTAAAAATTTTTGTTTCGAAGTAAACAACTAATAATAGAAACATTGTATCTAGTTGCTGACCTTGTTCCAGAATCAGTGACAGTTTTGGTAATCAACTTTATTTATTTATTTTTTTATTATCTTTCTTTGAGTAAGAATCATTAAGTTGAGTCAAGGTCATATCTGGGCTTTGTGATATAAAACACATGTCAATTGGTAAACAAACTTAATTTATTTTCCAGAAGGATGAACATTTGACCCACATCCAGGAATCTGTTTTGTGTCCTTGTTTAAGTCATATAACTGATGTTTAGATAAGAATTATATCAGTCATACTTTACTATCCTGACACATTAAGATGTGTTATGTTGTGACCAGTTTGTATTTTATTTTCTTCAAATTTTTGAATTCAAGTGATTATTTCCTCTAGAACTACAAAACTGTTCTTATATAATATTTGGATAAAGACATTCACTGGAATTTATACAGAATTCAAAACTGGAATAATATATTCTGTGATTCAAAAAGAGAATGTTAACACATCAATACAATGTTGACTATTACAAATATCATCGCTTGCCATCTTGATTCATGTAAAAAAAAAGTTATTGATAGGACTTGTGGTTTTTAATTCTTGGATTATTTTTGGGTTTAATTTGTAAAGCTGTAAGTTCTTTTTTCTCATTTTTCACTTTGTATTCTTGGAAAATAAATTAATTGTTCAATTTTACAAAGCTTGTTATCTTCACTCTTTTCTGCTACTTATGTTAAGAGCTCAAATATTCATATTAATTGGAGCATCAGCTATCACAGGATTAATGTGAATTCATTTAAAAACATTTTGGGATTATATATAGTGATTTTTCATTAATGTTGGTACATCAGTACATTTACTGACCATCATTTGGAATACAATTAGAACACATTTGGATTACTTTTGGATTTGATAGAAGAAATATTTAGGTCTTAAGGATTTCATTCACCACACTGTAAGTTTTTTTACTTTTCACTGGTATTTTATGGAAATAAATTATAATTGCGGTTATACAAGACTTGTTGATTTTCACACTTTCTTGTTACATGTACTTATTTTAAGAACATAGAGTCATAGCACCAACAAATAGATGTGTATGTATTATATATATATATATATATATATATATATATATATATATATATATATATATATATATATATATATATAAGAAGCAAAAAAGGTAAGGAAATTTCAAACATAAATATACAAATGAGCCATTGAGAGGTTTTGTATACTGGACACATTTGCCTTAAAACTTTTGAATGTTGGTAGCTGATTGTACACCTAGTGGAAAGTTATTCAAAGCCCTTTATCCCAAACACTTAAAAGAATTGCTGTGTTTTATGCCTTTTAGGTCTCTAGGTCCTATGAAATAATAATTGTAAAACATGCTATTCAAGTCAGCACAAAATGCACTCATTTTACAAGGGAAACTAAACATGCAGAAAGTTTATTTAAAAACTACACAAAATTTATTTAGTATAAAGAACCAGTTTTCACTGTTTTGTAACAAATAGACTACAGTTACAGACTTCATACAAATTTATTGCTAAAATACCATGATTTACAGAGTTCTAATAAACCAAACATCTATTATTATTTTTAGTGTATGCCAAAACCTCAGATTGTGAAATTACAGTGGACATCCTAAAGGTGATTCTTAACCACAGCTTTCTGAGATTTAATTTTGCCACCCATTCAGTACTGCATATCAAAACTGGATGTTTTATTTCTTGTTCACAGATTTTGCTGGAAGAGAGATTCAGGTGTATAGAGAAAATCAAGACAATTGGTTCCACATACATGGCAGCCTCAGGATTGACTCCTGAGACCAACTATCCTGACATGAGCCATGTGATTGCTCTCACAGAGTATTCATTTGCCATGCAAAAGCAGCTTCGATATGTCAATGAACATTCTTTCAACAATTTTAAAATGAGGATTGGTAAGCTTTTAACTTTTTGACAACAATATCTTTTGAAACCAGTGGTTTTTCTGATAGTAGGCTACTTTTGAAACCATATCTATTATAAATAGTGTTAGGAACGTCTGCCCATCCTGTCTCCTCTTGTCTTATTCTTTCCTGTCCCATCATGTGTGTCAGAAAACTTGAAAGGTTTTAATGATAGTGAAGTTTGGTGTGAGGCTTAACAGATCCAGTTTGATTTTCACCATTTTCTGTCACATTTCAATAAGTTATGGCCCCTGCATGACTTGCAGCTTTGCCTTCATTTTTGTTTCCTGTTTCCTTTTGACAGACCTTTTGGATTGGATCAAATTTGTATGATGCTTTACAGGAGAACTTAGCAATCTTTATTCTCTCAGAATTTAATGGAGTTAAAGCTACATTAAAAGTCCAAATTACACACACTCACAGAAAAAATATTAAACGCTTGTTTTTTAAACAAAAAATAGTCTTTTTATTTGATTTTAATTTTGGCTTGATAGCTTTTTTAGAGTAGCAGGTGCTATGCATCAATACCACTAGTACTATGATCATATCAGGAAAAAGCTTCATTGCAAGTATAGTAGTTTGTTAATGCATAATCTTAAAAAAATAGAAACTAGACTTATTGAGAAATGAAGGTAGAATAATGAACTAGAAATGTGTTCAGATTACATGGATGAAACTACTAATAAATTGCAGTCAGTTTCAGACAGGGGCCATAACTCCATTAAATTTGATTGAACTTAGTACAAATGAAGGTTGATCTATGTCTTCTTAATGTAACTGTAAAACATTATGACAGATTTGGTTTGAAACCATGAAGTTCTTATAAACTTATCAAGTGGAAATAAGTTTTTTTCGATAAGTGTAGGAAACAGAATGGGAGGATGATATGGGATGAGATGGTATGGATAATACTATATGCCTTCTTCATAAATATGGCGGGGACATAAAAATAAAGTCCTAATGAACACAAAAGTACATTTGGAAACAAAGACATTTTTCATCATTTTATTTCTCACCTGCATTAACATATGATGAAACTTAGGTATTAGTTTTCTACACATAAAGGTTCTTTTTATATTTTGCAAGTCAGAAAAACTAAGGACACATTATAGCGTAATGTGCAGTTGATACATCACACCCCATGGAATCTTTATTTAAAAATATTCTTGCAGGTATAAATGTGGGTCCAGTAGTGGCAGGTGTTATCGGTGCCCGCAAACCTCACTATGACATTTGGGGTAATACTGTAAATGTTGCCAGCCGCATGGACAGCAGTGGAATTCCTGATTGTATTCAGGTACTGTAATACCTTTGTAGTGCAATAGATGGTGTAGATGCGGTATATACCTGAGTATAAACTTGTTTGCGTATAAGCTGACACTTTCACCAAATGAGTAGGTACAAACACTAAATTGATTGTACTCATACCCAAAATTAAAACATTTGATTTTCAGTAGGTTATTCATAACAAAAGTAAAATAAGAATAAAAATAACCTTTACAAAAATAGCATATACAGTGTACTGTGAACTCACTATTTGTCTTAAGGTAGGCATTTTTGTCAAGGATGTGGTTGTTACAGAGCATGAATTTTAAGACTGCAAACAACGTATCATTCTATTGAAATGTGGGACCCTTACCCTGAAACCCAAATTTAAGTTCTAATGAAATGTAATTTGTTCACAACCCCAAAAAGAGGTGTGAATAAAATTTTAATAAATTGACAGACCACAATCGATTTTTCAAAATAGTTTACATTTTACATTAAAAAGTCTAAATGATGGTTTCTCATTTAATTTTATATTGCATGTCAGAAAGCTGCTAATGATAGTTTCTGATTTAATTTAATCTTTTATGTCAAAAAGACATTAAAGACTTTTCTAACTCAAGTTTATATTTGATGTCAGAAATCTGTTAATGATCTTTACTAATTCAATTTTATATTTTATGTCAGAAAGTCATTTATGATCTTTTCCAATTCTTTTTAATATTTGATGTCAAAAAGCTATTAATAATGGTTTCCAATTTTGACTGCTCAAGTTTTCTTTCTAAAATTAAGCTAATGGTATACCTGACCATTGACATTTACTTTGCAAGCAGCATAATATATAGCTAATATATCTTTATGAGTGTAGGTTAAATATTCAGATCATTATCAATTGTAAACATGTTTACTTCAGTTTGAGTTAAAGATACAGTCTTAATTATGACCTTAGAAAATCCAGTAGTGAAGTTTTCCATTAGATTGATGTAGTATGCCCAGAAAATGATAGGTCAAGTGGAGGGCTTTACATGAACATTACTCATTCTTACCTTAACATCTGAAGTGGAATTAGTCTCATTATTTTGTATAGTTTTTAATATGGGTGAATTTTATTTATTCAAATTATTATTCACTAGAACTACAATCTGCTCAATAATATTCTTGGACTTAAACTTTAATTTAGAATTATAGCGAATTCAGTCAAAGACATTCTGGAATATATTATTGTGATACATTAAAAGATTGTTTAGCACATTGCCACATTCCACGCCATTAGTACATTAGAGACTATAAGCATGTCAATACATTCAGTATTGGAATTTATTTGGATCACCACCTTAATTCAATGGGATCATCATACTTTTGGATAGAGCTTTTATAACTATTTAGGGTTTTATTCACAATACTGTAAGTTCTTTTTAAATTTTCACTTTCTATTCTAGAGAAATTATTTGTTAAATTTTACAAAACTTCTTGGTGTGTGCTTGTTTCTGTTACTTAGTTAAAGATCAAAGTCATAACAGTAGCAAATGAAATTCTTGGGTTATAATGTTATTAATGTAATATTGACTCTAGTGAAACAATGAAATTAATGATAAAACAATTTTCATTGTATTTGTGATACCTATGATATAAAAGAGAGGGCATATAGGAATGTCTGTCTTTATGTCCATCCTTTTGACCAGTGTATAATCTTTCAAATGTAGATTTTGATGGATTGCCTGAAGATGAGCAGAATGAAACCATACAGAAAATTGAAACTTTGCATATGTTATGGTTATTATCAAATATTATCACATAGTTGGTTTTGTTTTCCTGCAGTGCATGCAGGTTCATATTTTTGATATTATGACATGTGAGCATATCACTTTATGTGATTCTGATTGGTCCAGATGAGATCATGAAATTATTGTGCATTAGTGTCTTTAATGATTGGCTGCGACTGTGGACAAATGTTTTTAACCCCGCCTTCTGGAATGTTTTGATCTGAATGAACATTTTTTGGAGGCCATTTTTTAATTTGACTCATAAATGGAAATTGAGGAAATATATCGGCTTTCTCAATATGGATATGCTTCTCCCACAGGGGTTCATATGTGATGTTTAACAATATCATCATAAGAAAAATGGCATAAAAGTACAAGACAACAATGACAAAATTGAATAAAACTAAGTGATAGCGGGGTGGGGTGAGTATATCAGTAACATAGATGTAGAATCCAAAGCATGGTTTAAATGTTAACTTAACAAAGTAAACAAACTCACCTCTGTTCAGAGAATAATCTGGAAATGAATGGGTCTCCTAACTGACAGATCTTTATCCAACCACAGCATCTTTACATAGAATATATGGGATGTAAATCCGATATGAAAATAAATTTGTTGATGTCTTCTTCACAGTCTATTTTTCAAATCAAATACTGCAAATATAAGGTCACAAATGCATTGCAGTAAATGTGGGACTTTTTGCATCCGATAATCCTATTTCACATAAAAATTGCAACCATGTAACGTTTTTAAACACACATTTTAGGGTACTGTCGGCCTGCTGTACTGTGACTGTGTATCGTAAAACTTTGTGGCAGCATCACATTGCTTTTATAATTATGTTTTGAAAAATGATTTTGTGGTTACAAAATGTTCTGTTTTTTCAGATGAAAGCTTTTTCTTTGATTTATAGTTTGTAAAACAGTACAATTTAATTTTACCAGTTCAACTTTGTTTGTTACTATATTTTATGCACAACAAATGAAAGGTACACCATCTATCAGAATGAACGAAGTTATTAAGAATTTCTGAAATAATTTTATAATATTGTTTTTCAGGTTACACAAGAGATGTTCAACTTGCTTGAACCAAGGGGCTACAAGCTTGAGTGTAGAGGAATGGTGCGGATAAAAGGAAAAGGAGACATGTTAACATATTTTCTCCGAGGGCAGCCAGTCAGTTTGCAACAATCAGGAACATGATTATTCATCAAATGTAATCTTGGAGACTGGTAAGAATTATCAGATATATATTCTCATTTGATTTGAAATGAGGTGGGGTGGATAGGGTTGTGTTGTGGGGAAAGTAAGTTAAATATCATTAGCTTGACCTTAAACAGGATTAGAATACAAATATGGATTGACAGTGTATTTTTTAAATTCAATTCTGCAATATGCTTTATTTATATGTGTAGGTGTATTTAAGATAGAGTTTGAGGAGCCATTGTAGCTAACTTGATAGAGCATTGAATGTGTAATGCAATGGTTACTAGTTTGATACCTGCCCAGGCCAGCACAGGTCAGTAGCCTTAATGTGTCTTTGGGGAAAATTAGTTAGCTTCAATTTCCTTGGCATGTTATGAACAATAATGTGTTACAAATTATGTTAAAGCCAACCTAAAGAACCAAAGCAAGGAAAGGTTCATTATATTTTTGGAAGGACGGAGAATTATATAAGATCTGAAGATTAAAATTTAGACCAGGAAAAATGGATGATGACACATTTCTTGTTCACTTAGGCTCATTTATCCAGTTTTGTCCATTTTTACAAATTGAAGGTTTTCAAATGATTGTCCAGTTTTGTCCATTTTGACAAAGTAAATGTTTTCAAATGATTGTCCACTTTCATCCATTTTGACAAACTAAAGGTTTTTAAATGATTGATATATCAGCTTATGGATTACACAGTAATATTTTGGAAGCTTAACAAAAAGGAATCAGCAATCAGTTGACATAGCAGATATGTTTGCACATCATTAAGTCAGAATTTTCTCTATAATTGAAGTTTTTTCTATGAAAATGTTACCAGCTGTGTAATTAGCAGTTTTTTAATGGTGGTGAAGTTTATGCCAAACAATGAGGGGTAATATAGTGAGTTTACAACAGAATGAATTGGTATATGGCTAAATATAAATGACTTTTAACCATCAACAGTGATATTGCTTCCAAATTAGAAAAGTTTTTCACAAGCTGTGCTTATAAATGAACATTGTTAAAAATAGGAAAATAAACCTTTAAATGATAATAAAACTGCTTAACATTCACAGAAAGCATTTTGACCGGAAGGACTTACAGGTTTGTACAGTTTATGTCAGTTTGTCATTAAATTTAGTCACCATTACTAAAAATATAATTTTTTTTAAAAATTACTTCATTTAAAAAAACATTCAACAGTGTATAATCAAATTTAACAGAAAGAATTTTGGCATGATGTCAATTCAAATTTGTACAGATGCCAAATGTGGTCACTGTCAGTAGAAGTGTTATAACAGCTTTAAATATCTTGTTCACAAAAACCACACCACTGAATATGGCCTATTTTGATAGAAAGAATAAATGGCTTTACATTTTTTTTACAAATGTTACTGATTCTCTAACAAGTATGACTGTAATTACTACAAAAAGACAGACACTTTTGAATGACTTCTCAAAAACCACCAACAGATTTTGATAAAAATTTGACAAAGCTTCTTGACATAAAGATTTTTTAATAAGGATGAAGGTTGTAGTAGATCTACCATCAAGTATGGTAGCTCTTACAAAACACAAAGCATTTATTTGTATGTCTTATAAACTAATGAACAGAATTTGACTCAGTTTGAGAAAAAAATGGTTGTTGCTTGAAGCACTTTTAAAAAATTATGTATATCCACTATCAAATAGAAGTACTCTGAAGAGAAGAAAAAAACCCATTTATTATTAAACAAACTAATCTCAGAAACATCTGAACAGAATTTGAACAATTTGACAGATAACAACAATATTGTACAAATGATGATATGTACCATTAGATATGAATGATGGCACAAAAATAGAGATACCTTGGAGCAGTTGTTTTTATGAAATGTGGAAGAAATTTCTACAGAAAGTACCCTACTGGTAAATGTCATGGACAACTGTTTTTCCAATTGACTGTTAGACAGTTGCCAGCCATGTGATTGGGCTTCATCTTTTGATCATAAATCTAACTGGTCAATTCTTGAGGTATCAGTTTTTTAAAAATGGCATTATCATTGATGTTTATGACATAGAGTCAGATATAAGTGTAAAAGGTACTAAGAGTATACATCAGGTGTCAGCAGATATAATTGTAAAAGGTACCAAGACTATACATCAGGTGTCAGCAGATATAAGTGTAAAAGGTACCAAGAGTATACATCAGGTGTCAGCAGATATAAGTGTAAAAGGTACCAAGAGTATACATCAGGTGTCAGCAAATATAAGTGTAAAAGATACCAAGAGTATACATCAGGTGTCAGCAGATATAAGTGTAAAAGGTACCAAGAGTATACATCAGGTGTCAGCAGATATAAGTGTAAAAGGTACCAAGAGTATACATCAGGTGTCAGCAGATATAAGTGTAAAAGGTACCAAGAGTATACATCAGGTGTCAGCAGATATAAGTGTAAAAGGTACCAAGAGTATACATCAGGTGTCAGCAGATATAAGTGTAAAAGATACCAAGAGTATACATCAGGTGTCAGCAGATATAAGTGTAAAAGGTACCAAGAGTATACATCAGGTGTCAGCAGATATAAGTGTAAAAGGTACCAAGAGTATACATCAGGTGTCAGCAGATATAAGTGTAAAAGGTACCAAGAGTATACATCAGGTGTCAGCAGATATAAGTGTAAAAGGTACGAAGAGTATACATCAGGTGTCAGCAGATATAAGTGTAAAAGATACCAAGAGTGTACATCAGGTGTCAGCAGAAATAAGTGTAAAAGGAACCAAGAGTATACATCAGGTGTCAGCAGATATAAGTGTAAAAGGTACCAAGAGTATACATCAGGTGTCAGCAGATATAAGTGTAAAAGGTACCAAGAGTATACATCAGGTGTCAGCAGATTTTGGCACACATGCCAATGGTGGCACACTAGACCATTTGGAAAGGAATGCAACAAAGTTTTAACTTGGCATTGTGTGTACCAAAATGGTAATTAAATTAAATGGATATGGTTTTACATGGAGCACTGTATAATTGAGCAAAAATGGCACTGACAGAAGTTCTGAAATGTTTCCAGTAACTGGTATATACCATTTGAAGAATAACATTATGGAAGCTATAGTGTCTTTGATCTTAGTATTGCAATGCAATGTTTGTTTAACCAAAGTATATTCAAACCTGTCTCAGAGGACACTTCCATATAAAGGAAACTCATTGATAAAGGATATTTCTTGATCCATTATTGCAAATTTATTGTATGTTTGAACCTTTCTACAGAAGATATTTTTTAATAAAGGTCCAGTTTTTCTTGAGATATAAATTTCAACAGTGGTTTATTCTAATAATTTACTGGTGTGATCAAGTATAGCAAAGGAACTAAGCAGGAGGCACCTTCTGCATGAAAGCTTATTATTATAGATTGGATTCATGATGGAGAAACAAGCCCCAAAGTTTGTAGAGACCTTGAGGCTTCTTGGTGTAAAGTATTTTACAATCATCTAAAGTAAAGGTCATTTATAAAGGTCATTTATAAAGAAAAGTGAACTTCTTTTGAAAAGAGCTATTTATTGACATTTATTCCCACACAATTATAAATTAAGCATTCATCCATTATCCTCACCTTATATTCACTGTGGACCTTCTTTCCTTTCTTAATTTATTAGTTTTTTTTTGGAAGCTACCCTCACTTATACTACAGACTTTTTTTTTGGAGTCTATTGTGCATGAAGGGAGAGATGTACATTGATTTTTATAAAATACAAAATTTATACATATAGTTATATTTGAGAGGCACATAATATAGACACTGTGTGTACTTGTGTATTGTTTGAATTCCAACAGCAAACAACACAGGACATGATGTGTATAATGCTCCTGCAGATTATGATCTACGTTGTTTGTTCTGACAATAGCTCAGTAAGAGATGCATGGACTAGATCAGCTGGCACATTATGGGATGGCAGATCTTGATCTACGTAATTGGTCTCAATTTGCAAGTGTGTTTATAAGGTAATGGCATTGAGCTAGGGCTATGAACCCAGAGAGAGTAGGAAATAATGTACAGTAAAAAGTCTGCGTTATTTGCTCTTGCAAGTCTTTGAAAGGGGGGGAGTATTTTTTTTCATTATATAAGAGATCTAATGAAGCATGCATCTGATAAGTTATTTTTCAGTTTGTCGAGATGAGAACAGATTAATTGGGTAAATAATTCAGCTTGAACAATGAATAAAGCAGAACGCTATTGATAAAGTTACAGGTCCTAAAAATTCCACTCACCACTATAAAATATTTCTGCATAAACATTTACAGATGAACTGAAAAAATATATAAATAATTGTTCAGTGCCATGTTTTATGTCCACTTTCCTTCTTGTGAATTCTTTCTAATGTTAATCCATTTTTCCTTCAGCCAAGCCCTTTCAAATGGTGTTGGTTTTATAATGAAAATAGTCTAGATAAAGGCTTCAACTCTTATATTTCCAATTTTTGAGGACAATCTTTCCCATAAATTTGTTTTTTCAATGCATTGCTTATTTATTTACAAAAAAACTTTTAACTATTGTCATAGATACAGAAGCTATATGAAACATTGTTAATAATTTGTTTTATTAGTTAATTTTTGTTTATTTATTTTCTTGGCATCTTTATTGATGAAATACTATTGATGGAATTCACGTGGAAGCTTTTGATCACATGTTGTAAAGAAGGGCATAATCAAGACAAGATTTTAATATATGTACATTTGTATTGATTTCAGAAAGAAAGATCAAGTCATCAGTCTTAGAAAGGTGAAAATTGACTTTTACCTTGCACAGATGTAAGGTGTAGTGTTCAGACTTCCATTCAGGTTTTAAAGAAACCCACTGACTCAATAGATGTCTGAGGATGGATATTTCAGGCAATGATTGAGGAAATCCCTATGAGGTTGGTAACATAGAGCTTCTGAGTCAAGTTAGCTGAAAGCTTGATCCAAACTAAAGGAAAGCTTTCAGGCCTGGATTCAAATGAATATTCTGATATCAATGCAAAATATCCTTTGACTGAATCCCAATGTTACTTCTTCAATTTGTCTGCAAGTATAATATTACCATTCTACCACACCTAATGAAATTAATGGTTATCCAGGTCACTGTACTTGTGAACAATTACAGCAACTTTAATCCTTTTCCATAGTTTCATTAAATTATTAAACTGACAGTTTACATTGGTGTAGAATTATAATTAAAATTTTTAGTCTAATTGCCTGTGGAAAAATAATTGAATTTTTGTATGATGCAGAAATATTTATTGCACATGAAAAAAGCTATTGATTCTAAAGTCTGAATATACCTCCCCATTTGTTTGTATCCCCTAAAAAGAAAAGCACAAATCAGATAAAAGATGCACTGAACATAGTTCATAAATTGATTTGTAATTTTGAAACCTGATTATATCCAGACTTTAGGAATCTTTACCTAGAAAATTTAGTGTAACTATCAGGAAATATTTTCAGTCCAGTTCTTGTAGGCACTCCATGATCTGGTAGATGTAAAAGAGTTGTATGAGTATTTTATTTAGGATAAAGTTTATATTCAACAAATGATTGCATCATGGAACATGTACAACATTGATCATCACACCATGGACTATATATAAATCTGATAATGACTCTACAGACCATGTACAGCATTGATTATTACACCACAGACCATGTACAGCATTGATCATCACACCATGGACCATGTACAGCATTGATCATCACACCATGGACCATGTACAGCATTGATCATCACACCATAGACTATATATAAATCTGATAATGACTCTACAGACCATGTACAGCATTGATTATTACACCACAGACCATGTACAGCATTGATCATCACACCATGGACCATGTACAGCATTGATCATCACACCATGAACCATGTACAGCATTGATCATCACACCATGGACCATATACAAAATTGACCATCACACCATGGACCATGTTATAAATTGACCATCACACCATACACCATGTACAGCATTGATCTTCACACCATAAACCATGTACAAAATTAATCATCACACCGTGGATCATATACAGCATTGATCATCACACATATGGAGATCATTTACTTTGAGCAGACAGTGTGTAATTATTTCATTTTACAGTTTACACTCAGAAGGAAACAAGCATAGAGTAGAGAAGTTTGTAGGCTTTTTATTAACATTTAGATAGACATAAATAATATTCATTATCCTGATTAAACTTGGATAGGATATTCTAATGGATATTCTGTATTCATTCTCAATATGAGAAGAATGCTCTGTATATTTAAAAGGGACAGAGTCATGTATATTATATGTTTTCACTTAAAAAGGATATGTATTCTTTTGAATGTTCTGTATTCATACTCTGATGGGAAATAGTACTGAGTATTGTATATTGCAATTATGAAAGGTGTAGTATTCTCATGGATACTCAATAATTGACACTCCAAAGGGTAAAAGTATTCTCCTGACTCTGGTAATTGAGTATTCTATATTTGCACTTAGACCAGAAAGAGTTTTGAGAATAGTTTATTTCCATGAAGAAAAGGAATTGTATTTTCTTAGATACTCAATAACTGATGCACAGAAAGGTAAAAGTACTCTGTTGATTCAAGTATTCTGTATTTTTACTCAGACTAGAAAGAGCATTGAGTATTTTTATTAAGAAGGAATGACATTCTGTCTGATACTCAATATTTGATGCTCAGAAGGATACAAGTATTATATTCGAATATACTGTATTTATACTCAGAATAGAAAGAGTATTGAGTACTAAGCATTTCCATTAAAAAGGAATGTTCATTGCTCAAAATTTGATGCTCAGAAAAGTACAAGTATTCTTTTGATTCAAGTATTCTATATGTATACTCAGAATGGAAAGAGTATTGAGTATTTCCACTAAGAACAGAATGACAGTCTGTTTGATAGTAAGTATTCTGTTGATTCAAGTATTCTCTATTTAGACTGAGACTTGTTTGTAGAGTTACATAACTAGTTTACTAGATATTCCCTTTAATAACATAAGTTAAAAATCCCACTAATTTACTCTGACATGTGTTTCTTAATTAAGTGATTTATTCTTATCTTTTCATTATGTTCAGTTCTTTAGGTTAGGGACTGTGTTCAAGCCATTTATTCAAACTATATCTATGGAGTCACATACATTTATATGTTTGTGTTGATTGAGGAATATTATACCCTTTTGTCAAAACTAGTTTTACTTTGAACTATTTGATGCTTCAGTGGTCAGCATTGACTTTTGTATTGAGCTTATCAGACAATATTACAGGCAGGAACTAGGTCATTGTTATGTATATTTTAATCTCTACTGTCTTGCCCTAACTTTGCTACATGTATGTAGTTCTGTTCTTGGACATTATTGCATATACAGCAATGTAAGATGGTACTTTTATGTATTACGAACAGTGAAAAAAAAAGTTTGCAATCCAGCCATGCTGTTATTGGAGGTTCTCTTGCCTTGTTTCATGTGGTTTTGATGTTAATCAAAATTGCTTTATTGAAAAGTCATTCCATACAGTTAATTCATGTATAATGACATGGGCATGTTTTTGTCGTATAGTTGTATAGGGTACACCAGAAACTGATGATTATGAGTATTTTTAAGATCAAAGTTATAACATTATTCAAATAGATACCAATACAGGGTTTTAAATTGTTTTTAGTTGACTGCTTGTATTACAGGGCAAGTGATTTGAACTTTCACTTGTACTTCATCAGTTGTATTACATTGTGCATATTCAAGCTACATATAATCTTATCTTCCCCTTAAATGGCACTTATTTCTTTCATACATACTTTTTCTTCTTTTTGTGCTTGAATATTTGAATCATGCAAAATATTGAACATTTCTCAATGCTTGTAATGCATTAAAGACAAGCTGCCATCCCCTCTAATTTATCATCCTATATTATTAAGTTCTGCTTTCTGAAGATAAATTTGTTTTTGTTTCATTGTCATGCTTATAACATCAGAGGTATGATTTACAAATATTTGCACATCTAATATACAATATTTAACTTTCTGCTGATTTTCACATTTAAATTTTTTAGCATTATTATTATAGATATTGCATTTATTACACTGCCCTAAAAACAATGCAAAGTATATTTTACTGTTAATAATTCATCACTGCTTTTGCTATGTAATCCCATATTATAAGCGAAGGATTGTTCTTGTTAATGATATTGTATCTGTTGCTTCTGTCCTTGCTTGGTGATGTGTATCATTCCTTACATTGATTATGACTGACTTACAGCTTTTAACACCGCCACAGCTAATCACATACATTTAAAAAAACATTCATTTAAAGTGTTGGTATGAAGCAATTTGACATACCAATACTATTGGTATATCAAATTGTGATCCGCCCATGGCAGAGTAATACCCATATATAAACATTCTCATGAGCGTCTGCAGTTGATTCTAGATCAATGATCAATTTCCACAAATTAGTCAATAGTGACATATGAAAAATGACAAAAAGTGTTAATAATCCCTGTTTTCTAAATTTAATATGATACATATTTTCATCACATTCCTTTCTGCTTTCTCTTTTCCTCTCCACTCTCTAGCATTATGGACAAACTTCGCAGAAATTGTGGAATGAGATGAAATGGAATTTGGGCTGGAATATAACCTTGAAAATGAAATTACACCAAGTAATCTCCAAGAATGTGGTTCATTGTAACAATATATGTGAACTTTTCTTGGTATTTATCAACAGTGTTTATCAATGATACAATGTTGCAAACCAGTAAATTCCTCGGTTACATGTTGTTGAAATTAGTGCAAGAATATTTTGGTTATGCTGTATGAATTGCAATAAATGTTTTTTTAAGTATTCTATTTAAAAAGTTGCTTTGTGTCCGTATGTAAATGTTTCTGACAGATCTAGCAGTGGATAGCAATAAATTGATTTTTCCTTAATGCTTCCAAAATATAAACTAAATTAAAACTTTTTAGTTATACAGTTCTTATATTATTTCAGATTCTTTTACTGCAGAGGTTATTTTCTATTGAGAAAGAGCAATGCTAGTCTATGCATGTGATTGAAATGCAAATTCTTAAGATCAGTTTTTGTTGTCAGTTGTAAGATTTAAATTTGGGAAAAATAAATATTATTTTTTTTGCATAATAGTTAAATAGTACCTAAAACAGTTTTGTTAATTTTTATTCTGTTAAGTACTACATGATATATGCTTGATCGATGTGCATAAAGTCCTTTACAATTTACAGTTAATACAGTGAACGTGCTCAGTGCTTGTAGCTGACATTGCAAGAGAGCTGTAATCAAGCACATCTGAGTCTTGCAACTTCAAGTTGTAGAGGATTTTATATTATATATATTTGTTAGATGGACATTAGATTGTTGACACTTATTGGCAAGTTCTAGCTAGAACAAAAATCATGTGAGATAGGTGACACTTATGAACAAGTTCTAGATTGAACAATAAGTCATGTGAGATAGTTGACACTTATGGACAAGTTAAAAATAGAACAAGATATCATGTGTGATAGGTGACACTTATGGACAAGCTCTAAATATAACAAAAATCATGTGAGATAGGTGATACTTATGGACAGGTTCTAGATAGAACAAAAATCATGCGAGATAGATGGTACTTATGGGTAAGTTCTAGATAGAATAATAAGTTATGTGAGATAAGTGACACTTGTGGACAAGTTCTAAATAGAACAAAAAGTCATACAAAATTGGTGCAAAATAAATTTTACTTTAATGAGAACATTTAAAACAGTGAACAGTATGATGAGTTTGTCTAAATCATTAGCATAATGTAGTATTTTAAAATTGACATTTAAGTCAAATTGCAGTCTTGTAAAATATAAGCAATTTGATCTAAATTTAGCAATCCTTTCATTTTCAACAAGCTCCAATAATGTGTACATTATCATTCCAATGAATTTGCCACATGACAAATTATTGTAAATAAAAGACTGGGTTTGCTTCTCATCAGAGCCAAATATTACATAATTAAATCATCAGTGTATAAAACTTAGAATTAGAACTGCTATAAGTATGACAATTATGAAGGTTTTAAATAAATAAAGCTTCATTTTCTACAAAAATCCTGTAGTCTCAGGAGATTTTTAAGTTTAATATGTAAGATAAAATTGAAGAAAACAAATATTTAAGTAAATAATCAAGAAAAGTTTTTGATGTTTTCATAGCTATATGATTATTTAACAAGATTCCTTTAAATGAATGGAAATTGGTATTTGACAGAAATTTAATTTTAATAGTCAAAGAAAAAAATTCTAAAATTTAATTCTATTAAAATTCAGTCATTTGAGGAATTTTTCTATCTTGAAAAAATTAACTAATATGCTGAAAACTAATATTGCTTACAAATTTTAATTGTGATAGTTGATTTTATTTTGCACTTGTAAACTAAAATATTTGTTATTGAATTTACTTGCATAAAATGTAAAATTGTGTCTTATTCTAAACAAAGCTATCATTCTAGGTGTTTCAATTGATGAATCAGAGAAATAAAATCAAGACATGTTATTTTTTTTTAAAAAGCCTCTAATTTAACATTTTTAGACATTGCACTATCATCGGAAATTAATTTTTTGATATCACAGAATATTTAAGTCTTTGATAATCTGTTTTATAAATTCTGCACAAGACACATTTTTATGTTTTAGACCTTTTTGTTTTGTTTAAATCAAGTTTCCATTTTGGTTGTACATAATTTTGTACATTATAATAAGAAAATGCACAAAGCTTGTTTCACTTTAAACATTATACTCATTATAAGGTCTTGCCACTTTAAGTAGAAATGTTGAAATTTAATGCAGGCATTCTGAACTCAGTTGAATGGCAATCAAAATGACCATCTTCTGATGACCAAAATCCATTGGGACCAATTCATCTGTAACTTTGCTTACTGAAGTGTACTATTTTTACATGAGAGTGAAATGTGGTTAGATGCCCTATCAATGCAAATAAACATATTTTTGTTTATGATGGTTGTGATTCATTATATTTGTTAGTGTTTCTGTGTTATGTTTTATTTTTTCTTTGCATAGCTCTGGGCTGTTTACTGATCATTGACCGTTGATAGCTGGACTGCATAAAGACCACTGACTATTGATTGCTTTAGGCTGTTTTACAGACCATGGACTGTTGATAGACTGTTTAAAGACCAGTGGCTGTTGATTGTTGTAGCCTGTTTAAGACCAGTGACTGTTGGTATCTCTTGGCTATTTACTGGCCATTTACTGTTGATATCTCTTGGCCATTTACTGTTGATATCTCTTGGCTATTTACTGTTGATATCTCTTGGCTGTTTAATGTTGATATCTCTTGGCTCTTTAATGTTGATATCTCTTGGAAATTTACTGTTGATATCTCTTGTCTGTTTACTGGCCATTTACTGTTGATAGCTCTAGGCTGTTTAAAAACCACTGATGGTTGATATCTCTTGGCTCTTTACTGTTGATATCTCTTGGCTCTTTACTGTTGATATCTCTTGCCAGTTTAAAAAACACTGATGGTTGATATCTCTTGGCTCTTTACTGTTGATATCTCTTGGCTCTTTACTGTTGATATCTCTTGCCAGTTTAAAAAACACTGATGGTTGATATCTCTTGGCTCTTTACTGTTGATATCTCTTGGCTCTTTACTGTTGATATCTCTTGCCAGTTTAAAAAACACTGATGGTTGATATCTCTTGGCTCTTTACTGTTGATATATCTTGGCTCTTTACTGTTGATATCTCTTGGCTATTTACTGCTGATATCTCTTGGAAATTTGCTGTTGATATCTCTTGTCTGTTTACTGGCCATTTACTGTTGATAGCTCTAGGCTGTTTAAAAACCACTGATTGTTTAGACTGTTTAAAGACTATTTACTGTTGATTGTTTCAGAGCACTATTTCTTCACCTTTCTTTTTCAGTGACTCAGATCAGGTTTGTGGTGTTAGTCTTGCTACTCAACAATGTTAAAACTCAACTTGGGTAGAACATTTCAAATTAGTAAGGTTGATCTCAATGACCCATTCAAAATAGCATGGTGACCCAGTTTTTGGTCATGCCCATGGGTTCAGAACCACTACTTTAGACTGTATACAGACTTTTGCTGATTGTTGTAGTCTGTTTAAGGACCACTTGATTGTTTACAAGCCATTTACTGATGATTGCTTTAAACTGTTGAAAGTCCATTTACTGTTGATTGCTGTAGGTAGTTTAAAGTACATGTATGTTGACTGTTGATTGCTGTAGGCCATTTAAAGTATATTGACTGTTGATTGCTGTAGGCCATTTAAAGTATATTGACTGTTGATTGCTGTAGGTCATTTAAAGACCATCAACTGTTGATTGCTGTAGGCCATTTAAAGACCATCAACTGTTGATTGCTGTAGGCAGTTTAAAGTATATCAACTGTTGATTGCTGTAGACCATATAAAGACCAACAACTGTTGATTACTGTTCCCCATGTAAAAACCTTAGATTGTTTACTGCTGAAGGCAGTTTAAAGACAATCAGTTGTTTATTGCTGTAGGCCATTTAAAGACCAACAATTGTTGGTTGCTGTTCCCCATGTAAAGACCTTAGATTGTTTATTGCTGTAAGCAGTTTAAAACCATTAATTATTTATTGTTGTTATCTAAGGACCATTGATTATTGATTGCTATAGGTCATTTAAAGAATATTATTATTGAATGCTGTTGGCCATTTAAAAAGCATTGCTGTAGGTAGTTTAAAGTACATGTATATTGACTATTGATTGCTGTAGGCCATTTAAAGTATATTGACTGTTGATTGCTGTAGGCCATTTAAAGTATATTGACTGTTGATTGCTGTAGGCCATTTAAAGTATGTTGACTGTTGATTGCTGTAGGCCATTTAAAGTATATTGACTGTTGATTGCTATAAGCTGTTTAAAGACCATGAACTGTTGATTGCTATAGACCATTTAAAGACCATTGATTGTTGATTGCTGTAGGCCATTTAAAGACCATTAGTTGCTGATTATTTTAGTCCATTTAAAGACCAATGACTCTTTATTGCAGTAGGCCATTTAAAGATCATTAATTGTTTATTGCTGTAGGCAGTTTAAAGACTATCAACTGTTGATTGCTGTAGGTCATTTAAAGACCAGTGACTTGATTCCTTTAGGCTAATTAAAGGACCATTGCTGTAGGACACTGTTGTAGATGCTGTAGACCACTGACTCTTAATTGCTGCAGGTCATTTAAAGACCATTGATTATTGATTGCTGTAGATCATATAAAAACCATTGACTGTTGATTGCTGTATGCCATTTAAAGACCATTTACTGTTAATGGCTGTAGGCCATTTCATGACCATTGATTACTGATTGCTGTATGCCATTTAAAGACCATTTACTGCTGAAGTTGTAGGCTGTTTAAAGGCAGTTGATTGTTGCAGGCTGTTTAAGGACCGTTGAATATTCAAATTGGTTTTGAAGAGATTTTGCTTTAGTGATATTGATTTTGTGGATGGAGAATTTCCTTGGGTTTTCAGAGTGGATGGATTTTGTTTACAGAGTTAACATTTATTGAAATTCAAACAGGACAAATTGGGACCAGAAACGTGGCTAAGTTTAAGTTAGATTTTGGATTGCTGACTTTTTACTATAAGAGGTTTCAATGTATAGCATTATCGAGCAAACACAGGTTAGGAAAATGCATTAGTCTTATAGTTATTGTAAACCAGTAAAGATTGAAATCACAGATATAGTGAGTGAAGTTTTATTTTTAGGCACTGTTGTCTAACAGCATTTATATCCAGACCAGTCATAATAATTGCACCTTGTTTCTGCTCATGTTAGACCTCAGCTAATTCCACATTATTTTTATCAGATTTGCATTGTTAATCCAAATGACTTCCTATGCTAATTTTTATTTAAATTGTTATGCTGTGGATTTTGAAGTATTATTATTTGATATCTCATGAAAACCAAAGTATTGATGAAAATCAATAAAATTTAAAGGAAGTAACAGTATTTTGGAAAACCGAAAGTTATTTGACAATTTTGAGCATTAGAATGTAAGACATTAATGAAGCAACCTAATATATATATATATTGCATATAGATGGTACTATTTGTTTCCATTTATTAATTGCTAAGAAAAAATGGTGCAATAATTACTACATGTATATCTTTAGTACTGAATTTGTCTATTAAAATTTGCATTACTTAATAAAGAATTTCCTAATTGTTGGGCATCAAAACCAACTTTGGTTTTCACTCACATATATACATCACTATTTTCACATGGATTATTGACATACCTGTTCACTAGTTTTATTTAAATCGCCATTTAATTCTTGTGTGTGCGTGTGTATATATATATATATATATATATATATATATATATATATATATATATATATATATATACATATAAATATACATATATATATATATATATATATATATATATATATATATATATATATATATATATATATATATATATATATATATATATATATATATATATATATATAGGTTTTGCATTTTTCAGTTCAGTTGTTGTTCCACTTTTTCTCTCTTATCACTCTTTTCTCTCTTTATAAATAAGCTTCATTACAGTTTTCCAGATTGGTATATTGTCATGCAATATTATAAAGGATTTTCTTCATTTGCATTATTTTCAATATTAAAACATGAAAATTAGCATTAAAAATTCTCATTAAGCAACCATGACTTGAATTTTCACATTTTCGCAAAATGATTGGTTTCATGTTACAGACATACTTTATTATAAAAAATACTGTATGAACTGTGCTAACTTTATACTGTATCTGTGACAATTATCATTTGATGTACAGTTTGTTTGTTATTAAAAGAGTAATTTTTTATGATACTTGGATTTAATGATTATGATGTTATACTTTCAATTCCATTTTAGTTTTAGTATAAGTGAGTTAAAGTCACATTTGTTGAATTGACAATAAATGATCGTACATAATGAAAAGGTATTAATTGATGAGCTCTTGGTAGATAATTATTTAAGACTAAAAGACATGTCCTTTTATGTCTTTGAAGATGTAGCTAATCAGTGTCCTTTTATTTTCCCATAGATTTTAATATTTAAGACTTGAATAAAATGTTTTAAACACTTTTAGCTTACTTGGTCATAGGATATTAGACTGTTTCTTGCATCCATTGGAATTGTACATGCTTTTATCCAAGCTGTGTTTGAGGTGACTTTTTATCCAAGCTATGTTTGAGGTGGCTTTTTATCCAAGCTATATTTGAGGTGGCTTTTATCCAAGTTGTGTTTGAGGTGGCTTTTCTAGCAGCAATCCTTGCTTCCTTGGCAACTAGGTGGAAAACCTATTTTTTTTCAGTTGGACAGCTGAAAATTTTTCATCAAACTTGGTAGGAATGTTCACTAGGATATGGTTTATCAATATTTTGTCAAGGGTAATTTTCATAGCAACAATGTGGCTTCTATAGCAACCATACTGATACATATTTCCAACTTCTTTTCCAGAGCAGTTGAGCTAATCAGTAATTTGGGGGCACACAAATTTCCCATTATTTTATTGCACATTTGACTAGAAAAGTCAAAATTAAAATACCCCAACTCATGACCAGTAGTGTCCTTCATGCATAGTGATATGTAAAACAAAATTCCAGAAAGGGACTTTTCAGGTTAGGCATGAGAGGATTTAGGGATAAAAATGACACACTGGGTCCTCCAGTTAAAACAAATTTGTTAAATATCAAGTTGAAACATCAAGGAATATGATCTCGTCACTGTTATCTCTGACAGAATGATACTTGACAGTTGTCTGCCCTTTATTGTCATAAAGATACATCATATCTGATAGAACATGTTATGATATATTATAAATGATAGTGTATGTTAAGGCACATTATATTTGATAGACATGGCCAGATGAATAATATTAGGATACATTTCTGATGGAATGTGTCAAGATGTGTTTTGTCTAATAAAATATGGCAGGATACATTATATCTGATAGAATGTATTAAGAGAAATTATATCTGTTAGAATATGTCAAGATTCATTATATTTAATATAATATGTCATGATATACTAAATATGATAGAATGTCAAGATACATTATATCTGATAGAATGTGCCAAGATGTGTTTTGTCTAATAAAATATGTCAGGATACATTATATCTGATAGAATGTATTAGAATAAATTACATCTGTTAGAATATGTCAAGATATATTATATCTGATAGAATGTATTGAGATACATTATATATGATATAATACATTATAGAAACAGGGTATTTTATCTTTCATACACAATCCATCAGCCTGTACCTAATGACAAAAGGGAATGGCCAGTTTTTATTTGATGATCTCACTGTGTCATCTGTATTTTGCACCTCTCTTTTTTAAAAGAAGGATTTTGTATTACTAATAGTTTCTTTATAGTTTATATACCTTTCACAGAATTTTTAGCTCTTTTTCTTTATTTTATCTTGTGGTGCTTCATGTTTACATATCCTAAAATTTTTTTTTGTAATTCTTTGTACAATTTTAGAACCTTACTTTTAATCATCCAAATATATATAACCTATATTGTACTGCTGTCTCATTATACATACAGTATACATGCATACTGTCTCATTATACATACAGTATATATGCATACTGTCTCATTATACATACAGTATACATGCATACTGTCTCATTATACATACAGTATATATGCATACTGTCTCATTATACATACAGTATATATGCATACTATCTCATTATATATATAGTATTTATAGGTTGCTACATTTGTATGGGAAAATATGAAGGAGTTTTTCAGATGGATATACTGCACGACTTTGGGAGTGTCATATATCCATCTGACAAAACGAGTTCATATTTTCCCATACAAATAAAGTAACCTTTTTATTATATGCTCATTTCTTATTCATCCCAAAGCTTAAATATATAAACAAAAATGCAGTACAATAAATAAAGTAAATAAATGTATGCTGTATTCCAAACTAAATGCATAAGTATTGATGCATCATTACACAACATTTTTAATGAGCGCATAACTTTGCCAAGATAAATTTGAAGTTGGTTGCACACTAGATGTAAATTTCGAAAGAAAATGGTGTTAGGTCTACTTAAAATTAAAATTTGGAGTTATAGTGTTACTAAATACACATTGCAACAACTTTTCCATTTGATCTGGAATGTATACATTTTGGTATTTTCGTTGATTCAGCGCAATCTTTTGATTATGGTCTGGATTTAAGTGAAGTGACTTGCATTGGATTCAAGCAGCATCTGCCAATTTCATCGTTTCAAAGTGTGTTGACACCGGCATGCATACTTCTTTTTTGTCATTGAATGATTTAGATCATAATGTGGGAAAATTATGAAGCCTTTCCATTGTATTTATTGAAAAGATGCTGTGGAATTTAATTTTTTTTTCATTTTGAGTGCAGCAAGGAGGATGTAACTGTACTTGGAATATACTAGAAATTACAGTACAATTTCAAAATGTGTAATCAACCTTGAGAACCCATGACATGGCTCATGTAATTCAGAATTACAGACCTATGAAAGTATATTTTTGAGGAAATTCATGATGTAAAATTGCAAATATATTTTTTGCCATTTTTATTACCAGCTAAAGAAGACAGTTTATGTGTATAATTTGCATCACAGTTATTGTGAGGACCCTATTTAGTGTGTATATCTAGTTAAATCGGAAACATTGTATCAAAAAAGTAAATGTAGAATGTGCTAAAGCAGTTTTTATGTGTCAGTCTTTGAAATATTTGCAGGTATGTTGCATTCCATGAATTATCTGCTTTAGTTCATTCATAAAAAATTGTTTACATTAAAAAGTAGTTCCTTTGAATTAAACTTGTGGGGTGCAATATGAAGGTGTGCAATATCAGTAAATACTAAATGAAACTGACAATGTAAAGTTAATGGAGAAAAAAATGAGCATATAATAAACATGCATACTGTCTCATTATATATACATTATACATGCATACTGTCTCATACATACAGTATAGATACACACTGTCTCATTATACATACAGTATACAGGCATACTTTTTTATTGTACATACAATATACATGCATACTGTCTCATTATACATACAGTATACAAGCATATTGTCTCATTATACATATGGCATACAAGCATACTTTCTCATCTCAAGCATCTTGAATGAATGGTTGATTTATCATTAATAAAGGGAAACATCTTTTTCTGACATTTTGATAATGTACTGTCTGCTGCAGTTTACTTTTGTTAAAGACTGCCATATCAATTCAACGGAAATAACTCAGTCATTTCCATTTTGCCATCAAAGATTTTTCAAGGGAACTTAACAAATTTTAGTATTCTTTGTTAGATGTTATAAATAAATTGTTTTTATAAACAAAAAAATTAGATTTTGGAAAATTATATATTATGTATTCTTTAAATGAAGACTTTGTGTACACTTGTCTTTGCATGCATCATTTTGCAAGTTATCAGTTCATTTCTTTTGTGTCAAGTACCTGTATACCCAGCTGGTGTCTAATACAATAATACTATTAGTAATAAGTTTTTTTTTAATATGATGTTTACTAATTTTTTTGTGTACAGTTTGTTATGCCATTTAAGTCAGTTTGTCATTACTATACCAGAGATACTTACTGAATGTGATATTTTGTGGTGAGTAAAACTGATATTTCATGTAAACTAGTCAAAAGAATAAATGTGAATCATCTAATTATCTGGAATGATAAATATATATCTTAAATATCTGTTAATATGTGAAGTAATATATACATTTTTCCTTATTGAATGCCTTTTCATTGATTTGTTATTGTCGAATGTTGACAAGAATAAAAAAGACATAAATTATGAAGTATATTTTTGTGTTGCCCTCCAAATATTTTTCATCCCATTTTGCTTACTTTGATGAAAATTTGTACCTTAGCACTGTACCTAAACTACACCACTAACCCATGAATGATTTTTGTCGTTTCAACTGTTTGTCCTTTACACCCAAAATAACGTGAAATCTATTTCACCCATGTTCATGAAACTCGATACTAACTATCCAAAAAGTTAGATTACTGTGACACAGTTCTCATGCATAATTGTATTTTCACCTGCAGTATCTTGAACCATATTTTTTAATAAGCCATGAAAATTGGAATGTGGGTGCATCAGAGAAATGGATTATCTCAAACAAACCCTAACAAGGTTAATGTGGCCTAGTTTTTATACTTGTGTTGTTTATGCTCATACAAAAGTAACAAAGAAAAGAGTAAAGCTATCAAGCTTTGCAAAATTTAACAAATAAATTATTGCCCTAGAAAAGCAACGTTAAAATAAGAAAAAAGACAGTTTATGAAACAAATCCAAAAAATTCATCCAAGAAATAAATACAAGTCTTTTTAGTAAATCATTCTGAGTTACAGTTCGAATTCCAATGAAATTCCAAGATGGAAGGCGATGACGTCTACAATGATCTGTTTTGTCCTGGTATGTCAACACTTTGTTGATTAACAGAAAAATAATAGTCTAGTTTAGAATTTCTGAATAAATTTTGATAAATGCCTTTGTCCAAGAGTTATGATGAGCACTAGTATTATCCAGGAAAAATAAATTACTAATTCTGAAAAATTCAACTCAAAGTGGCAACTGCAAACATCTTTGAGCTGCAAAGGCTAAAAACACAACTGGCTATTTCTTCTTAAGATATAGACTATGCAGCAAATTAAGACATAAAACAGTTTCCCCAGAAGAGGTCATATGATCACCTCTCAACCAAACAATGTAGAAATGTTATATGCTAAAATCACATACTCTGTTATAGCCTTAACTTATTTTTCTCAGGAAAAATAAAAAAATCTTGCTTGCATAGAACTGCCTTATTGGTCCTGAGTCAAGGTTAACAAAATATACAATATTTGAACCACTGTTTGTCAGGTCAAAACAAAACATTGTAATTTTTTAAAATAAAAATCAAAGTTTTGTAGAAAAAAATTATCATTACAGTAACATGTACTGGAATAAAATAAAAATATAAAACTAACACAATTAAATTACATATGCATAACACATACCCCCATAAAGAAAAAGAAAGATTTACATAATTAAGCGTAAGCTTTCATTTTACAGTAGATTAATTACATCATACAACAAATTTTAAAAGAAGAACTCTTATGAATTATACAAAGTGTACATTAAATAATATTTCTATACACGGGAAAGTGCATCTGCTATTAAATTGTATTTCCCCTTGATGTGCATATTATATTCCTGTGACAACAAACTCCACATTAATAATCTTTGATTTTTTTTTTTCATCAAGTCGATGAAAGTAAGGTGGTTGTGATCACTAAATACAACAATCGGAAAAGGATCTGAGCTAACGGAAACTCCAAAATGTTGTAATGCCAAACATTCCTTCTCGATTGTTGAATAATTTCTTTGGTGCTTATTTAATTTCTTAGAAAAATAGCACACTGGATGATCAACACCATTTTTATCCTTTTGAATCAGTACTGATCTAACTCCAACATCACTTGCATCAACAGATAGTTTAAATGATTGACTAAAATTTGGAGCTATAAAAACTGATGCACTTTTAGGTATGGCCTTTAACTTATCAAATGCCTCCTGGCATTTTTCAGTCCAAAAAAACTTTTTTTTTTCTTGCTGAATAAATTTGTCAGGGGTTCAGCAATATTAGAAAAATTCGAACAAAATTTCCGATAGTATCCAGCTATACCCAAAAATCGCATCAGTTGCTTTTTATTGACAGGCACAGGGAATTCAGACATAGACATCTGTAGGTTTAATTTGTCTGTGTCACACATTATGTCCAAGAAATGATACACAAGCACGGTAGAACTCACGTTTGGATAAATTGAGTGTCAAACTTGCATCAGTGAGTCCGTCAAAGAATTTCAGAATTGTTGATGTTCTTTCCAGGTGTTATTGTAGATGATGACATCATCAATGTAAACATCAAAATTATTTTCACTAGAGGTAATTATATTCATCAAACGTTGAAAAGTACTTGGCGAACCCTTCATCCCAAACGGCATCAATTTTTATTGATGAAGTCCATCTGGAGTTACGAATGCCGAAATTTTCTTTGCCCATTCCGTTAGTGGAATTTGTTAAAATCCTTTCAGAAGGCCAATATGTGACATACTTGGCACTTCCAATGTTGTCAATATAGCCATCGATTCTTCATAATGGAAATAAATCTGTCTTAGTCACACAGTTCACCTTTCTATAATCAGTACACATACGTAAAGTTTTATCTGGTTTCGGAGCAAGTATACATGGTGAACTTCAATCGCTTTTACTAGCTCTATGAAATCATTCTCCAGTAAATACAGAATTTCTGATTTCAGGTATTCATGTTTGTGAGGGATCATCCTGTATGGGTGTCATTTCACAGCTTTGGAATATACAATTTCTACGTCATGAAAAATGTTGTTTGTCCTTGTAGGAACTTCTGGAAATAAGTGTTCATATTCAAATAATAACTTTAAGTACATTCGTTTTTCAGAAAAGCGGGTACTAACTTTATATTTCTTAAGACATCAAAAGTACGAGAATGTTTACCTTTTGCCAGCCCTAATTCCTTTAATTGAATTTGAAATTCCCTCTCTTCCTTTTATCTTTGCTTATGTCTGTCTTTCTGTCTGTCTCTCTTCAAATTGCATTTGCATCTATTGCTTTTCTTTCTCAAACTGTATTTGTCTTTCCTCCTTTTTCTTTCCATTTGTTTCATTTCTAACTGAACCTGTCTTATCTTTAATTCCAACGTTTTTAGCTGTACTTCCATTTTCAAAATATCCAACCATTCCTGGGTAAAAGTTTAAAACATTTTCTACTTTTGATGATATTGTAGAAAAGCATGTTTCGTTCAATTAAATATTTCAAACATGAAATAATACTTGGGATCAAAAAACTTCTAAAAACATAGGGAGTTTAGATTTCAGAAAACAATTTTCTGAAATATAGGCAAAATTCATATATCCCAAATTTCGTTGTTACGTCCTAAAGTAAAAAAAAAAGAAAAGAGTGAACCCTACACGCTTTGTAAAGTTTAACAAATAATTTATTGAATTAGAAAAACATGGTGAATATAAGTAAAAAATCTTATAGCTTATGAATCAAATCCAGAAATGTATCCAAGAATGAAAAAAGTATTATCAAGTGAATCACAGTTTGAGTCCCAATGAAATTCCAAGATGGACTGCGATGAAGTCTTCGACGATCTGCTAGACTCGAACCCATGCAGACAGATATGAGCTGATAGTGATCCATATCGGACAGCGCATTAGACTACTCAGCCACTTGGGGCCTCCGAATAGCAACTTGTAATACAAAGTTCTCAACGTTAAAAATCTGAAGTAGCTCAGGTTTCATTACAACATTATAACATTAAAACGAGAATAGAATTAACAAAACAAATAAAATATAAATTTAACTCTTACCCCTAATGCTGGAGAATATAATGAAGATCGCACACTCTTTGACAAAATCCCTATGACCGGTGCATCAGTTTCAAATATAATCAACCGTAAATCTTTAGGAGAGTAAAAAGTAATCAGTTTTAAATATTCATATATACCATGCTTTTCGCGAATCTCGTCCCATGTAGTTTCCGACGATATACATGCTAGCACATTTGCTTACCTTGAGAAACAATTATTCACCCCAGGTAACATTATACGCATGCACAACGAATAACGGTCAAAACAGATCGAAGGCAAAACCAAAAGTTATTTCCTTACTTTTCTGTGACAAACCATATTTCGCGAACATCAATTATTTGGCTTGTTATAGATATTACGGTATTTTCAGACGTAACTGGACTTTATGTTGCTAAAATATACACTGATTTGATTTTGTGTGTCTTTTCTCCGCACTATATTTATACGACCCTATTTCTCTTGCATTCATAAGAATTGGCAGTTGGACGCGTCTAAAGGAGCATAACTTATTCATGCAATGACTAGGCGACTGTGGCCTATTTTTTGAATGTATGGCATTTGTATTCTGAGTAACACATTGGTACATTTTGCATATATCCATTAAACTTGATTCGACCGTACCCTTTATATGTTGATGCATCCCAAATGGTACTATACTGTAGCAATATTTTCCTCTGCGCGGTGGTTTATTCATTAGCTTATACTCTCTGCGTAGTGGGCTTAAATCCTGTTAAGGCCAGTATGGATCAGCGATTATGGCATATCTCGTTGCAAGTACCATTGCCTCGCCATGAGACTCCCAGATTAGTCTGTATATAACTGACTGCTTTAAATTTTGTTTAGACATCTGAGGGGATATGCTTTTACGCTTAAACTCCATGTTGTCCTTTAATTATGTTTATACCTCAGTTAGCTTTGGGATGTAGAAATAAGCCAACTGTGACTACTCGGATGTACTGATAGGAGTTAATGGAAGCACGAGCGACAACTCAGTGGCCTGAGTGCCGAACTTGTGACCGAAGGGGTGGGGTTGAAATACTATCGTTGAAAGCTATAATAGGTAGGGGGCGCCACATAATTTCTTGAGAAACAAATCCAGCTTGTGTGAATGCTTCTGTGCGATAAAAATGTTTACATTGACGTATAATAACTGTATGAAGCAAATTAATAAACAAAAGCATGTAGTAATCAAAGGATTTCATGGAATTTAATTACACAGAAAATTCTACAACTTCTTTTCGATAGAATGGATAACGCAATGAAAGAATAAAATCCAAAGTTGTTAATCATTGAAAAAATATTTGAGATGATAAAATATCTGATATGATAATTATGACATTTGTTTCGACTTAAGGATTATTTTCACGCATTTTCTTTGTTGTGTTTATAGTATGTATGATAACTGAACGATTTCCAACATCGACCACATAGCAAAAAACGTTTTTGCTTGTTATTTTTGATAAAACATTCCTCCTTGTTCTTTGAAAGGAACATTTACACAAAGGTCTGTGTTTACCTGAATTATTTTTGCATTGTATTCGAACAAAAAGTGGTGGGCGAATGTTGTGGAATTAATGCATGATGAAGTGAAGTTTTGCGATTATTGCGTTGATCAGACAAAATGACAGTCTCAGTGTCCACTATTTCGTCTGAATCGCCAACTAGCATTGCCCCTGGGAGACTAAATTTTATGTTTAAAAAGCTATTATTTGTTAATTTGTGAATTAACCCTGCAAAAAATTAAAAAATAAGAAATTTAAATTTCGCAATTTTGCATTCTTTCGTGTATACAATTTCAATTCAATAGACACCGTCGCGTGGTGAAAATCTTTTAAAAATCACTGAACATACAAAACAACAAGCATAACGCTGTATGTCCTTCCAACTTAGCTTAGAAGGGGAGAATTTAATGAAGAGGACTACGGCAATGCCAAAGCTTTGTGCTAAGTAGTTAATCTTGCGACATGACGAAGGCTGCTATACCGCGGGTTATGTTTAATGCTTTAGAAATTGGCAGGGGGCATGGATTTTGCATCCTTCTTTGCTTCTTAAATTTGGTTAATGTCTTAACATTTCTAGGGGATTTGGAGAAATTATCGGGAAACGAAAGTACCATGAGCGACACATTATATGAACGCTATGTACTTAATTATCATTGTTTATAGGTACCAGTAGTATATGGTTGACTGTTAATTGTTGACAGATGTTCTCAATGATCTCGGTCTTTGGTAAATGAATGCGATCTTGAACTAAACTTACGTGCAGATGCCATTTTTTCTTCTTATATTTACAATTATTGTGGCATCTGACCCATTTTTATTTTAGCCACAATCACACCCTAGCTATACATAAATGTTAAAGCAATAGGGTTCTTCAATTCTTTAAGTGCAAGCATTGAAAAATACAATATTTTATGCGGAAATAAATAATGCTTTATTCAGTTGCAGTGACCTTGACCTATGAAATTTTGACAACAAAATTAATGTCTTTCTTACTCAGGGAGAAACGTTATCCACAAACATTGGAGAAGGTATGTGGTCGATAACAAAACGTTTTGTGTTGAAGCCATTATTTAGCTATACTGGTCGTACCAGAAGAGCTGTGTGATGGTTTTCGTACGTTAACCGTCTGTCCGTTAGCACAAGGTTATCATCACCACTCGTCTAAGTTGACTGCTATGAATCACATATAGAATCACATTAATTACATGGCCTAGTTGGTCCTAAATGAAAATGATGTATCTGGGACACGCAATGTTGCCTTTCCTGCAGTCATCTTCAAAATCTTGCTATTGTTAGTTCTCTTGAATGCATTTATAGTTCATCCTGGGGTTTTCAATGATAAACTTCTTATGGTGTCTACTTGGTTCTAAAGGAAAATGGTACCGATTTGACATTGAGTATGCTTGTTGCAGCATACATGAATTTCTATTTTCTTCGCTCATTTTTGTATTGACTTGTGCTATCTAATGTTTGGTCCTAAATGAAAACTGTGCCGATCGGATGTCTGATATGGCAACCACAACGGCCGTGCAATCACTACTTCTGCTAAATTAATGATCATATTAACATGCCGATTTCAATGAAATTCTTTTTATGATGCCTAGTTGGCCGTGCAAGAAAATGGTGCCTTCGATAGGGCAGCCAAATGGCCACCTTGAAAAAATTATTATCGCTACTTCTCTTAGATGTTTGGTCATATCGACATTGGTGTGCTTTCACTAGAAAATTTCTTCTATCTGGCGTTTTCCTCAGTGGAAATAGTGTGCAACTCATATCCAATATGGCCACGATGCCAACCATCTTTAAATTTTGTTGTTACTCCTCCAAAGCGGTGAGCCATATCATACGAAAACTTCTTTTAATATCGTGTTGGTCCTGAATAAAAATGATACCACTCAGGCATCGAATACATCAAACAGTTTAAAAATCATGTTATGGCTAAATAATATCAGAGATGGTTTCAATGCTCATCAATTAAAATTAGGAAATAGTGTTTTCTTGAATTCCCGGAATTTGCTTTGCGCCCTGCACTATGTCAGTCGTAACTCATTTTCCTTCAGACTTAATGACTTTAAAGATGACCTTTTATTCTATAGATTTCTTCCTGACCCAATTTGCAAACAGTTTGATTGGTTGCGCAAGGTCGGTCTTGCAAAAGCAATGTTATTGTGCAGAGACCATTTTTGTCTCTCACAATGACTTTGCCTTTGAACTTGTTAAATACTGAAATCCATAGGTTATTCTTTATCTGAAAGACAAGCGATCTACAGTTTGGTACACAGCTGGCGTTGAAGAACAAAATGCTATTTTCCGGAAACAAATCTTCCTTCTACAATCAAATATAACCTTGACCTTTAATATCTGACCTAAAAATTAACAGGCTTTTTTTGCCCACATATGCGATGTATCACTAATATTATTTTGTGGAAACATTTTTCTCTCAGTCACTGTGATCTTGATCTATTGACATTTGTATTACACGTATATTCTACAGTCGGCCTGCTCTACTGTGTACCGTATCAAACAATGTGAAAACATCATATCGCATTGATCATTCTGTTTTGAAAAATGATTTTGTGGTTATAAAATGTTCTGTTTTTTTCGGATGGAAGCTGTTTCTTTGATTTATAGTTTGTAAAACAGTATAATCTACTTTTTTTAGTTTAGTTTTGTTTGGGACTATATTTTATGTACAACAAAAGAAAGGTACACCGTCTGACAAAATGAATAAAATTGTTTGTTCTTCTATCTAAATAATTTCAACTGAAATAAAAACTATATGATAAAATGAAACTCAGCAACTGTTACGTCTCCTCTATAAATGCATATCACCCCAGCTCAAGTTACAATTCCTTCAACCAGTTCTAGACACTACATAAGTGCCAACATCTTTTTATTGTTTCCACTCTTTTTTCTCCTAATTTGTTGATTTGCATGTATAAAGTAGCGTGTCTCTGCTATAAACACGTATTAGCTACTGCCAGGCATTATTATAATTTTGTATTTCAATTGGTTGCTCTAATACCTCAATAGCATTTTTCAGTGTTTTTCATACTATATCCTCATTATTCACATTAACCACATTATAAGAAAGAATGTTGTTTGTTAACTTGGAAAGACTTCGAATGAACCTTATGCTTGTTGTTCAGTGCTTCATATTTCTTGTTTTTTATCTACATTCTACGATGACATTTTTGGCAAATAAATATTGTTTTATAAACCATTGGTGTAGGTTACATGAGAACTATTGGTAAAACTTATTTTCAAATTCTTCCCTGTAGACACAGAGACAGAGACAATTTTGATCGATATTTGAACGAATTTCATTTACGTGTTCTATTACAATTGTTTTCAGTCGTGTTTCCTAGAAACGGTATGATTTACTAAGCAACGAGGTGAAAATCTATTTTTGACTTCTTTAGAGTAGCTGAATCTACTTTGATGAAGCTTGGCAAAAATGTTTATTATGACTTTATGTATCAAGATTTTTTCTAATTTGGCACCACTTGTACAGTGTGGCTACCTGGTCAATTTCACTTGCACAGTGTGGCTACCTCGTCAATTTCTTTGAAGGACAGCCAAACCAAATTTTAAGACAAATAAGTATTAATGTTGTTAATATAAAATGCTTTATCAAAATTTGTCCAAACTGATTTCGTTAGCACTGATGTGGCTTTCAAAGGAACCATATATAAACGCTACAACGTATTATCTGTAGCATTGGGATAAATTTTAATCTAGATTATTCGTTAGTTGACGCCCACAGCACTGGTATAGTTTCTTTAGGAAATGTGTAAAACCAGTTTGTCATCTTCTCTGGAACCACTGAGCAAATTTTTTATCAAAGTTGGTTGAAATGTTTCATAGGAAATACTCAACGGAAACCGTGATTCTTTTATCGCACAAACCAAACGGAAAGCGTATTTGCTTCTACAGAATTGATTAACTATTTTTGATGAACATTATTTGTAGTAATTTGAAAAAATGCTGCACCAAAGCATTGTCTATGGTGGTTCACTGACTATGAAGTGCTTTCATTAGTAACCTTACGAAACTTACTTTCAACGTACCTGTAGAACCAATTAACCAACTCTGATCAAACTAGATGAGAATGTTTGAGGCCAGGGCGTAACAGGTGTTGTCTCCAGGAAGTCCTTGAGGTTGGAAGAGCAACCATATTTTAGCAACTTTGCTTCAACGGCTTGGTATGACAAATTCTAATGACATTATCAACCAAAACCTACCAAATTTAAGACCAACTTTGATTCGCCGAAAAACGGCGTGGTTTCCATAGCAACAAGGTGGAAAACCTGTTTTAGACATCATCTGAATGGCGGACATAAAACCTTTACGATATTGGGCAGATGATTGTTATAATATATTACATAATGATAAATACATGCAAAATCTAGAGAAACCTTCATATCATATGCAAACAGCAGCATTTTATGAAACAAATTCTACACAACTAAAAGACCAAACATGTTACGTACTAAGCTTTTCTGACCTACTGCGCAAGCCTTTGATTTTTATGTAGTTATTAGACAGATGAATGACGTCAGACCGACTGACCTTCATAAAATCGTCTACTGACTAATACCTACATTTATTAACTAACGTCGAATGACTAATACCGAGTTTTCAACTGAACACCACCCAGAACTATTAACCAATGAAAATGAATGGAATACAAAGACATTATACACAAAAACACTTTTATACTATCGTACACACATATGTTGGAGTTCTCGCACTATAACATAATACCATGCAATTATACACAAGAGAGAAGAGTGGATAAAGTTTAAGTTTAAATTGTGAATAAACAAAGCCAAAGACATTTACGCATTAAATTATTGTCAATGCTTGAGTAGTATATTTTTATCCGAGGGCACTGTGTGACACTGTAATGTCCATTGGGGATTGGGGATTAACACACACTGCTCCTCACTTTTCTCTGTCTCGGGCCTCTCATCACTGTTAGCCTCTACACCAACACTTTCTTCGTGAATCCTTGTCTCTACGCATACTCTCTTTTTTTCTAGACTACCGTATCGATAACCGTTAAATATACATTAAAAATGCTGAGATAATTACACCATATTAAATACCCATATACATTAACAATATTGACTGCTTATTAAAATTATGGAGTCCAACACGAACCTTTGCTCATTTATGTACGTAATACGATGTGCTTTTCATGCAATATTTTCTTCGATCGTATATGCACGTATTTATATGTTTGTACAAACAAGTGCATAAGGTAAGCATAGATTTTTGTATTAAATAAATATGCGTCTGTTTCAATGAAGACTGTTCTACTGTTCATAATAGAGATGATTTATTTGATGTTGAGCGATTTTTCTTACTTGCACATCCTGGAATGATGGGGATAGGTTCGGTTTGATGCTATTATTGTTGCTTTTGTTTATTTTTATTCCTTTGCCTTGACTCTATTATGACATACAATTTGTAAACTTTTGAAAATAATAGCATCCAGTTATGATATGGGTGTTAGTCACATAAGGTGAATACCGTTGAAGCTTACCATCCCTTATATGTCGCTAATTATTCAATAGCTTGGTACAGCATATGCAACGCAAATCAATGAATTACAGACTTCTTATTGTGTGGTAGCTCAAGGATTATATAGAAGTAATGCATGTAAAAATTACATTGTTTTGTCTCAACGAAACCTGGCTTGTACAAAATATTGAATGCAAATCAATATACGACATAAAGGCTTTCTGCGTTATATATATATATATATATATATATATATATATATATATATATATATATATATATATATATATATATATATATATATACTAAAGCATCCTCAATTATTTTGTTCACATTTTCATGTAAATTTGTTGCGTACAGACAAAAAGAAAAAAAGATATAACACTCCACCGCACCTATTTATAAGTTTTTTTTTCGATTTCAATTTCATTAGCACATATCTTTATTACTTGTTTAAATAAAGACTTCAAACACTTGTGTTGAATTTCCAAAATAATATTGATGATTAAGCATAATTTTTAAGCTAGGGGTGGGGTGGAAGATTTATGAAATCTTTCGTTATGGATGGCTCTTGGACAGGAAAATGTTAACCCTCGTTTTTAATGTTAGTATGACTTTGCAGAGTGTCTGACGACGAAATTTGGATTCCGAGAATGGCATTTTCTATTCAACAACTATATATAAATTAGCATTATGTTGTTTTCATTCCTGCATGAAAAATGAAGGTCGAAGTCTAAATGATGAAGTTTGAACAGTGGTGGAGCTTTAAAACACAACTGAAAGTATACCACCGTAAGAAAATGTAAAATGGTGCGTTAATACGCTAATTGCTATGTGACTTTCAAATGACGTGTTAACAATTACAACCGTTAAAAGAGAAGTAGTTGATATTAGTGCTGTGTCACGAAAGAATTTGCAACGCGGCATACCGCGGTATTTCTGAACATACCAAAATACCTACCTACCTACCAAGGTTCATAGCAATTATAAAAAGACCAGTAATGCAATCATCTGGGGCAGAGAAGTGACATTTTTTTGAACAAAGAAATTTCATCGATCAACAGCTGGAAAATTATTTTATTTGATTTATAACAATATAAAGATATGATTTATAACAATATAAAACCATATGATACCCATTATATTATTTGACATAAATTTAATTATCTTTAAAATAAAATTAAAATATCTCAGTTCCAAAATAAATCGTTGCCTACCCACCCATCCTCCTGAAAATTAACTGGTCAGAAACTTAAGGCTGACTAAAGCACCTTGAATTTGTTAAATGCTCTATAATTTGTAATCTAAATTCTGTCATTAAAATGATGATTAAGCTTAATTAGTATCCGATACCCAGTAAGCGACCATGTGCTGACATTAGAGCGTTTGTTGTTAACCTTTCCTTCTAAACTTGGACTATAAAATATGTTCTTATGGCTAGTTTGATCCGTGCAAAATGTCCTGTTTGCAAGATAACTGCTGCATGTTTTAAGATCTAACAGTGTTTCGGTTTATCTGTATAGTGTTTTTGTACATGTATGCTTAATGGAAATCGAAGTTTGTCAGTCTGTGCGCATTGCAATTAGTGTAGGATCAAACAGTGAATGAGAACTGTCACGCGATAAAAGTAAATGACCCAATGTTGTTCTCCACTGGGAAATGCGATCATAAATATGTAGGAATGGTAAAAAAAGCTACTTTCTACAAGTTTTATTCTTAAAGGAAGACAATGAAAGTCATTTACAAGAAAATAGAGTATAACTTCTTGAAATATATTGCTTTACATTATCAACATTTAGTTAAATAGAAAAATCATATATATATATATATATATATATATATATATATATATATATATATATATATATATATATATATATATATATATATATATATATATATATATATATATAGATAGAGAGAGAGAGAGAGAGAGAGAGAGAGAGAGAGAGAGAGAGAGAGAGAGATCATCTATAATGGGTAACGATTTAATATTAAATTTATGAAACAAATTGAATAATGTCCAGCTATTGCCGAATCTTAGACTCCAACCCGCAGATAGAGGTGAGATGTCAGTGATCCGTAACGGAGAGCGCTTTAGACCACTCGGCAACTTAGGGACCCCAAGAGACGTAACTGCTTAACGTGAACACATCAGAAATAATGAGGCAAATCTTTTAGATGTAATTATAAACTAATGGACTGCCTTGAACATGTCTTTCACCTCAACCGATTGCAAGGGCTACCAATTAATAGCGACGTTATATCTGTGATATGGGGTCTTCTTCTTCTTTTTTGGGTTCTGAGAGCAACATATTTGTACAGTCTAAAATAAAATGCTTTGCTATTTCGGGTTAGGTAACAAAAGTTTTTTTTATAAATATTGTATATATTTAAAAGATCGTCCTTTAATAAACAACAAGTGATTTCAAGTCTTGTGTGCATGATTTGCGCTATTCTTTATCCTTTATGGTAATACAATTATATTTTTCTTAGATTTATATTTTGAGTGCAACGAAGGATTGTTTCCAGCTTCTATACGGATAAGATACCATACTGCAACAGACGTTGATAAAAATGAATTTTGGTATAGATTTATCCTGGTGAAAGGCTATTGTTTGTTCAATCACGAAGTTGTCTATTACTTTCCTCCTGAACACATGGTAGTGTATCATGGAGTCATACCATGACATGATTATTAAAAAAGTTATGACTATATGTCTCTGGCGATTGCTAACAGTTTTTTTCCATTTAATGTCTTGTAAAAGTACATCATATAGTGTAGATTTTGTTGACATGCAATTGTTAGGGGAGCTAACTCTAATACAATTCTGATTTAGCGTGTACTAAGAAACACTACAAGTTATAAAAAAGTGGCTCAGCCATTTATAATAAGTTGACAATTCGGTTGTTTAAGAAAGCCGCGCCGCTACTTACAGAGCCAGGTAAAAAGCAAGTTTTGTAGAACGTGTCATGGGAACATTCCTAACACATTTTTTATTGAAACTGTCCACTGGTTGATGAGAGGTCGAAAAGATCAATGCTGATAGAAAACAAATAACGAACAAAGTGTACCTGATGCAGATCCTTACCTTACACTTTCTTATCCATATCGTCAGGTGAAACATATTTGCTTAGGTCGTAAAAGAATAAATCTTTGGGAAAATAAAAAGAAGAAACAAGTGTCTTTTCATCTTTTTTTTTTTTTTAAAAATATGTACTGATAATATTCTGAATTTAATTTTCGTGTGAGAATCATTTATTGTATTGACCTGATACGTTTGTAAAGACCAAAAAGTGCGCTCATTTATTACTTTATAAATGTCCGCCAATAAATCACTCTAGCCTTTCTGTTCTAACCAGTCATTTATGAATCAATTAAAAAACCGAATTTACCTTGCAAATGCGTTTGCATAAAACTAAAATGATGCTGACAACAAATGGCCTTGACTGTTTAATCCATTATTTTTTAAAAATATTCTTTTGAGAACAGCTGGAAATTTCTAGCGTAAACTGATCCATATGGCGAATACAGTAAGAAGTTGGATCAATTATCTTTTCAGCACATTATACAGTTATGATCCTGTGACAAGAACTTGCATTAACACGGACTTTTAATATGATCCGACATTTATTTCGGTCAGAGCCGACGTCGAAAAAATGTGTAGAATTCATGGGATGGTCAAGTCGTAAGAATATATGATTACTTAATTAGGTATATTTTCGTATCATTCACAGCTATCATTGTTAACATGAAGGTAATCTCTTACAATGTTGCATGATTACTTACGATGGAAGACTTCTGTGGTAGAAAGGTAGGGGTATTTACCACTGAGCAAGGAAAAAGGAGACTAATACTTCATTATTAACTACAATCATGGTAGTGATGAATAACTAATACAAAAATATATTTTGGACATTGTGTAGGTATGCACTTTGATAAGATTCTATGCTCTTAAATCAGTAACAGAAAAGAGTGAAGACAACAAGATTTGTAAAATTTGACAAATAATTTATTTCCCTAGAATACAAAGTCAAAAATGAGAAAAAAGAACTTAATGTATTGCGAATTAAATCCAAAATTAACACAAGAAAAGACACAAGTCCTAGTAATACAAAGTCCTGAATTCAAAGTTCTCAGTTCAAGTCCAGAAGAGATCCAAAATTAAAGGCTATGACTTGTATGTTTTATCCTGCGAAGTACTTATATGTCAATATTTTCTTGTCGAATCACAGAAATATTATTTTTCAGGTTTAAAGTCAGTATAAATTATGAAGAATGCCTTTATCCAAAAATTTTATCAGTATAATAACATATATATTATATTGTCTCTAGAAATGAAATAACAGTTATGCTTTGTAGTTTTTTTTTAAAGTACGCAGTAACAATGTAATCACTGTATTACATGCACTTTGTATTGTTTTGAGGTATGTACTAAACGTGCACTCACAAAACTTTGTTTTGCTTTTTGAGGTATTCACTACACGGACAAAACTTGCAAAATTTGTACTTTTAGGTATGAACTTTAATAATTTGCATATTTTGGTATGAACTTTAATACTTTATATTATAGGTATGCAGTAACAGTGCAATAAGTGGAATACGTTTCCTGTATATGTATAAGAACTACTAAAACTATATTAGAAATGCTTTAAATAACATAAGTGTGAAATTCAGGGAAACGTTATGTAATGTAAATGTACATAAACATGTCAGTGATGTCTCTTATGAGATAAACTTGAAGAATAAATAACAAATGACTTGTCTTCAAAAGGCAGTACTTTATTATTAACTTGCATATTCCCTTTAATTACATCAAAAAACTCAATCTGATCAAACTGAAAACCTGGAACGTTGGCATGCACTAGAAATTTTATAAATTATTCAGAATTTGTATTCGAGTTAAATGCGTAAATAAAGCTATAAACAAGCAACATATCTTTCACTGGTGGCGGGTTGGATGTGGGGATGGAGGATTACATACGATGTTTAGGGCAATGTTTATTGATGCTTTGGTTTAATTCGCAATTTTATGAAAGATTTGCGAGCTACAGATATGCAATCAAACCTCAGCGTAAACCTTAACCGATATTGGAGCCAACCGATATTGGAGCCGATATTGGAGCCAACCGATATTGGAGCCAACGTTTACAACAACTTCTGAAATGGACATCTGTTAGGCATCTCTGCTCAAGAAAGCCAGATAGATAATATAAATTGTGTAACATAAGTGATCTTTCATTTGGCTGAGCTGGAAATGTACTCGTTATCCTTATGATATATAAATAATTTTAGGACTAAAATAAACTGTACAGTTTTATTTCTTATACGAAGACAATCATCATTTCTTTTAACGATCTATCCCTCTTATTTAATTCTATAAAGACTTAGATAGAATAAGCAGTTTTGTCTCATATTTGTTATATCTTCTGTTTTTTTTCCCTATCCTTCTCTTTTAAAAAGTCATATTACAGTTCCTAATGATGATACAGGTCACTGCATGTTCTTCCAGCTGAATCGTATTGATTTAGCTTTGTTACTGTTTATATTATTATCTTCGTGGATAATCGTGTTTGACTAAATTTGTTCGGTTGCATGCATCGCAATGTATTGTTACAAATTCTGGCTCTGGTAGAAATGAGAACAAAAACACATTGTGTTAGATATGCACCTGAGGTTTAGTTTTATTAGACTCACAATATTTTCTAATCATGATGATTTTAGGTGAAGCATTGATTTTTTGTTCACTGGTTCCAAATTAACAGGAATAAATTACACTTGATTAGTCTGTGATGGTGGATATTAAAGACTATACAAGCAAAGGTGTCAATCTTGGACCTTTTTAGGAGCAACTCTGCTATTTTCTATACCCCCTTCGAGTACGTAAATGAGATGTCAAACTTTATTGGTTGAATCGTAAAGGTATTCTGTTAGATTTCATAGCTGACACAGAATTCGATATAAACATGAAACAATAGCACAATGCGGCTAATATAATATTCAGTAATATTATGTTGGACACACACACATACATACATATATATATATATATATATATATATATATATATATATATATATATATATATATATATATATATATATATATATATATATATATATAATTGTCAATTAAAAATATATATCTTTATAAATAGCTGTTTTGTCTCTGTTAAAATTTTAAGGAATTAGCATATTAAATTTGAAACACAGTTAATGAAATATGCCACAACAAAAGATTTGTTTTCATATTATGATATAATCTTGCTTGCTTACGGAAAAATCCAGTTTTTAAAAATATATCAGAACGTAACCTCAATGTTTTTCACAGTCCTTTTTGCAAGTCCATTCGCGTTCCGCAATTTAATATCTTTTAGTTTTATTATGTTAGGTATTGTAACTGCAAGAAACATTTTCATTCAACGGTAATATTTACTGGGAACCATCTGTACTAAAATTAACAACAAAGGTGCTAGTCAGTGGTATGAACCATATATACACGTCCTTCCAGCCTGACAAATATTGACAGAAGGCAGCAAGCCCACACGCATTGCAGTTTACATCAAAGTAAGAATTTCACGATTCTGCTAATTCTGATATCTATCGATTGAAAAAGTAGTAATTTGTGATGAAAATAACTTCTGTATAACACGAAGAACCATTAGGGATAGTATAGAGATATTCCAAACTAAGATAATTTGCTACTCATTAAAAACGTGTAACACTCTCTACTAATAAATGTCATTTTCGGAATATAGGGATAAAACTTTCAGCAGAAAATTTATAGCATGTTATAAGTAGGCAATGTTTCTGATCAAGAACCGGTTGGGTATAGCGAATCGATGCAATCAATACAGTTTTAGGTCTACGTTTACCGAGTAACTTTGGGATAATTATTGATCAAATGCTTGATCACTCAATGAATTTGTGCTTATATCGTAATCAAATTCTGAACGTATCACAATCCTGAATGTTGTCCTGTAATTAGGTTTTGAGTAGGGCAAAATAAACTGCGCTCTTACTTTGACGTCACTTGTTATGTCTTTCTTGAATGGAATGTTTCACTGCATTATAAACCTTCCTATGATTACTCGTTCAAGTGCAGGGTACTTGCCAGGTTAGTTTTATAGCCATATATATTAAGATTTGGAAAGTGTTATCAGTATTAGTTTGAATATTTGTCATTTTCATGACTATAAAATTGAAATTTCAAAATAACAAACCTTAAAACCTTGATAATAAATTGATATTACTGTATTATTTAAAAAAATTAAATGTATAATATTTAATGTATTGTTTCTTCCATTTCATATAGATATATATGAAATGATATTAATGCATTGTTTAATGAAATGATAGTACTTTAATTTCTCTACAGTATTTTTGTATCTCATCAAACTTCGATTGTAACTTGATTCATGTGACATTTTATGTCAGGTAGTTTCTTCTGGCCATGTAAAATTTATATCAGTGACTTGCCTTGTCTTAGTCGTCTTGTTACGATAATTGAATATATATATATATATATATATATATATATATATATAGATATATATATATATATATATATATATATATATATATATATATCTATATATATATATCTATATATATATATCTATATATATATATATATATATATATATATATATATATATATATATATATATATATATATATATATATATATATATATATATATATATATATATATATATATATATATAGTAACACCCCGTGTGTTAAATATCGAAAAGACCAGAGTTTGGGACTTAAAATGATTTTAATCAATAAAAATATAAGTGAGAGAGAACGTGCTATTCAATCTCGCATAGGGACTTGGCTAATATAGTGTCTGTCACAACACTATTAATTTCAGATACTATAGAGCAGACTTGTTTGTCTAAATGCCAAAAGACAGCGTTATAATACACTATATCATGATGAAATAAATTATGTTATTATATTAGCTGTAATATATTCTGGCATGGTAGCATGAATTTAATTAAAAGAAATAATAATTTTAGTACAGAGCAGTGTGGTGGGAGATAGCAGCGGCTTTATAAAGAATTATATAATAATTCTAAAGCATTTAAATTCAATAATAATCTACTTAAAATTTCTCATAATAATACTATTAAGTTTTGGGGTTATGTCAAAATTATATAAATTATGGTTTTAGATTATGTGACCGAAATCTTTTTCTATTTAGATGTTCATACTTTGCCGCTCTGACAGCTATCTGCCAGTGCACTGTTGTGCACTCATATTTATAGCCGCCTATTTACGTCACATGACCTTAGCTAGCCAATCATTGTTTGTCCTTCTAAGGGCTAGCTATGGCGGTAAGCAAGTCAACTGTTCAAACTTCATGGAAAAATTCCTCAGAACATGAAATTTAGATTGAGTTAACTTGTCCTCTCAATGTCAGTTGTGTGCGTTTTTACTTATAACCCTGTTTGTGTATTCATACCTGCAATTACTTTGAACTGAACAAAACGGACAAGTGAATTTCAATGTGAATCGAGCGAGAGTTGTAATACGGTTAGAAATAGTCCCTGATAAGTGCATACTATTTCTGCCCATTAAAGTAAAATAACAAGTTCTACACGATCAAGAACCAACAATAATAACAGCAACATCAGTTCTAACGTATTGTTCAACAAAAGTCTGACAAGTGAAATGTGATTCTTCGTCCGGCACATTGATTCCATCCCTATCTTGCATCTCCGCTGTTCCAGTAACAAAACTCACCGGGTGGTTGAAGTCACACCTTTATGGACTAGCATCATATTTCTGGCAATGATATTCCGAAACCATGGAAGGTAAGATAATTAAATTCCTAAACAATTCATGTGAAATTCCAACAAGACAAACGCACGGTCCAACATGAAAATGATTTGGACACAATGACTGTCAACAAGTAAACTTCTTTCCACGTAATGCTGATGTCCTATGGCTTTTAGCACTGTTTTTGTCTTCTAGATGAATTCCTTGACGCATTCATTAATACTAGTAATGAGAGCGTGACATTACAATGACCATATTAAGGTTTTATACTCACATTTAGTATCAAACTCACAGTACACGTTTATAAGAGCTGCAGACGGCAATCTAAACAGTGCTGGGTGGGTGGCATACGTTCAGGAAGGACACATATGGTAGACGTTTTCAGTGAGAGATAAAATCGACATGATCAAATATGCTATAGTCTTGTAGGTCAAACATCATCTCACCTCTCAACGATTAACATCATATAATCTTTCACACATTAATTGGAAATTGTGCATGCAGAACTCATTTTACAATACCATTAAGGTATTATAACATACTGAACTGCATCATGCTTTTCAGGTATTATTTCATGCTTTTTTTCTTTAGCATTATTATCATTGTTATAAAAATGAATGTAGTTCTTAATAGTGCTCAGTACTTTATTTTGTTGAGTTTGGTATTACAATATATATATATAATCCACTAGAAGACTTAAATGAGATACTAAATTGGTGTCAAAGCAGAAATATAGCAATAACGAAACAAATATGTTGGCAAGTTGGCAAGATGCTTGTATAGAAGAAATAATTCGCAGTCCTCCAGATTTATGATATAAACAAAGAAGTAAATTTGTTACAGTTTATGGTGTATTTGTTTTGGAAAAATCCTTGACCTGGGCTAAACAAATCTATATCGTGTAACTAGCCTAGTTACATTACAAAGAAGGGTTTTTAAAGCGCATTTAGTTACATTACCAAGAAGGCTTGATAAATCCATGTAGTTGCATTACCACAAAGGCTTAACATATATCTATATTGAGATACAATGAGATCTTGGTATAATGCTCTGTTAAAATTCTTTTGTTTGATTAGGATGCTGTTTTTTGCGGATATCGTTCAAAATATACAGCAACCATGAACCACCTCACGTCATATAACAAACCTACAGAAGTAGGCAGAGAATATTCTTGAATACATTCTCTATCACAGGTAGCAAAGACAAATTCCAAGAAGATTAGCATGTAGCAAATATCTATATGTCTACCATAACACCGGATATATTTTGTCGTATGGTGCGAAAAAATTAATACTTTAACGAATGACGATGCACGAAATATAACACATATCGTTTTCGCACGACACGACAAAATATATACAGTATTTACGAAGGGAAATAAAATTTTTATATTTTATTATAAACCAAATATAATTTTGAATTGTAGCTTCGAAGATTAAACTTTGTCTTCACCACCACATGTTGCTTACGGAAGCTTAATGTTATTGTTGTTGTAGGGTTTAACGCCATTTTTCAGCACAAGATAGGCTATACATGGCGGCCGTTATTAATGGTGAAGGAAGAACCCTGGAAAACCCAGGGAAGAACCACTGACCCACGAGAAGCTACTGGCAGGCTTTCTCACTTACCCACGTTAGCCGATTCTGGACTCGAACTCACGCAGACAGAAGTGAGATGGCAGTGATCCATAACGATCAGCGCTTTAGACCACTCGGCCACTCAGGGTTCCGAGAGCTGATTTGAAGTGCAAGATAAGCAGGAACGTACCGTTGCATCTACGTCTGTTAGCACACACTGAAGGAATGTTGCGTTAAGTCGCATTTTTTTTTGTAGGCATCGGCAAATTGTAGGAGAGCTAAAATACAAATTAGCGCAATCCTTACGTCAAGTCTGGAACAATGCGGAGAATCAAGATAACTTGGTAAATAGAAAATATATTATCAGTGAAATGAGTCATAGATTATGTCTGAGTATCTTCATGGACGGGAATAGCAGCCTGAGATTGATGGTCGGTTGTGAAACGGAGTGTTTGGAAGAAACTTAACTTTTCTCTTTTTTATTATGATAGACATGGTCCACGGTCAAAACGGGTCTTGGGAACAATATGAATAACTTTTGTCACTGGGGATTATTTTTGTCTCCTTCAGGCTGTTGCTTTTTGCCAATATTAGGCTGGCGTTAGCCACATGTGTTTTGCACAACACCGACCGAACAACCTTTATCCTCCTAATTTTTAATCGTATCGAAATACCAGCAATTTGAGAGTACTTTACATTTGGACTCAATAATCCGTTTCCGTTATAATAAATAAGATTTTTGACATTTTGAAAAAAGTATTACATGCAATTTGACCAGCAGAGCTAGTTCAAATTGTGTAATGCAACACACTGTTTGTCAAATTGCTGTTCAATTAACAAAAGTACATAAATTTGCGAAAGAAAATAACATCTAAATAAACACAGCTCCCCGAAAAATAATAAAAACACAAACAAAATTCCCCACCCCCAAACAAAATGGAAAGTCAAATATCTTAAACAAAAACAACATTCATGCCTAAATTGTTCTGCAATTACTATTTATTGCTCAATGTTCCAAAATCCTTATTTTGCTTGCTGAAAATATCACTTCTTTTGGCATACACATGCAAGTAACGCGTATCATGACGAGAAATATTCTAGTTTAACATGTAAATATAGATTGATATATCTTTTCACGTTGGAAAATAACGGAATTGAAATTAGGAAAACTATTTCACAACAATAATTTCCTATACCTCGCACTTTAGAGTATCAAATGTTTAGTGTATGCAAAGCGTTACAGGATTTTACGTCAGTGTATATCAAATCGTAAGACATATTTCTAAAGTCTCAGATAATCTTCCAGTGAAAATTTAATTTTGCCTTGGCCAAGTGCAGACTCCTATAATATATCATTTAGCTATTTTGGTGCTTTAAGGCATCTTACAAGAAAATAGAAAAATGCAAACAATCTTAAAATTTAAAAATATGTTAAGACATTTCTGATAGCAACTAATTTGTTGGTTTTTTTTAAACGACCGATAATTCCAACCAGACTATTTCAACTTACATTGTTTTCATCGACAAAAAAATCCTTTTAGAATGATTAATTTTTTTTTTCATTATATATTAGACGTTTTCATCTCTTTATAAATTTACGTGGGTTTTTTTCTGTACAACAGCAATCATTATCCCAATGTGCCTTTAAACTATGTATATACACCAGAACATGTTTGAAAGTGTCTGCAATTCATTTTTAATTTTTTTTATATTTATCATTGCTTATTGCTCTCTACCATGTGCCTTCGATGTATGTGCATTTGATGTATGGGTGAGATGCGTGTGATTGTGAGTGTGCATGTCTTTATTGCAAATGTTTGTTAAGTATCTTTCTATAGTTTTGTCGACTTTGTGCGAAGTATAGTGCTTATAGAGAATTTAAGAGTGTGTTTAAATGTGTTGTGTGCAGAAATTAGTTATGTCTGAATAATGAATGTTAGTATTTCATAATATTTACTGTTTGTGTACATTTGTGCACAATATAGTAGTATGTTCACTCTTGTTTTTCTGAGAACAGCATCGGCTAGTATACTAACCTCGTTAAAGTTACTGCTACAACTATTAAAGAAAATAATTATTACAATTATTATATTTATTTATTAAAATATTTATTTATGCATTTACTGCTTATTTATTTTATGACCTAAATTGTCTAATTAATGGTTTAAAGATCACTGTGATATATGGAAACATTGTTTAGACAATATCTCTTGATGCACGTTCCTTTCCACCTTGAGCCCAATACAAAATACAAATTATCAAGCGCACATGAAACTAAAATTATTTGGTAAACATGCAGGTACATCTTAATTTTCAAACTGTATAAAGGCTGATGTTTAATCACTGTTAGGAAACTATCAATTCAGCTTTTGGACCAATAACCAATCAGAAACTAGATATTAATATCTTCCAACATAAATTTGTTTCCAGAATTAACAGTTTTGATACTGGCAGATAGGGCAACATTAAAGGACATATACAAGAACTGATCAAACAGTTAATATAGGAAGATATCTTTGTTTGATTTCTGCGTTGACTGGCAACAACTCTTCTTTTTTATTTTAGCTGATGGATACAGCCGTAAACACTTATTTATGTGATACAGTTCTACAGCATACATACTGAAAAAAGCACCTACTGATCAATTGACAAACTTATAGACTAGTTGTGATTGGGGGTGATCGTGCTGGAAAATCTGAACATACCATTCAACTCTTTCTGAAAATTGTGTGGAAGATTACTACCCCTACTGTTGAGGATTCCAATGCCTAACACACGAAGATGGACAGAGATTGGCGCATGCGAGACGTTAAGTTCATGGAAGATTTTGTCAATCGGCACACGAAGATAGACAAAGAATGGCGCACCCTTCCGGTAAGTTCGTTCAAATAGTTGGTGTTGAATACAGAGCAGAGATCTGGGAGTACTGTATAGTAGCGCACACTGTGTGTCAGTCTCGACCAACAATATTTAGAGGCTTTTTTTTCAAATTTCCCACTGTGTAAGATGTTTGGACAGTTATAATGGGCTAAGAAGCAAGAGCACATACTCTGTGAAAAGTATGTAATTCACGAAACCGTCGTGGAAGTAGCATACTCACTTATTTCATAGGTATTAAAGACACTTATTATTTTCAATAAACCGATGCACTAACCAAATTGATGGGGGTTTAATATGACGTAATCAGCCAATATTTTTTGTTTCCCTTAGAAGAACCTTTTTAATCTATGCAGAGTATCACTCTTTCTTTTTTTTGACAATCGCTCTGGTAGCCTAGTGGTTAGAGCGTTCGCCTCGGATGCGGGTGGTCGCGGGATCGTACCTCAACCAAGTCATACCAAAGACTTTAGAAAATGATATTAACAGCTTCTTCGTTGGGCGCTCAGCATTAAGAGATTAGTGTTAGGACTGGTCGGTCTGGTATAAGGATAATGTGATTAGGTGGGAAATCATGCTACATGATGCCCCAGTGCTAGATATCATTATAAGCTGTCACACTGCATATATCGTAGCGATATGACTAAAAAAATTGTTAAAGCTATGTTAAAAATTTTAAATCACACACACATACACACACAAATCACATATTTAAAGCACATACATTAAAAATAAAATGGCTTTTAAAATGTTGGTATAAAGCAAACTGATATACCAATACTACTGGTATATCAAATTGTGATTCACCCACGGCGCAATAATACGCATATGTGGTACACATACTGTGATGTATTTAATGTTTTGCTTTGTTTTATGCATTTTAAACATATTATACATATTATAATGTTCTAAAAATAAATTATTATTGACTCTCTCTCTCTCTCTCTCTCTCTCTCTCTCTCTCTCTCTCTCTCTCTCTCTCTCTCTCTCTCTCTCTCTCTCTCTCTCTCTCTCTCTCTCTCTCTCTCTGGACCATCGTTGCAAGATACGGGCTAATATCTATGAAATGACGAATGTAGACGATTTTCGTTTGTGTCATCTCACGATATTCCTGGACTTAAGAATGATGGTAACAGTAAAGTCTAACCAGGAGGCAGAGTTTTAATGTCAAACCAAACACAGAGAGAGAGAGAGAGAGAGAGAGAGAGAGAGAGAGAGAGAGAGAGAGAGAGAGAGAGAGAGAGAGAGAGAGAGAGAGAGAGAGAGAGAGAGATTGTAAATTTGCTAAAGCAGAATAATAACTTAGATCAACTGAAAATATATTAAAATATTTTAATTACCTCTTGTATGTTTGTAATTTCGCTTAGTTTCTATTCTACACTAATTTTTATGAGCCGGAAGTTCTCTACTTTTATTTTTAAAACCATCTTTCATGTTTAAATCATAAGAGTACATTATATTGATATAATCAATGTGAAGAAAAATAGAAGCCAAAGAACAGAAAACAATCAACTTCTTGATATGCGAAGGTGATTGTAAATATTCACAAAAGACATAAAACTACATTTTGTAGCGGACACACGTGATCAAAGCACTTTCTGTATGCATTTCTTCTCGACGTGTGTGGTCCAACAATCATGCTACATCAATGAAAGTAGTTAAAAATGGCGATTGCGATATAATACTCATGCCTCGATATATGTTTATTATGTGAGAAAGCAATAAGGCTTGGTATTGCTTGTCATGTTGTTCTAAAATGATTTATAATGACTGTCATCATTACATAACTGACATATAAATCTCTCTCTCTCTCTCTCTCTCTCTCTCTCTCTCTCTCTCTCTCTCTCTCTCTCTCTCATATCTTCAAATACAGGAAGGTATTTTACAAAACAAAGCACTTTTATTATGAAGGACTTAGATATATTTTGATCAGAGGACTATATATTGTAAAAAAAATACCAGAATTAATAGAACTTACATCATCATACTAATAAACTTATTATCAAATGTTTAGAGAATTAGTATTGTTGTATCATGATAGAGTACATTTGCATTTAAAATAAGCGTGCCTACAGCGCATGCAGACACACATACACACAAAATCACGAATACCTCGTTTCTACCCATATGAGTTCAAATTACTGATATGAGATACTTGAATCAAAACCGGAATAAACATTGGGTGAATGTATATAGAGCCAAAAAATAATGATAATTTGAAGAAATGCTCTTTGATCAATAAAAGTCCACTGCATGTAAAACTATGGGCCTTTCTTTGGGGGAGAGAAGGGTACTATATACAGAGCCAAGAGAGAATAATAATCTGAGGAAGCTACCTATAAAACTATGGGCCATGGCGTTGGTTTTAACATGTTGAGACTATATGCAATCAAAGGGATCTACTAATGTTAAAATAGTTCCTGGCTGTATATATTATTTACTATCCAATAATATATACTATCCAGCATCTTGCGACCCCTGTATATAGGCCTATATATCATCCAACATGCCTTCACTTTACTATACACACGTCGTGCATGGTGACTAATATTTAGTGATCTACGTTCCAACACCCTACATGTCCTAACAACCTGCATTGAAAGGTCAACATTCCGTGAGTAGTGAGTGACCTATACCTTGTGATTTTGTATTCGACACCCTACCATTTTGTATATACAAATCAAGACCAGAAGTATGTTCATTGTGGGATTCTCTCTCTCTCTCTCTCTCTCTCTCTCTCTCTCTCTCTCTCTCTCTCTCTCTCTCTCTCTCTCTCTCTCTCTCTCTCTCTCTCTCTCTCTCTCTCTCTCTCTAAGAACTAGAAGATCCTAATCATGTTCAACAATAGCATATAATTCTATACATCATGAGAAATCCCAGTGGTTACTCTATAGAGTGGATAAACGTCCCTAACATAAAATAAATTTGTGCAATGCGAGGTGATCCCAGCCAAACTATAACGCTGATTCTAATATTCTGCTTGTCTGGGGTGATATCAATATCGAAACTGGAGGTGATATGAAAAAAATCTGAAAAAGCAGTGAAATACATGCATTTTGGTGCAAGGTCTAAAGGGAGTGAAAAAGCACCAGAAGATATAAAACACTACAAATGTCACACAAAATGTGAAACGACTTGGACAGTATGGGGTTAGGGTTTGTTAAGACCTTTAGTGTGTCCTTTGTGTTTACCGAGTTACTTAATTCCCCGAAGAGCATATTGAAGTCTAACTGTAGCTTGACAAAGCCATTTTAATACATCTAGATTATTATTATTATTATTATTATTATTATTATTATTATTATTATTATCATCATCATCATCATCATCATCATCATCATCATCATCATCATCATCATCATTATTATTATTATTATTATTATTATTATTATTATTATTATTATTATTATTATTATTATTATTATTATTATTATTATTATTATTCACTGAAAGAATAAAGAGAGTAATTCATGATCCCATTTGCCTTTGCGTAGGTCCTAATTTATCATATATTTCTAAATATACCAGCAATAATAATAATAATAATAATAATAATAATAATAATAATAATAATAATAATAATAATAATAATAATAATAATAATAATAATAATGATGATGATGATGATGATGATGATGATAATAATAATAATAATAATAATAATAATAATAATAATAAAAACAATAATAATATTAATAATGTACGCTACATGCTACTTTAAATTAATTTATTGTTCATGATTTTTTGCTGTTATTTTTCATCGATACGGTAGATTTTTTCCTGATACCATTTACCATTGCGTACGTCCTAATTTCCCATATAGTTCTAAATATACCAGCAATTTTCATAAAAGGTTTATATATATATATATATATATATATATATATATATATATATATATATATATATATATATATATATATATATATATATATATATATACGAGAACCTTGCTGAACGGTACAGGAAAGTGTTGAACAAATTTAGAAAAGTCCTGAATAGCTCAGCAAAATTTCAGAAAAGATTTAGAAATATTCGTCAAATATTAAGAATTAAAAATATGTACCCTTTATCAGACATTCCAGAATTTTATAGCTTATGGCTTTTGCAATCCTGTATGGAATGAGTGGAGTGGTAAATAACGGTAATGGTCAAATGATAAATAGTAACACTTACTTGTGCAACGATATATCAATATATTAATGTGCATCTTTACAAGATCGTTTGCATAGGTATTTGATCTCTTGGAATCTTTCTTCTAAGACTGGGTGTAAGATAAATATCTTAGAACTGTGTATGGTACTTTCTGCAAGTATCAGAAAAGTTCATGCTAATGTGTTTTTATATAAATTAATTGAGATATTTTTTTTAAAAGTTATTTTACATTTTGTCCTCTGGCATGTTTATAGAAATTTAATTGACATAGCTCAGATTGTATCGGCCAATCCAATCATTCCCATCCAGACGAAGATCCCATGCGATATATTGTTAATTCACATCCGTAAAGAGAGTAATGCCTTTAAACTACTTTCTTTAGGTGTATTCTTTCTAAACGAGAATATATTACTACACCATTGAATGATGGAACGTTATCCGATACAAAAGTAGGCCATTCTGGAAAATTGCCGCTTGTCACTACCAATACAGATTGGCTATAAGTACATAACTTCTCAAATCACTGGTAAAAGCAGTTATCGAGATACCTAAAGATACGTTACAACAAGAAGTAAAATATGATTACATGTATACAAAATAGTTCCAGCTTAAAACAGATCTTATGTGTAAATGCTGCTTTACATCAAATTGTCAAATTAATTTTAATTGTATGCCTCTGAAGCAAAATCTTGGAATTGTTATATCACAGAAGGGTCATTACCTGCGTTATAGATGAAATTGTCTGATAGAAATGGGCAAGTTTTGCAGAACAGAGATATATTATTTGACTCTACGTATTTCTGCGTGTGTAGAAATGTGCGGATGACCCTGGATATATCAAAACAAGAGTTGGCTACCAAGAAGTAATCCCTTTTCCTCATGTAAATTTCCAACATACGATTGCAATCGTTCTGCCAAGACGTTTAAAACACTGGTCAATCCAATTAATGAATATTCATTACAATATTCCTTCTTTATACCTCTATTCATGCGTTCCACAGAAGCTACAAGAACGTTATGGCGAGATCATGTGATAGAAATATCTAGCGTTTGCACAAAGAAGATGTATTCTTACTCATCTTTGACTCCAATCATTTCTTTGCAGAATCTTGGGATTCCCCCTTAAGCTGCCCTTTGTCATCAACAGAGAAGAGTACAGGGAAAACGTCATCGTTCCTTATTATGTTCCTTTATAGACTGTATTCTTCATGGCAAGTTGTCTCAAGAACTGCAATATGCACTATTTCAGGATTCAGTTATATTGTTCCTTCTGTATAGCACTGAAACACACAGTATACAAAATACATATCAAATATGACGCTCTTTCTATATAGAAACGACACGTGAGAGACATATGTAGCCTTTCCACAAACGAGATGTAGTTTCCCTGTATTTAGTACTCGGAATGCATGTTTAAAAGATAGAAATAATGTTGAAGCTTGTTTGGTCATCAACAGACCAGCAAGAAACCATCTCATTTCCTCATGTACTATTCCCTCATAGAACCGAACTCATCCTGTGCAGATGCTGGATTTGTCAAGAACAAATAGACGAATAGGAAAACGTCTCATTTCCTCATGTACTATTTCCTTATGGTACTGAAATCCTCCTGTCCATATCAGTGAGACACTGAAAGGCACAATATATGTGGATACAATTACAATTCTTTTTTATAGCCCTGTTCATGGGTTCCATGAAAACAACAAGCGTTATAGGTGAGGTAAATGTAACAGAAATGCATTGTTTTTGCACACAAGAACAGAAAAGATTAGGTCTACGAACTTCTGCCTAGAATGCTGTTAAAGCTGAATTTTATATGCAGCAGATTAAGCAACCGGGAACACATCTCCTTTCCTCATATACTATTTCCTCTTATAAATAAAATACTCCTACTAGGTGCATTTAAAGACACAGTATGCGAGGACAGATAATTGCAGTGTTGTTCCTTTACATGTGATTCCAATATGCAGCTCTTGCACAAGAGTTCAGTCCTTAACTACCTGCTTCTTTCCTCGTTTATTTGCAGTCATGTGACTTCCTGACCAGATTTGTAAAATCTTGTAATATGCAATTGATGAAGATTTAGAAATGACTATAGTTATAGGTGAGGTGATGTGATTAAAAGTTTAGTCATTGATAGAAATGTGTAGTTTTTGTAACGAGATCAGATGTGTCTATACCTATTTGTTTACCAAAATGTTCATTAGGATTGAATCCAGTCATGTTGCTGAAGCTGTTGTTGTCGGCATTGGATTAGACTACTATTAAACGATGTCTATTTTGTATGTACTGCTTTCTCCTGGAACTAAATTCCTCCTATCCATATGTCTTAATTACTGAAATATATAATATATGAGGATCTTAGTTACAATGTTCCCTTTGCATAACACTTGATTATATTATAGAATTAACTTTTTAAAAAAAATACATCATTCTTGTCTATATTTGACTCTAAGTATTCACATGTAGAAACTTGCTCTTGCAACAAAGAATCTAGATTACTATATTGTTGACATGTACTATTTCATCATTGGACTTAAATCGTCCTGCCCAAATGTGGCAAGATCAATATGCAATACATGATGATCATATTGTGATGCTCCCATTATTCAATTCTTATCCTAGTGCCACAGTTTTACTAGCGTTATAGGCGAGGAAGCATGACAGAAATATAAACTTTTTCAAACAAAAGATGTATTCTTATAAAACATTTAAATTCTAATTATGTACAGTCTAGAAATCTTGTTGAACTAGGTTCTCAGCAAAAGATTTGACTAGCAGGAAACCATCTAATTTAACATGTATGTATGTATGTATGTATGTATGTATGTATGTATGTATGTATGTATGTATGTATGTATGTATGTATGTATGTATGTATGTATGTATGTATGTATGTATGTATGTATGTATGTATGTATGTATGTATGTATGTATGTATGTATGTATGTATGTATATATATATATATATATATATATATATATATATATATATATATATATATATATATATATATATATATATATTCTAGTAAATATTTATTTTTATAATAACTATTCTAATGATATCACTTTGTCCTTTTCATCACCGAACTTTAATACTTTGATTAAAGACATTTGAAATAGAGTCTAACATTCTGACTGACTTGTTCACTGCAAACTGCAAGCAAATCATGAAACGGTTCAAGCACTATGTTCTATACTTAACATAAGCAGTGCTGTCATGCACTGTAGATAATCTGGTCGTTTTTATATAGGAGCCACAACATGATACACATTTCAACATTTTTTGTTCTTTGTAGCCATTTGGAAAGTCTTTTATATTTTGTCTCCTCAAAATACAAATATCTGATGCAAATTGTGTTGCCCAACAGTTACCGGTAATTCTTTCTACTTCATCTTCTCTTTGTCTGCATACGCATTTTCGTACTTCTTGTAGCTATTCCAGATAATATCCACTTCTTCAAAATGGTCATTAAAAGGTGAGAAAGGAAACTAGTATTCAAATGCAAACATACATACACTTTTGCACTGTTTGGAGTTATTTCCTAGATACTGTTATGTCTATTTCATTTGCATTTTCTAGTCTTCTCTCCGTGATTATACGTTATATATAATTACATTTTGTACTTGCCCTTATCCATTATCAAGTGAATTGTGTACTTGACCAGTAATTTTTATTTTGTAAACAAATAATACATAGATAATATTTCTTTATTATTGTGGGTCAAATCTTTGGATCATATATATTGGAGATCAATATGCTTATATGGGTCTTGATCTAGGACATTAGAATTTAGCTATAAAGAGCTTGTTGCAACTGATGTTTTCCGTGTTCTTTATTATAAGTTCAGTAATAGATCTTGTCTTGTTGATAACTTAGAATATTCTAGAAATGAACTTTTGGCCGTCTTCTTAGTTCTAATTTTGTGCTTTATATATATATATATATATATATATATATATATATATATATATATATATATATATATATATATATATATATATATATATATATATATATATATATATATATATATATGTGTGTGTGTGTGTGTGTGTGTGTTGTTTATATAAGAAATTACTCATTCTTTCATTTAACATCTCGGCAGAATCAGTCTTATTGGTATGTTCTGTATATCATTTGGTAGAATTATTTGTTCAAATTAGTGTATACTTGTAATACAAATTGTTCATCTACAAAATTCTTTGACTAGAATATTAATTCAGTAATACAGCGATTCTGGACAAGAACATATCAGGTTTGCCACAGTACAGGCCACTAACAACTGTTTCAGACACAATTAAGGAATAGTATATCCGCTTAGATTAGTGGATAAACATGACAGTCATTTGAAACAATATTTGTGTTCGCTTTTTAAGTTGGAGTAACATTGACCTGTTTCCTGGCTACCAAACATTTGAACCTTAGAGGGAAAGTTTGATACGTTAGCAGCAAGATCGTGATAATATAACAGTGCCTTCGCTGAGAAGCTTTGGGTGGACTGATACCTTGCTAATGTAGAGATTTGAAAGTGTATGTATTGCATTATGTCTGCTAATGTGAATATTGCTCAGGCCAAATACATGAATAAATAAAGAAAACGTTTTCTTAGAAATACATACATATAACTATATTTATTAACGAGTTTGCTTTGTTAAAATTACTTGTTGCATTCAATATAAAATTATGATACACCTATTGTACATGTAAACACTCACATGCAAATCAATGATGAAACGTCTACACCAACTGAGAAGACTTAATAGATCTTCAGAGTTTGCTTTATCGAAAATACTTGTCATAGATAATACATGTAGCCTCTCACCTGCAAATCAATGATGTAACTTCTAAACCATTGAGAACATTTGATAGATCTTCCAACAAACAGTGTTTGCTTTTTCAAAAATACTTATTATAGATATTATAAAACAATTATTCACCTTCGTACATGTAGCCATACAAATCCAAATCAATATTGTAACTTAAGCACTAATGAGGGCATTTGGTAGATCTTCCAACAGACAGTTGCAATAAAAGATAACGTGTTTCATGCCATAGCTGCATCATCCGTCTCATGATCAAGTTCACATCAGAGGAGAATGCAAGTGACCTGTGCGCATGTATGGGCTGTAACTGGGAAACCATTGCATGTCTTTTAAAACAAACATTGCCAGATTTGTATCATGTCTAGTTGATGTGTGCAAACTACTACCACGTCAGATACGTTGTTGATCTGTTTCTTGGATCTACGTATTCATTGTCAATCACATGAAGACATTTTAAATGCATTTTAGGTAACCGTACATCTTAACTTCATGGTGTATCAATCAACGACGTCCATGCACTTGCCTTTGAGTCAAATATATATTTAATTCTCGAAGTAATTTGATGAAGGACACGCATGACGTAAGTCACTACTGATATTTTAATAAAACTAAAAGATTACGTGTATCACGATTACATGACTTAGCAATCACCTGTCAAAACGTTTCTTCAGGATCCTGGTCATATAAGTAATTACAGAATTATGTCTTTGAAATAAATACAGGAAGTAACCAGAATATGTATTAGTGTTATAACAATTCATCCACTTTATATTTTAATGAAACATTAGCCCGATATACGTCATGAACAGATTTTGCTCTACTAAGATTAGAATTCTAAGGATTGTTTAGTATTCATAACCATATCAACATTATTTTCAATACATAATACATTATGTTATTATTATATTAAAGACTAGTATATAGTAAATAAATTTAATGACGTCGAGGTGGAATCTGTTACAGGTTCGTGAACAAGATGTCCAGGTAGTATATTATATCCAAGTTTTTAGTTAGTATATTATCTCTAATTGTGTGTGTTTTATCTAAGTTAGTATTTGATATAACAGTTAGTAAATTATATCCAAGTCAAAATATATCGAAGTTAGTATATTATTTCCCAGGTAGTATGTTATATCCAAGTTAATATATTATATCATTGATATTATATTATATCGAAGTTGGTATATTATTTCCAAGTAAGTACATTATATCCAATTTAATTTATCATGTCCAAGTTAGTACATTATATCCAAGTTACTATATTAAATCCAAGTTAGTACATCATATCCATGTTACTATATTATATCCATGTTACTATATTATATCCAAGTTACTATATTATATGTCCAAGTTAGTACATCATATCCATGTTACTATATCATATCCAGGTTGCTATATTATATCCAAGTTACTATATTATATCCAAGTTAGTATATCATATCCAAGTTACTACATCATATAATTGTTACTATATCATATCCAGGTTAATATATTATATCCATGTTACTATATTATATCCATGTTACTATATTATATCCAAGTTAGTATCTCATATCCAGGTACTATATTATATCCTAGTTACTATATTATATCCAAGTTAGTATATCATATCCATGTTAGTACATCGTATCCATGTTATTATAGTGTATCCAAGTTAGTACATCATATTCAAGTTACTATATTATATCCAAGTTATTATGTCATATACAGGTTACTATATTATATCCAAGTTAGTATATCATATCCAAGTTAGTATATCATATCCAATTTATTACATCATATCCATGTTACTATATCATATCAAGGTTAATATATTATATCCATGTTACTATATTATATCCATGTTACTATATTATATCTAAGTTAGTATCTCATATCCAGTTTACTATATTATATCCAAGTTATTATATTATATCCAAGTTAGTATATCATATCCATGTTAGTACATCAAATCCATGTTACTATATTATATCCATGTTAGTACATCACATCCATATTACTATGTTGTATCCAAGTTAGTATATCATATCCAAGTTACTATAGTTTATATCCAAGTTAGTATATCATATCCAGGTTACTATATTATATCCAAGTTAATATATTATATCCAAGTTAGTACATCATATACATGTTACTATATCATATCCAGGTTAACATATTATATCCAATTTACTATATTATATCCATGTTAGTATATCAAATCCATGTTTGTACATCATATCCATGTTACTATATTTTATCCATGTTAGTATATCATATCCATATTACTATATTTTATGTCCAAGTTAGTTTATCATATCCAGGTTACTATATTATTTCCAAGTTACTATATTATATCCAAGTTAGTATATCATATCCAAGTTAGTATATCATATACATGTTACTATATCATATCTAGGTTAATTTATTATATCCAAGTTACTATATTATATCCATTTTACGTTATTATATCCATGTTAGTATATTATGTCCACGTTAGTACATTATAACCAAGTTACTATGTTATATCCAAGTCAGTCAGTACATCATATCCAATTTAGCATATTATATCCATGTTAGCATATTATATTGAAGTTAAACTATATTTATTTTAGTTTCTTATATTAAAGTCAGTATATTATATCCAAGTTAATATATCATATCCAAGCTAGTATATTATGTATAGGTTTTTATTATATATATATATATATATATATATATATATATATATATATATATATATATATATATATATATATATATATATATAATGTCTAGGTAATTATATTATATTATATTATATTATATTATATTATATTATATTATATTATATTATATTATATTATATTATATTATATTATATTATATTATATTATATTATATTCAAGTTAGTATATTATATCCAATTTAGTATATTATATCCAAGTCAATATATTATATCCCAATTAGCATATTATGTCCAAGTTAGTATTCCAAGTTATTATATTATGTCCACGTGTATATATAATATCTAAGTTAATATATTATGTCCAAATTAGTTTATTATATCTAAGTTAGTCGTATATTATGCCCAAGTTAGTATTTCATACCCATGTTAATATATTATGTCCATATTAGTATATTATCCCTGTTACATGTATGCTCTTACAAATGCAACAAAAGGAAAGAGCGAAGTCAAGAAAGTTTTGTGAGCCTTTTAACAAAAATAATTATTTTCCTAGAGAACTTAGTGAAAAAATGAAATAGGTCTTACAGTTTGTAAATATAGTCCCAAATTATTCCTAGAATTCAAAAATATAAGTCCTATCACTGAAAAATTTTAATTGAATCCGAGTTAGAATCCAATATGGAGGCGATGACTTCAGATAATGTGTTTGTATTGGTGGCAATAGATCCTCGAGTGAATCAAAGTTTATAATGTTTTCGTTTATAATTCCAGAATAAATTTCCACTGAAGTCCTTTGATCCAAAACGTTTCATACAAAGTGTAAAATAAATTTTAATATTTTTAGCAAGTTGGTACTTAATATCATATCGCCCATTTGTTGGTCTGCTTAAATGTCTTTTACTAATGACAACATCGTCTTCGTCGTCATAGTTATACAAAATATCAATTGCAGTATATCCAGCAAATCCATCATCAGAAATATTTTCTAATGTAACATTAAAAAGTGAAACAAAATCTAGGAATATTGCTCAGCCAGTCTCTCAATTAAGTTCTTTATTATAATAATCTTTTACCTAATTAATATATAATATGTTTGGGGAATAAAATATCATTAACGAGTCAATATACTAAACCAGAAATAACTAGCTGAAACTGTTCAAAATTGTTTGCTGAGACATAATTTTATTTTGTTAATATTATCATAGCATTAAACGAATCTGACCGATTTTTGATAATAGCAACAGAAAAAGCTTGATACAAATGAAATGATAGCTTTACGATTTAATCGCGACGATTTCATCGACTTTAATCATAATTGTCTTACTCGAAATGATCTGGAAAATATTATTAGTTATTGTATTTAAAACTGAATCAATGAAATTACAACATCAACGTTGCTGATCATCTCTCACCATCAACTACAATTGTTATTGCACTGTAATCAATTTTATATTTTCCAGCAGCTGTTATTGATTTAAATTTCGTTTCTTCTTCATTTTCAAGATTTTTTGAAATCATTTGTTTGGTTGGATTTTTAAAATTATTACCACCACCAATTCCTCTTCTAGTATTTTCTTATGGTGTAACCAAATCTAAATTTTCTAGACGATGATCGGTTTTAACTTTATTAATGTGCTCGATAACTAAATCATTAGGAATTAGTCCTTTAAAAGTTTCAGACACAAAACGGTGATTATAATAACCAAAAAGCCTGTTTTAGTTACTCTTACAACTAAACGTAAATATTATTGTTATTCAAGTTTCCAATACCTTTCTTTTTATTCTTTTTTATATTTCCGTGTTATTTGCTTCATATAAATCAAATACTGGATGTTTATTTTTGTCCTAAATTTTCACTATTATCATCTGCAGCAGCGCCATTTTCTCTATATACTCGTTGTCGTTCTGGATGGTTACCGCAAAAGAGAGCATAAATAAAATCTTTCCTAAACGTTTCAATTATTTACTGAAATCAACATACCAACCGGATTTTGTATGCCAATGGATTTTTTAGATGCTATGTTGATAACAGAATTAAGTGCATTTGCAGCATATAAGTTGTATTTCGAATGTACAAGGTAAGTTTCTAGTTATTCTGCTGTCCGTGGCGATATTTCAAGATTTCTGTCATTATACTATATGATTTTGTATATCTCTAATTAAAAATAATTCAATTATATATAACATATTACTATATATAATGCTAAAATTGAGAAATGTTGCTAAAATGAGCATTATCAAATCTTACAAAATGCTCAGCATTTTCAGGTCTTGACAATAGTTACGAACGTGATGATCAGAACATTTTAACACATTTTAGCTCTGCAACTCTATTTCATCTTCTACAACCTGTTATAGCACGAAAACTTGAGGATTATAAAAGTATCGAACTTATAGTCCAATATTATAACATCAAGAAATAAACAACAAATGTGGAACAACATGCTTCTTCTTAAGCAGGTTGAAAATTTGAATAAATAAAAGACGTTTTATTTGAAACAGTAAACTATAACATACTTCGCGGTAGTTTGTACATCAATCTCCCTCAAAAAATTAAAAAAATGCTGTATAAATATCGAAAACAACGATGACATGTTTTCAGTGGTCTATTCTTTCGCGACGTTTCCGAAAGAACAAAATGCTGATCACGTTAACAAGTATTTTCCACACAAAGCCCAAATAAAGTTTGATGTTATCAACTTTCCAGTAGCAGAAAATCATATACCAGAGTTTGAAAAACAAAACAGTATCTCAGTAAATGTTTTCGGACTAGTATCTCGACGATTGGGGCAGATTTAAAGAAATTTATCTGCCCAACAAAGATAAATTTTACCCGCAACTCAAAATACTAAAATATCGCAAATGACGAATGCACAAGATATGTGAAATAAATTTAGCCGTAAAACATCCTGTGATTATCAAGATTTATTTTTGAAATCAGATGTATTATTGCTAGCAGGTGTTCTCGTGAATGTTTGTCAAGTTTGTCCTGCAAATTACGGATTAGACTTCTGTTGGCATTATTCAGGTCCCTGGCTGTCTTGGGACGCTCTACTAAAAACTAGCAAAATATAACTAGATCTTTTAACAGATGTTAATATGTTTAACTTTATTGAAAAAGGTATCAGAGATGGAATTAGCGTTATAACAAAAATATGAAGTAACTAATAACAAATATCTGAAAAAGCATGATACAAATCTCCCATCGCGTTATATTATTATCTAGATTGTGCGAATTTTGACTGGTGGGATATGTCACAGCCAATGCCTTGCGGCGGGTTTCATTGGATAACTCCAGATCAAGTTCTTAGAGAAACTGTTAAAAGATTATACCAGAGAAATTAATATAGATTTTTCAGATAGATCATATCCTAGTTCGTTAAATGTTCTACATACGGAGCATCCGTTTTGCATGGGAGTTAATGATGATTAATTATAGCTTATTATCGCCTCAACCGCGTGCAGCAAAACCAGATAAACATTGTCTAATAAATTAGTTAATGATGATGGTTTTGCTAGTATGAAAATATTTAATGACAATCTTGCTGCAATACAACGACTAAAGACAAATTTAAAGTTAAATAAACCAATTTATGTTGGTGCAGCTGTACTTTATGTCAAAGTGGCTGATGTACGATTTTCACTACAATTTTTACCAATACGCAATGGCGAAATACGGATAGCAATTTTCTTAAACGGGCTCACTAGTTTATAATATAAAATGTGAAAATGTTTTTAAGGACATTTATAATAACAAAAATCTGTTTGATTTATCATATTATCCAAGATGAAGTGGATTTGAAGATAATTCTAAAGTTGTAGAAAAACTTAAAGACGGATTTGTATTTGTCCCAATGAGAGAGTTTGGTGGACTAAGAAGCAAAATATATGCTGTCATATTAGATGTCAATAAACTGACAAAGAAAGCTAGAGGTATCCCTCGCAGATATGTATAAAAGACGATGAATTTTGACGATTTTTAATCAGCTCTAAATAATAACGTCAGTTTTATCAAAACTAGTGTCATTAGAACGATTCATCATAAACTTGAAACGAATACAATTAAAAATGTGGTCCAAGTAATTTCGATAATATGTATTGCAGGGACGGAATTAATACACTCGTACATGGACATTATGAAAGTAATATTGTCTAAACATCAGAGAAAATGTTTGAAAATTTAACATTAGTCGATGTTGTTAATAGCATAATATAAAATGTTAATAATCAGCAAGTATCATATGAATTTATTGATGAAATTTCAGGTATTTGTTTTTGTAAATTTGACAGAATAAAACTCTTATCAGATCAGAGAATAACAAATATTTTCATTGTCTCCAAGTTTTACAAGATGCACTTGCCCTAAAACATGACAATTTACATAATCCAATAAGTCAAAGTCAGAATACAAAAATCATCATAGTCCTGGAAAGGTTAAATGTTTTTTGCAAAAGGTATCTTCTCAGTAAAATAGCTATGAAAGTGCTGTTCAGTCTCGCAGTAAAGTATATGGTAGGATTAAATGTTTGTTATATAATCATGATAGCACATTCTACTTGGTAGCGAGTGTTGACATTCTTATGGTAGATCAAGAAATAGCACTTTTTAAAAAATAAGAAAGAAAAATATACTGTCGATCTTAGTTTAAAACCTATTGTAAATTATCTAACACAGCTTATGTGATTTAGATTTTATACTGTAAAAGAGTTGGCTTATGTTTTATGCTATAAAGTTTATAATCATAATCAGTGAGTTTTAGTCCTTTAATCTCCAATTGCTGCTTTATTCAAGGTAGTTTAATCAAGAGATTCAAGTCCTTTAAGCTTAATGTATTAGTTGATCAATATAAACAACTCTGTCAAGTATAATGTATTAGTTGATCAAGATAGACAACTCTGTTAAATTTCTGTTAAACACAGTATCACTGTTTTATGCTGTTATGCAATACTAACATTGCTTTTTTAACTAAAATGTATTTCAAATTCTCTAAAATGTACTTAACTTCATATGAGCAAGACAGACAAGCACAAACTCAATTTTTATCAAGGAAATATCACAAAATTCAAAACTGTAATTGTGTTTATTAGTATTCTGTCTAAGCAAACTGAAAGCTATTTTTAGACAGCATAACATAACCCAAAGTTATACAAGTTATTGATTTTTCTAGTGTATCGCCTAGCAACGTCTGATGAAATAGAGACTAACTGTCAGAAAATGTTGGGCGTTACATAACACTATATATTCTTATCCAATGTATTTGGAAATTTAAATATTTTACAATAAGTGTTATTTTATTCATAAATCCACACTAAAGTTTATAATAGTCATGATTGTTTAATATTCTGTATTCTATAAATACATGTGTATTTTTAGATAAATATTTAATAATTTTTCCATTATATACATACAAGGAGTTCGGTGGCCGATTGCCAACGTGTTGAGTTCTCTTGCTCGAGACCCGATGTTCGATTCTCGTGACTAGCAAAGGGCGATATTATGTCAAATTCCGATTTTATTTGGTGTCCCGGCAAGCCTCGTTCTATGTATATAATCATATACATATAATTATATGTAGATAATCATCTTCTTTGCATAAAAACATATTCACTGTATGTATATAATCATTTTATATAATCATATTCTTGAAAAAGTCCTCTCTGAGGACAAGTATTTTTATTGTTTTAAACAATGTACATTTTTAGAAATATCATTATCAAATAAAATATTGACCATATTATCAATAAATATCGTCACATCTTCTGCCCAACCCGTTATTATTATATCAGTTTGAATCGTGAATAGCCATACCGATCCATATTTTTGTGATATATGGTAACCTTTTGTAATACAATCGCTCATTATTTTACATTTTATACTAGTATAACTTGACGCTGATTTTTTGGAATTAGATCTCTTTCAAAATCTTTTGTCAGATCAAATCTAACATGTCTGGTTGATGGTTTGCAATAAAACATGTATTTCATTTGTTTAATATGACATTTTGTCTACAAGTAAGAATATTATTTTGCTGATAAGTATAAGATACTGTAATCGTAGTATGTTTTGTTGAGCTGATCCTATCTCAGAGACCCCTTACACTGAATAAAACATATTTTGTCAGAAATAAATCATTTTAAGCTAAAAAGGGCTTCTGATAAAATGTTAACATATAATGTTTTGAGGGGTAGTGCTTCTCTTAGAAAGAATCATCAACTACCTATGCTACTAAACAGTCATTTCATCAAAGTTTTAAATAAGAGCAAACATATGCCACTTCAGTTATCGTATTTTATATACCAGTATTTCATTAATGCATAATGCAATGTTATTTTCAGTTTGATTGCTTACTTCTGTTTAGGTTAATCTAAAACTGGTTGCTAGTGTGCAGAGTATATTACTGCATTATCTCCCTTAAACTACTAAATAAGTTCTTTTCGTTAGTAATGTGTACAAGCATCTTACGTAGAATTTAAAGTTGAATAATTGGTTATACGATACTTGTAGATACCTCAAAGCTCTTTGCACCTGTGTATAAAATGTTGCTTTTATTATAATAAAACCAGTTGGAAGGATATATCACACTGTTCCCGCTTTTGTTAATCATATTTACCTTGATTTTGTATCACGGGTCAATATAGGTGTCTTTAAAATGTTTTATGCAAAATGGTTTATTTATCGTAACTATTTCTACCATTATACTTCCGCTTTGAAATTCACATGAAAGAGCTTCCTATGGAATATGTTCTTTAATATAGGTTTGATTGTGAAATTTGTGCAAAAAAAGGGTAATTTGAAAATTTATTACAAAGATCTTTCTCTGCTTTTAGGTAAGATGTTTTTCTTATTACTTACACTTTCGTGTTGAATTGATTTACCCTTGTTACATATTTCCTTTTCAGACATAATTTATTCTTATGATTTATTTATATTATGTTTGAGGAATTCACGATCCACTACTGTCTAAATGTCCTCTGCGATGTCCAAGTAGTGCTAAATTCTTCACTTGACATTGTGTGATAGATATAACAGTCCAGATTTTAGGAAAGGGTTTATTATTAATAGAGCTGATAAAATATTTATAATGCAGAGTTAAGACATGTATTGGAAGTAAACGTCTATTTTTTCAAGCGCAGTAAACACAATACGACTACTGCTAAACCAGATGCATTTGTTATGAAATTATAGTGAGGATGATGTTTTAGTTGAAACGCATAAAGATTAAAGATCATCAAATCTAGTAGACCCCTCCCCACCATAAATGATATATTCAATTTTAAGACAATTAAAAAATCAAAAGTATTTGCAACTATTATCAGTATTTATACTGTGACATTTCTTATGATGCCAAAACTACACGTAAGCATGTAGATAACAGACGAATGGTAAATATGTTCCAATTATGTTAAAGGTATATAAAAATACAATAAAACTGTAACAAACATAAAATCAGGGGGAAAATAATACCGACGAGACAGGGATTTTGTGTGAAGAACAGATAAGTCATTATGCATGTAAGTTAGGAGACCTATGCATATCACATTTTCTGTGGTATATAAATGGTCTTCATGACAAAAAGCTGTCTCAAACAGCTAAAATTTGCTTTTGTGTAGAGGTGAAAAAAATTAACGGATAAATAGCATACTAGATATATTTTCAATAGACATGTATGCTTTAATTCGACATCCCGCTTTATGTTTATTATCCCTTAACCCTCCCATGCATAATCTAAAATGCTTTTTTTCAGTTGTAGTCTCAGTTTATTAACATTAACTTTTAAATAAAATGAACGGTAGTGTTCACTTTTTAGGGTTTATTAATGCTGACAGCTGCAATACAATTGTCAATACTGTTCACTTGTCCACAAGCCGACATTAGGAACACATACAAATTTGAAGAAAGTTATACTGGCAAAATATTTTACATATATTGACGGAATTAAAGTTAGAGAAACGAATCTGTGTATTCATTAAAATATGGACTTTCTGATTTCGATCTGTTCATCTCGTGGAATCAGTGAAGCTATACAAAGCATCTTATATAATATTTTAAGCTTCAGTGGTGCGATGCTGATCACAAAATAGAATAAGCACATGCTGGATTCGGCAAAAATTACTCACCAATAGATAATTTTGTATTTCGCTTTTAGTTGAGAAATATCGAGGTAAAAAGGGAGGTCGCTTTAATTTTCTGTTTAGAGACTTTTGAAAGGCTTCGGACTCATCGATCATGTAAAATTACTGACTTGCTCAGTTAATAAAGGTATCGACGGAAAATTTTTCCAAAGTTCTAGTCCTAATGTACAGGAATATGCAGTGATGTGTTTAGTTGAGAAATATTTGTATGAGACAAATCCGAGTATTAAGTCCTTTTCTCTTCAATCTAATTATAAATAATTTTGTACGAGATTTCGGACAACATCATTATTGTATTTATTTGTCTGCTGATGACATGGCAAATTGTGGTGAAAAAATCGGTTAATGAAAAATACAAGTTAATGTTGTGAAGACATTCAGTGAAAATAATAGAAAGAGATTCAATTTAGAAAAATTGCTGAAATGATTTTAGTCAGAAACAGTGTTTTCTTTGACGAGTAATGAAAACTGATATTTTATTATAAAGTAATCCGAGCCGTATTTGGTTACAGATATGTGGCATTATACATTCCACTCTTACATTGATTTGGGAGAAATTAAGGAAAGAAATCGCATTTCAAGAAACAAGCCGCTACACACATTCATTATAAACAAAAAATAAGTTATACACATTTCCTGTGGCAGACGTTTTCTGTCAAACTATTTGATGCTATCATTACACCCGTACTGATGATTGGCGCTGAATTTTGAGGGTATGGAAATTCATACACAGTTGAAACTGTACATTGTAGGTTTTATACTAGATTTCTGAACCTTCCAAATCAAACGCACTCCTTACCACTACGACAATGAGGAAGATTACCACGATGACTTATTTTATTATAAATGCATTCACTTCTGGATTTGTTGTTTATATTGGCTGATAACAGATATTCAAAGCAATGCAATAATATGCGGAGAAAATTGATGAATAGGGTAAAATCACATGAGCTACGAAAGTTGATAACATTCTTCTTAGATATGGTTAAGTTTTATTAGTAAGCACATAAAAGGTTGGAAATGAAAAATTATTTTCCTCAAGTTTAGACGGCGTCTTTAAAGAGACAATTTAATTACCATTACAATGCGGCTGTAAACAAATCACATAAAGCGCATAGCTTTATGAAATTTTATGATTATTATCTTTTCAGTTCATAACAGCCATTGATTTGTCAACATATCTACTAAATGCTATAGTCACACTGCGGCATATAAAGCATAATGGCGGCATAATTGTCAGCTTACATGTATATTAATCGATAAAAACATAATAAAGTTGAATATCACTGTTTTTCAACGCCGATTTAATGCAGATCTTAAAAGCAGATTCATAAAATTCATATTTGGTTTTGCAAAAAGTATAATAACAAACATTTGTATTGCTTGATGAAGTCTTAGAACAAAAGCATAATATCAAAACTTGCACAATATATCTTTTCAGCATTCAATAGGAAACAAGAAACTGATCTATTATGAAGTAATTAACAAAATTAAATAAGTAATAGTTGTCCGAACTATGCTTCTTCTAACCAATATGCAATATCAAGTTTATATGATGTTTTCTCCACTTTACCTTACTACATGTATGTGGTTGCTAGATTTTTCTTCCATTCCTTTTCTATGTCACTGTAATATTTGTATTATTATATGATACTCTATATTGTTGCATTACTGTTATATAACTGTAGTATCAAATGTCCCACATGTCCAATAAACCATTGTCCATTGTCACCCAAACATACGTATATTGACAAAGGGGCAGATATATACTTCGGACGAAGAGTTTACAACATTTTATGTTTAATCAAAACGATGACATTTTCGATTTCGGAACAAAATAGAACTTAAAAATGACTGCAAATTTACAGTGAAGAAACTGTACGAAAAGTCCATTCAAAACATTTTGTGGGGAGAAAAATATGCATCAGTGCGCAAAAAGGTAGGTTAACACGTTACGACTCAACACAAAATGTTCCATGTGGTCGTAGGTTAGTGGGACCTCAAAAATCAAATTTGCAAAAAAAGGAACAACATATACTAAGAAGATTGGACTACATATTGCTGATTAACAAGAGTTTATTACTGGTCATTTTTGTGCAAAAATTGATGCCAGTGGCAATCAGGACTTTTTCAACCGTCCTAGACAAGAAGTTGAAAATAGGTTATCCATATTGTTCTATCAAGTTTAATTAAATCTTGCTCCAAGGTTCCAGAGAAAAACAAAATGTTTGTCCCAATGGTTTAGATGGATACTATATCGTTTCTAAGGATACAGTCCTGAGTACAATTTAGATATAATGTATCAACTGAAAATGTTGCTGTTACGTTTTTTTATTAAATTAAGTTGCAATTAGATTTTCCATCTTGTAGTAATGGAAGATACCCTGCCGGATTAAACAATTATATATATATATATATATATATATATATATATATATATATATATATATATATATATATATATATATATATATATATATATATATATATATATATATATATATATATATATATATAATTTGACGATATCATAAACTGACGACGCACAGTGCAAAACTAGTATCTAACTAGCCTGTCGCTTTTATATGTTAATGAGTCTTTTTCAAAGGTATATATATATATATATATATATATATATATATATATATATATATATATATATATATATATATATATATATATAAAACATAGACAAAACAAAGAAATAAAACACTATAAACGTTGTGTTTGCAAAACTCTGCATGGCTGTTTCTACATGAATTGAACCTTTATATGTACTATGTCTCAACCAGCCTATATCGACTTGTTGGAATATTGATAAATATTTTTAAGCACCTGGAAATCTATGTACTTTGGGTACATTCATGTAACGCAAATTATGTCCCATACATTTGATTCTATTTTGAATATTTTATTCTTATAGTAGTATTTAAAGGATACTAAGAAGATTTAAAAAAGTTTGAAAAGAAACTGTGTCGGCTGCATATAATAATTTTACTAGTGCATAGATTTTTTTCTAGTTTTCTTTGTTTAAACCGTTTATTTTCAATGTTCTAAGGCGGCGTATCCAGTAAGATTCATTTTCCTTCCTGGTTTCGGAACTCCATCTGTGGTTATTAGCAATTGTGATAAGTGTTATATCACTGAAGGTGTGGATAGGGGAGGAGACGTGTTCTGCGACAGGGTTTCTGTGCACCTGCTTTGTCATCCAATCAGATCTATGAAGGATTATCCTTTTGTGTAGCTTTTCAGTTTCTCCGACATACTGAAGGCGACAGATCTTACATTTGTTGAAAAAAATTAAATTATTTGTTTTGTACGTTTTGTTTGGACCATGTATGTTTAGTTTGTCTCTAGTCACTGTGCTAGTGAACTTCCTGGGACACATTAAGATCGAGCATTTTCCAAGAAAAAATCACCTTATTTGTATCATACACAGTTGTTAGGGGAGACTTTCGGACGCACGTTTGCTATAGCATGCTGTTAAAAACACTCCCAAGTTGATATAAATTGACTCACGATGCGATCCACGGATATAATCTACTTAAGACAGAGAGACAGGTGAAAGATGAAGTTGTTTATATTTGCAACATGCACAAAGCAGAAAATGTTGGCATACCTCTATGTTTCTTTCATGTGCTCTGACAATGAAATTTCTTTCGATATCATGATTGTGGAAATTGTACATGATTATGCACACAGCTAATAAAAGTCGCTGTTCTCATGTATTCTAATGTATACTCTCTTTACTAGTTACTAAAAAAGAGAAATCGAATTTTGCAAGATTAGACAATAACTTCTAAAGTTAAATGAATCAATTACAAAATATATAAAAATTTAAAAACGTGATAGGCTCTTTTGGGAAAAAAACAGTATATGTGAAGTCCGAGAAGTGAAAATGTCCAAAGGTTGCTTGCAGTTATTTGATAGGTACACATCGGAAATAATTCTAAGCTGTTACCCTATAATCTAAATTACAACCATCAATCATACTTCAAAAGAAAGGCAATTAAAGTTCTTAGAACAATTCTAACATAAAATGTTGTTTATTAAATAGCAAGTATAACAAGTGAGGAGAACCTGTGACATCCTTTTTCTTTAAAAATATACCCCATTGCGAAATACAAATTGTAGATTGCTACTTCAGCAGCTGATTATAACATGACAAAAGGTTGCTAGAAAAGTCAACAAACTCGTTCGCTGGGAATGACGGATGCAATTGTCGAGCTCTCGTGGGCCACTTAGTTTTAGCTTGTAAAATGTAGTTGTTTTGTTGTTATTGTTGTTGTTTAACGCCATTTCCAATCAGCCAACCGTGGCCCCATGCAAAATGTGTTGAACATTTCATGAATTATGTTCTGCTTCCATAACCAGACTACCAGCAGATTGCTGAAGTACGTCTAAAAAAGAAGGTAATGCATCAGAAAAAGAAAGTTAGTCTTGCAACTATTTCACAATTATGTTTTCTCATATTACCAATAATATATCAGTATTTCTCAAAAATAAAACTTGAGCCTTGCAAATCAAAAATGTTCTGAACCAATGTTTGCAGTTTTAGAGTGGATTCGTTGACATCCGACCCTCCTATAGTCTTTGCATGCACATATATTTAGAATGTTGGAAAGATGGGGATGGGGTTGAAACTGACATTGCAACTCAATGTAGTACAGTATCATGATAGTTAACGGATGGAACATATATTCTTGCCACAAAGAATTCTGCCAGACTTGCATCTTTGACGTACATCGACACCTCTTAAAAGCAAGTTTTTAGGTTTCCTTGCATTAAATCAAGCCTTACATAACCTGATATATGACAGCTCGTCAATATTCCAATTCTTAAAGAAACAAGTTCTGCCTTTACACTCTGGTAAGTTCTAAGCACAGTGTTTGCCTGTTTACAGTGGCAGTGAAGGAGAAGACGAAATGGCTCAAAACTGCCCCACAATAACTCATTCCCGAATGGAAAGTCCCATTTATCATCGGAGTTGAGCTTGTGTATCACAGAGATGAGGTGGTATTACGCAGATCAAGTAACGGACACACACCTGATTCCAGCCTATCTCCCGAGGGGTAAATACAGACAAGATGACTGCCTTACCAGCGTCTACTGAGAGAGTGCATCGACTTCCATAAGTTTAGACAAAATTTGTTTTATGTGCGCTTGATGTAAATGCTTTGCAATGATATCACACCATATAATACTATTTGACATTTTAAAGAATGGTGAATATGCAACACATTTTGACTAATGTTTGCAAGGATTTAACATGTTCGTCTTTAACTTTATCTGGTATATCTTTAACAGGCTTCCAAAATACTTTGCTTTCAAGTTTATATTCTAGTATTTTAACTTTTACATTTATTTCGAAGCTTTCTTGTTCTAAGAGGCGTTTTTATATAAAGCTTTAATAGCTACATATTTAAAACTTTTACCTGTATCATATAGCCAGCAATGTGCTGACGTGCTGTTTAACCATATCGCTTCTATTACAATTATTACTGTTACTACTGCTATTACAGCTGCATATGCTGCTGCTACTACTATTACCACAGCAGTTGACAGTAAGCACAATATAAAATATGACACTAAAATGAATTTACTTTCGTTTAAACTTAAAATTATCTAAAGCCGATCCTACTACATGTATATAATGATTAATTCCCTTTCCGAAATATCTTTTCTTAGAAAATACCTAGAGATATTCTAATCAAATTTCATACGATTTTCCATTAATGTTTTGTTGCTCGAAGAATGTTTCAATATTTTCTAAATAAAATCACAAAGATACAGATATCGAGAAAAATATATCTTCCGCAACTTTAATTAATTTCTTTTTATTGATATGACAATTTTGTCATCACTGTCGCATTAGGATGCTATAATTAATAGATCTGTTATTTAATAGATCTAGCTAATTTTATCAAAAGAAGTATGAAAACAAACTTAAACAAGAAGTAATCAAAGGCAGCTATGTCTGTTGATCCGGCATAAAGGTCAAGGTAATTTTGGCTTTAAAAAAGAACGTTCTCCTGCTTACAAGCCAAGGTTATTTGGATTGTACACTTTAATATCTTACATGCCAAGATACACCATGAATCGATATAGGGCTTTTGACCAACAAATGGATGCAACTATCCTCAAATGCATTGGCACTTGATATATACAAAACTATACGTGCAAGAAATGTACAGGTCAAAATATTATTCATACTACTAATAATCAAATACACAAATGATAATAATAATAATAATGAAATTATAAATGAATAGAAATAAGTAATGTACAAAAATGTATTTCAAAAGCAATATAGAACTCCTCATTTACACAAACATACATCAATGATTACATTTTCTTTTAACTTGATGTATATAATGTCGAGGTTGCATTCTTGCAGCATCAAAAACTTCCTTATTACTCCTTGATTTTATTTTGTTTTTCATTTTATTAATGAAAGTAATCAAGAAAGTAATCAATAATCTGAGAACCAGCTGAATTAGCATTCACTTCAAAGTGTTGTAAAGCCAAATTTAAAGCCAAAGACACCATATCGATAGTGGATTTAATTTTATTTAATTTTTATTTAATTGTATTAGATAAATACATATACTCGATGAAATAAGCCATATTTGTCTTGAATTAATGCACCAAGAGACCACACATCATTTGACGTATACAAAATTATATGCGCAATATATGTTTCATGTGAGTATCTTTATTTCCTAACGATATTTAACTTTGCAAAACAGCATTCATCCATGAACTTGTGGCTGACATGTTTATACTAAATGATCCAGGCGCGCGTTTATCATGAGTGATCGCGCACCTTGGTCACAGCTATAAAACAAATAGTCCTGGTAAACGTTGTTTAGCCTACTATAGTAACTATGCAGTTGCAATGAAAAGAATTCATAACAGGTGGTATGATGATTCGTTTGCGTGCATGTAGCAACAAAATAAATGACTAATGCAAGCATTATCTTTAATACAACGCATTGACAAAGCAACGTTGCTAATTTCAAATCTAGTTTACGAACAAAAAGCAGACCAAATGCTAGATACTATTACAAATGTTGGGATCTTATGTTTTTCAAATGCAAAACAAACGTTACATTAAATTGTATTTCATGATGTTAAACAGCATTTTCAGGAATTAATAAAAAGAAAAACTAAGGACTATTTTAAGTGAGAAAGTAAACCACTTCCAACAAGTCACTAATTTTCTTTTTGCCAAAATCTGTTGTTAGCCAGAAGTTGATTAACAGTAAAATGGTCAAACAACTAATTGGCGATTCCATAGGGGGTATTCATCGTTTGGTGTCAAGGTGACAAACTCACTTTAGTGCGTCGTTAAACGATCGTGCGATATTTATGTTCGGTCTGAAACACATTCCACATCCATGTACCTATCGAGTTTAAGATCTTTTTGCACAATAACCCGTGGGAAATATATAGCCTTTTTAATGTTCTTGCAGATAATTGTGTTTGGTCCTAAGACTTAGTACTAGTCTGAAGAATTTAGTTTATGTACGTCCGACTTAAACAACGATCACACGCGGATGCGGAGAGAACCATATACTAGGCATTGACAAGGCATCTGGCTCTCACATGTAGTCATTATGTACATCATTCAAAAGTCCAATGTATTCTAGGTCAACTTCAAAGAAGTATCCATGGTCACTGTAAATGCTGTAATCGCGATGTGTTTTTTGTATCAATCCACTGAGACCGAAACCTACCAATAATGAACAAAACTCTTCGATCGGTGGCAACCTCTTTTAATTGTACACTATCGGTGAGTGATTATTAAATTCAAGGACGTTAGATTGCTCACTAATTATTAATAGCCATCATATCCGCATATAATATGAATCACGGCAGAAACTTTTGTTTTGATTGGGTAAATTCTTACATGTAGATTGCATGCGTTATCTGCGGATGCTCTGTAGGCGCCAGCGATACTATGACAGTGGTCACATGTTTTGGCATCAGTGGAGCAAACTGCTCCTTAATGAGTGGCTGCGTTAAGCTCAGTAATGTTAGCACCAGTAATAATCATAATTGCGGATGAACAGAGCTGTTATTAGTCGTTCAGTTTGCCCATCACACCTTACTACTATGCAACAAAACCCGCATTGGACTTGTTCGGCAATTTGTACTGTTTAGTCGTTGCTGGTCGCGTTCGTATATATGAAAGCATTGCTTTCCACTTCAAAGTTAAAAATTTTGAAAGTTCGCGAAGATGATATAAAGCAATTTTAGCTTTTGTTGCATTGTAAGGAATTTGAGAATGGTTTTTCTAGGTTCTGGCATTATTGTCAGCTGAAGTGTTTTGCTGATGCGACAACAGTAAGAGTCATGGTTGGTAGGAAGTTGTTGAGTGCTAATTATGTGCATGCAATGTCTGCATCGATCAGTCTTACACTTATAATTGCTATTTAGGTTAAGCAACCGAAAAAGATTTTTTATCTGTACAATCAACTGCGATACATGGATTATGTGCACGAGATTTTTTTAGTGTGGCCTGACTAACAAGCATGGGAATTCAATACTGCCAGAATTAAATATTAAATTTACCCAGATACCACCGGTATTTTCAAGGCAGGTCTTGGTGATCTACATCTGAATAAATCGTCCATTCAATAATATTATTCCAGGTTTTTTTAAGTTTATCATTGACTTATCCGGAACCCACTTTGGTGTTGGCATGCAATTTCAGCCACGAAACGGTTGATATGGAGAAATATGCTGATTGACTTCTTGTTTATCTTTCTATAATCCATGCGAATCCCGCATTGGTGTATTTTTATATCGTCTCTAGAATCTATTCAATACATTTTCTAATTTCATAGTTGACAGTGCTGGTATTGCTAGGGTTCAGGATTGTACAGCACCATCATCAAATTTAACTCCAGAGTGGCCTAGGTTTTGCAACACCGATATGATTTCAGGAATCATATTTGGCAACATTTGTCAAGGGTCTTTGCCTGATATGTTTGTTTATGGACAAATGGCCACGTAATGTTCTAAGTTAACAATACGAGTATGAACTTTAAATTCAGGTACTTGTTATTCCTGTGCGTTGGCATGAACTTACTCAGCAGCTTTAGTAACAATAGCGGATGTAATACCATTTTGTTGCTCTCGAAGACGGTTTTGTTCATCACGCTGACAGTTTTCTTTCTCGAACGCGTCTTATATATCAAGTATGTCAGCTTTCTTGCACCTTTTGATAGCGTATAATATATCAACGCGCACCATTGGTTTAGTTGGTGAACCGTTGCTTGTGCTGGTCCGTTAACAACTGGATGTGGTTAGTAACCATTGGTGGAGCAGGTTGTTGCTGTGCATTTATGCGTCTCGAAAATTGAATAATACAGCTTTTCGCTTGGCTCTTTTTTATACATTTATGTTGAATCACAAGTTTTTGGGTCAATCAGTGTTACGCACATGACAATATTCAAGAATAGATCCATGTGGCTGCTAAATAGTATTTTGTGCTTGCCAAGTCATTGGGGATAGAAGCTGTGGCGATAGTCAAGATACAAAAATGGCAAAAAGTGGGAAAAAACAGGTTAATGAAACCATTTCACTAGAAATAAAAATGGTGAGCACTAGGTCGAATGTCATCATAACTGTAGTGTTGTTTAATCTGCCAGCGAATTAGAAGCATGGCAATTCACCATTTGTCAGTAAAACAAAATCAATTTCTTGCAGGTATAACTCGATGTAACATCACTAATATCACTACCATATGCCACGAACGCACGGAGGCAGCAAATTCCATCTTGTAGATAAGCAATTGACCATGACCATACACCCCGATAAAAATATCAAATATCAAAACTTGGATGGGAAGTTTCAGAGAAACCTCAGACTACACTGAAGTTAGGATTTTCGTTTAGGTCATTTTCTCAGACATCTTAGATTTGAGTGTCGTGTGAATTGGTACTTGCTTCATATGGTGTACTATACCTATGAGTGAAAAAGAAGTCACTGCGGCCTATATTCCATGGTTTAGTGAATTGTACTTACCTTCGCATTAACCTTAGGTTCTCTATGGTAGTGGTTGCGTTTGTATTGCTTGCATGTAGCTTGACATAGTAATACATCATAAGAAATGCACAGAGTTTCAGTTAATATTAGGTTGCTGTAACCTATATGTTCTAACAAAGTGACATTCATTAAACTTTGCATTACAGTACGCTAGGTTCCACGGTATTGCCTTTGCATGCCGATCCGTCATGAAGAGCACTACATCCTTGTATTCAAAATTAATTCCCTATGACATATATTTCATATAGGTACTACGGTGTGAAACAGTTTCTCAGACATTATTGTCAGACGAGTCATTTAGCCTGGCATATGGATGCTTCATGAAAAACAGTGTATTCTTCAATCAAGCATTCTTAAGTATTACGACCATGTATTTTAATTACTTGTGTACCAAAAATTTGAAAACTTTGTATTTCATTTTTATATAATTGTGTTTTATTGTGATGAATATTATTGTTCACGGAAACTGATGTTTTCGTAAAATTTTGTTTATTTAAAACGTAAATATATTTCACTTTCGTAAGTGTTTTGTTTATTTAGAACGTAAATATGTTTCTCGGCTTTCGTAACAGTTGTTTAGATAGCAGATTTTGATAAACAATCTAATATATTGTTGAAAACATCGTGTTTACTTGAGTCGTAAATGTGACTCATGTGAACACGTGATGTGTATGATAACAAATTCATTACAAGTAAACATTCAGGAATAGCTATGAAAACAATTGTCTGATACTTAGTCAGGCTTTCCTAATGTCCAGAAGTATTACGAAATTGCATGCGTCATCGTGCGCGTGCAATTCAAACAATGTATTAGCATCATACATATATGTTTGAGATTTTTATAAGACGTAAAGAGTCACCGACAGACAGTAGTAGTGGAGTCATACACAGTCGTAGAGTTGTAAAGTCATTGTAACATCTTAGTTATACAACTTCTATTACCTTAAAAAAGGTAGTTTGTTTTGCTAGAAGAAATTGTCTGTTCGTATCTCTACATAGAACAACATGTTTTGTTTGAGGTGCAAATTTTACTTCGTTTTTCTGAATAATTGATTTCCTGGAGAGCATCATTACTGATTTGGACAAAGACATTTTTCCCGAAAATATTCTATATTGGAATGGAACAAGACAAACTGTGCTTCTTTGTGTAAATTCTGGAATTTTCTGTTAGCCATCATCTGACGTGGTCATCCGCCATTTTAGACCGGAACTTCAGACACTTCTGACTGTGTTTAGAACTTTTTACAGGACTTGTGTTGCTATTTTGAACAAACAATTTGGATTGTTTCTGTAAACCATAAGTCTTTATTAACATATTTACATTATTTTATGTTTTATAGGAAAATAAAGTTTTGTTAAAATTTACAGAGCTTGTTGTCATCACTCTTTCTTTTGTGTTACTTTGTTATTCACAAACCGTAAGTCCTGTTTTGTATTTTCACCTTTTTACCGTATTTTCTAGGACAATAAAATTATCTTTCTTAAAAGGTACAAAGCTTGTTGTCTCTACTATTTTCTTCTATTGCTTCTGTTGCCTTTAACGAGCCGATACGTTACATAAATTTGATCTTTATTTTATGTTGGAGTCGTCTGAGAAAAGCCTTTGGGTTTGTTTTGCTATCTTAGATTAATTTTCAAAAGCGAGGCAATTTGATACATGGGTCCACCACAGGCAGAACATCGATATATACTAATTTATAAGTTGGCTTCAAAACAACTGTCAACATGTCTATCTGTGAACAATATATTGGGAGTAATTACTAAAACAAATAACATAGACCAAGATCGGTCTGTAGATCAGCATGTGTTATTGACGGATTCGACAGATTTAAAAAAGTAAAGATGGTATATAGTATAGCAAAAGCAAAGAACTGTATTCAGATTATAACATCATTGACAGTTTTCTTGAATGTTATTTAATGCTAGAGGCTCGATGTAAACGACTTATTAAAATTAGAACCATAAAACTTCATTAAAACAAAAACTATTATCTCCAGGAACCATAATTCTCCAGAAAGAATTTATACTTCGTGATAGCTCCAATAAAGAAAACCAGTTTCAGTTAGTTTTTATTAATACAAAATGCAATGATCATATAAAATTATTTTAATCCTTCGTTTCTTAAATCTGTTGGAGAAACAGTTTAGCCTATTAAAAAATTGTTTGTTCCTGAAAAATAATATACATAAATTAAATCTGATTTCAACTGAGATTGCCTATCCCCCCACACCTTCCCCGCATAACCCTACTCTTTTCCTTTTGATATAGTTTTATAGTTTTATAAACAACATGACGTGCGCTGCTAACTCTGATTAGTGAAAAGCCATATGCATTTTTCGCATGTGGGAGACAATGCAGGTAGATTTTATAATATCTTATTTGGTCTAGTTGACTGAAGATCATGTGATCAAGAGAGCATATACGAGGCACTTCGTCCGTTGCGTGCCATTCAATGCTCACTGTTCTCGATCCAAACAAAATTTAATAGCATTTGCTCGACTCAGCATTGCAAATAGTTGCAACGAATATTGGAGAATTGTGTGATCGTACGTTTGGAAGAAGAGGTTTCTTTTCGAGATTATTGTCATAACCCATCATACATCTTTTCAGAAAACTCTCAACTTATTTTCATGTCATTTTTTTAATATGCCAAACGATAAAATAAAATAAAAATGGAAATGAAACTATTTTGAAATGTATTTTTAAAAGTCATGCGTCATATAGCATCTCACTACCGACAGAAACAAGCAATTTTGAAAACGTATGTGTCTGGTGGGAAGCTGATGTTTCTCCTGTCTCCATTGACCTCGAAATAAAGCAGATGTTCTCCACTCAATGGTTTTTCAACGTGCTAATACCACAAACAATTCTTTCTAATCAACTGACGACCATACATCCACGAGTTCATAATCTCACACATGCATGTATTTCCTTGATTCATAATTGTATGATTTATTAGTACGCCTTTTCAAGCCTAAGACCGATATAGCATGACATGTACTACGAAACATGACCCAAACACCTAAGTCATAGACAATTTGTCCAACCTTAAATGATTAAACACTGGTACACTAGAATATCCCTAGAATTCCCATTGTTAAGAAAGTATGGACGGTCCTAGTTACGAAACTAACCCAAGCTACTTTAAAGATTCGAGAATACTGTACATTATTCCGTTTTGCTTCTTGTAATTGACTACTTGATAAAATGAATTGATTTTTGCTTAAACATGAACTCTTCTTGAGCCGATGGTACTAGAAGTGCATAATAATTCCAACAAGCAGCAAAACAGCAGTCATCTTGAAAGAACATTTCTTCAGAAATAGCTCAAAAGAATCTAATCAGTTTAATAAAACTATCCTGGAAGCATTTGTAAACATTTTGTAAATAGATATTTAAAAAAAGCACATTTATCGAGAAAAATTATATTCTGCTATTTGAAAATAATTTTGTTTCAATGGTACTATTTGTGTCATCGCTGTCGCATTTATCATTTAATTAATTTTTTAATTTTTTTAATTTTAGCATTTAATTTTTTCAGACGCTATTTGATAGACACAGTCAATGTTACAAAGTACACTATGATAACAAACATTAAATAAGCACGAGATCAAATATAACATTTTCCATAGATCTGGCTTTAAGGTCAAAGCAATTTGTTTTATGAAAAAACGTTATCCAGCTTATAGGATAATATGATTTGGCTTGCTCACCAAACAATCTTACAAAACCAAAATATACTATTGATCGATATAGGGCCTTTGATGCAATTGGATGTATGTCCACAAACTCCTTGACATTTGATGTATACAATCTATATGTGCAACATATATTTCATGACCAAAGCTTCGTTTATGAATATTATTTTAACTGTTAACGTAGTAATCGTTCATAAACTTGTAACCGATCTCTTTATGGCATAAATAATATAAATATAAATAAGGATCATCGAGACAATCGTTTACATGCCACATTAGTCACCAAGCAATGACAGGAAGCCTGCTTCAGATATAGGTCATTATAGGATTGGCACATAAAAGCAACGTCAAAGGATAACTTTGCCATTATAAAAATCTTTGCCAATTTCCGAACTAGTTTGGGTACAAAGAGCGAACAAAAATCAAACTACTATTGAAAATGTCGCACACGTAATAATGTTATGTTTTTGTACCGAAGAAGAAACGGTAAATTAAAATGTATTTGAGAGATTATATCACTGAGCATTTCCGCAAAGAATAAAAGCAAATGCTCAATTATTTTCCACGAGTAATATATATATATATATATATATATATATATATATATATATATATATATATATATATATATATATATATCTCTATATATATATATATATAATTTGCATTGTTTACTAGGTAGATTTTTATTCAGTCTATGTTATCGATAATTTTATTTTGGACTTGACTTGTCCAAAATCAAATTCACGTTGTTCCTAACTAAAGGCACTGTTATTTTGATTTGGTAAACAAATAATAGATAGCTAATATTTTCTAGATGACTATGAGTTAAATATTAGGGGCATTATCTATAGAAGTAAACATATCTATTAGGGTTAGAGTCATGATTATTGGAATCACCCCATAAAAACAACTAGCCTACTTGATGTTTATCACATTCTATATTATAAGTTTAGCAACACATTGCTCGAGATTAGAAAATTACATTTAACCATGGTATTGACAGAAAAAGTTAATTCTGACCTAGGTCAAGTTGAGGACTCTATAATCTTGTTTATCTAAAATTATTTACTCTTGCTTCATATCTTTAGACATAATTGATCTCATTGTTGTGTTCAGTATCTGGTTTGGGTTGGAATTCATTTAGTTTTATTTTTTTCTCGCTGGAAATAAAAAGTGTTCATTAATAACATTATTGGACTGGAACATTAAGTTGGAAATGTAGTGAATTCAAACAATGATATCTTGGATTATATTTGTATGAATCATCGAAAGACTGTTAGCACATCAGCATCCGTCAGGCCATTTATACATTCGTACATATGAGACTACATGATTATTAACACCTTCAGCGATAGATCTTATATAGAATATCACTAAAATATAATTAGAATGTTATTTACTAGGACTGGTGATAAAACATTTTGGACTATTTTAAATTTAATTTGTACTACAGTTCTTTTTAATTTTCACTTTGTATTAAAAAGAAACAAAAAATAGGTTGACTTTTTTTCAAAATGTTTTAGTTGTTGCTCTTGTCTCTGACTTAGTTCAAGACCATAGTCATTAAAGTGAGAAAGTAAACTACTTTTATTTCTTCAAAAACAGTCTTTAGACTATATTTCTGCTTTCCTTTTCAAGCATCGCATTGCACAGAAATTCCGTCTTTGGATTGTTGATGATGATACGTACGTCCGGTCCACACTGAGGTTAGCACTTAAGATTATTTCACTTTTTCAGACACGTGACATTGTATGCAGATGCTTTGTACGGTATACTGTAGCCTAAGTGACAGGGAAGTCACTGCGACCTATATTGCATGGTTTAACGATTAGCATTTAGGTTTGGATCAAGCTTAGTTACTCTAGGTTAATGTATGCGTTTACCTTAGTGCCTTATTGCTGGCATCTTCATGTATCTTGCGATGACAACGCATCATGATGAGTACAAAGAGCAGTCCATATTAACCACTTTGACCAATTATGTTCCAACAAAGCTACCTGCAAAGGCTCTGCGTTGATCTTGGTTTCCCTGGAACTATTGCCTTATATATGTCGATGCATCTTAAAGAGTACTATATCTTGGCCGAGTCATACCAAAAACTTATAAATATGGTACTAGCAGCTGCCTTGCTTGGCGCTCATCATTAGAAGGTTAGCTTTAGGACTGATCGGCCTGTAGACATCTGAGCGAATAAAAGCTACGTTAAATATAAAAATCACACACAGACACACACACACACATCCACACACACACACAGAGGCACACTCACACAAATTAAGTCCCTGTGACATATATCTCATACATGTACTCTAGTGTGAAACAGGTTTTAGGACACTATTTTCAGAGGGTCATTTAATTTGGCATGTAGATGATTCACGAGAAATTATCTACTCATCAGTCCATGATATTTAACTGTGAACTATATTGAATGTCACGTGATCTGTATAAGTCTATGCGTATAGTTCACTTTCTTAAAAGCATTTTGCACAGTGAGTTAATATGATACATAGCTTTCTTAGACTAAATAGGTTTTCCTATCAATAGCCTGAACCATTCCTACTTATAGTTTGTGATCTGTCTATATTCAGCTTATATTGTATTTGTACAACCAGATTAGAGTTACACCAATGCATGTCTTTAAGAGCTTTCATCTGCATTTATTAAGTGGTAACCAATTACATACTGAATTGGGAATAATTCATATTTTTTTAAAAGAATAGATGTGAATAATGAATAAGTATTTAAATGTAGGTGAAAATATTTGAATCGGGAATAAGTAACTGGTTATTCCTTATTAAATCGGGAGTAAGGAATAAGGAATAAGAAACCAACTTGATTTCATTGCATTTCGACAGTCAGCAGCCTGCAAAACTCCAGAGGTATGGCGTATAGACATAAATATCCATAGGAAATGCATTTAAAAAGTGATCAAATAATAATCCACGTGGATTATGCCATGCATAGATATGCTAATTATATACCTCTAGAAGCAAGTGAGAATAAATTCACCCGGGGGAAGACATAACTTGAGGCTTTTTCAATTATTCAATGTTCCATCGTGAAATTAAGTTTTATATATATATATATATATATATATATATATATATATATATATATATATATATATATATATAACCTGTAGACAAATTTTGAAATAATTTTTACACAACAAGAACAGACCCTGTATTCACAAAGGGAAGAGAGCTTGTATATGTTCCAACAAACTTTAAACTAACTCCATATCCTGTTGAAACCTCTGATGAAATACATGTTTGAAATTAAAGTAAGAAACTGTGACTTTGTGATATATTTTCTGTTCTAGTGTGTAAATCCAAGCTTACATCACTAATAAGGACGTGCATTATCAGTTTTCCGAAGCCAATAAATGGTTCCCTCAGTTAACTTTCCAAATTTAGATCAGACGATCAGAGTTGAATGGAGTTATGTGAAACACAATCAGATATTAAAATGTTCATCCCAACTTACATAAATTTTCTCATATGGAGATTATAAATGAAGATCGCTGATTAATTTTATAAATTTAGTAACAGAATTAAAAAAGTTTTTTTTTCTTCAAGTTTGACCAAATGCACCAGGAGCATTCTGGCTTCTTATTTGCTCAGACATATATATGTACAAATTATGGATTAACATATCCATCAAATTATTTCCACTTTTGAGATGTACAACAATATAAACTTCTCTTTTGACCTGACCAGGCATCTCCAGGTATCATTTTCATGTCTATACATATGATCAACCTAAGATCATGTCTCTTCAGATATCTACCTCAGTTTAGGTATTTTTAGGTGTCCACCTTGGATCAGGCAACATTTTGTGTCTATCAAGGATCAGACACCTCCATGTATACACCCAAGATTATACATTTTCACGTGTCAACTGAAAACAAGACCTGTTCAAATATTTCCATACGACCAGGTATCCTCGGGTCTCTACCTAGAATACGCCATTCGGGTATCTACCCTAGTTCATGTATCTTCAGATGGTGCTTATGATCAGGTATCTTTAGGTGTATACCTAAGATGAAAGTATTTTTTATGTATTTATACAGGATGAAACACCCTCACCTGTCTACCTAAGGTTAGGCATTTTCATGTGTCCATATAGGATTAGTCATGTCTCTGTCTAGAAGCAGACCTTTGTATGTGATCAGACATTTCCAAGTGACTGCCTATAATCATTCATTGTCGCGTTTCTGTCTATAATCAGGCATCTCTGTGTGTCTGCATAGGATCATATTCAGCCATTTTTTGGTATGAAAACATAACAAAAGCAATATTCGTATCACAGCAGCGAACACCCTTCAAAGCCATGCAACAATCATAGTAATTAAGTAGTCATTTATTATTTGTCGTATGCTTTACGCATCACAAAGATATTAAAATCGCCTCATTAGGACATAATTAACATGAAATATATAATAAATGTACGCATATAATAATTTCAAACCAATTATTCGACATTAACGATCGGCTTAAAGGAAATTTTACCTCCTTTCTTCAGGAACCGGACTGAAATTACATTTTATGTTGTTGTTGCGCTTAACGCCTTTTTTCAGCACACGATAGGCTATTCATGGCGGCCAGTATTACATTTTATATGTAAGTGAGCTGTAGTCAAAATGAATGATAACTCACTTGAGTCTCCTGTTGTTCAATGACGTTAATTATTTACTTACATTGTTTAGTAAACTTTGTTCAAAGTATCGCGAGAGATCTGCCCACTTTCTGAAGCCGATATTATATATTTTACTGCAATAATTGATGTTTAGCCAGCAGCAGGTATTTATAGCTTCTGCACCTGTAAAACCATAAAACATCGGTATCTTAATGAAAGCGTTCATGTAGAAATAAACTGATGTCAGCAAAGGAGAAAGGTTCAAGGTTTCTTTAAACTCTAATCGATGCTTACATTATAGCGTCATCTTAGAATGCATACATTATAGTGTCAACTTACAATGCATACACTATAATGTCAACTTACAATGCATATAATATAGTGTCAACTTACAATCCATACATTATAGTGTCAACTTACAATGCATACATTATAATGTCAACTTACAATGCAAACATTATAGCGTCAACTTACAATGCATACATTATAGTGTCAACTTACAATGCATACATTATAGTGTCAACTTACAATCCATACATTATAGTGTCAACTTACAATGCATACATTATAGTGTCAACTTACAATGCATACATTATAGTGTCAACTTACAATGCATACATTATAGAGTCAACTTACAATGCATACATTATAGAGTCAACTTACAATGCAAACATTATAGTGTCAACTTACAATGCAAACATTATAGTGGCATCTTACAATGCATACATTATAGTCAACTTACAATGCATACATTATAGAGTCAACTTACAATGCAAACATTATAGTGTCAACTTACAATGCAAACATTATAGTGTCAACTTAAAAAGCATACATTATAGTGTCAACTTGCAATGCATACAGACCGCTCCGATGACCTAGTGGTTAGAGCGTCTGCCTCGGATGCGGGAGGTCGTGGGTTTGAACCCCGGCTGAGTTATACCAAAGATTTTTAAAATGGTACTAAGAGCTGCCTCGCTTGGCTCTCAGCATTAAGAGGTTAGTTTTAGGACTGGTCGGCCTGGTGTCAAGATAATGAGACTGGGTGGTACATCACGCTACATGTCTTTTGCATGATTCCCCAGTGCTATAGACATCACTATAAACTGTCATCGTAGCGATGTGACTGAAAAATTGTTCAAGCAACGTTAAAAATCTAAATCACACACAAACACACACACGCACACACACAATGCAAACGTTATAGTGTCAAATTACAGTGCATACATTATCATGTCAACTTACAACGCAAACTTTATAGTGTCAACCTACAATGCAAACGTTATAGTGTCAACTTCAAAATTATTTTCTTTTTTCAACCTATAGTACATTCAAATTACGAGTTGAGTTTTAATGTCATAGCTGGTAAAACACCAGGAATCTGCACAAGCAGATAGAGTTAGCCAGATCTACTTCCGGCTTGAAGACCAGACCATAAAGCCAAAACAGGTTTATATAACGGCTAGTGTTACACTTGTATAATAAGTCATAGTACATGTTATACGTTACAGTACGTTACAGTACTTACAGCGATCATTTTTGGCATCTTGAAATTTTTGAAATTTTTAATTAATTAAATCATTTATGATATAATTATACAAATATATTATGTTCAGTTTGATGTATTAACGGTCCATTATAAATTAGTACATTAATATTTAGTGCTTTAGGTCGTTCGAGATGTGTTCAGTATGATATTGCTTCAATAATGTACTTTATGATAAAATTCTGTATGCTTTTGGCCGAAGATAAAATCCCTGCACTGACACATACAGTGCTATCCAAACCTAGGTCACATGCTGAAGAAAGTGCCATAAATAATAAATTTCGACGTTTTGTAAAATTTTGTAAGAAACATTTAGATTTGTTAAAATTGCTTTATGCAAAGCAGAAGCTAGAATTTATTATGTTATAACACCAGAAAGGAAGCTTATCTATTTGTGCGCAATCCTGTGTTATCTGATACACATTTGAAAATAATTCTAAATAATTTATAAAATATGATTCTGTTCTTTTTTATTTCCCGAGATTTATTTTCGTGTTTTAATCATTTGTAATTATACTCACTGAGCTTCACATTCCTTGTTCAGGCAGTTCACGCGCTACCAATTTTCGAGCCTCCTGACTGAAAGTTATGAAGTGGAGTCCTTAAAAAAATATATCTGAAATTTAAATTATGTAGAACATTTTTTTTTAAAAAAGTATTTCTTTTTTATATACGTATCAAAAACAATTCAAAGACTGTAAGTAGTAATTTATCAATGTTTATGAAAAAAATGTATCAAATTTCTTAACTAATTGTCTATAAATCTATTTGTGTAAAATTGACATGAAAAATAGATAAAGTAGTTTCCTAATCTTATAGTATTTGAAACATTGATGGTAACATTTATCTTCAAATTTACACTAAAGAAGGAATCGGAACGAAAAGGTGTAACAATGTTAGTCCATTCCAAGATTAACATTGCCATAATTGAATATTCTTTGCAATGATTCTAATTAGCATCAGTTTCGTGACGAGTCTTAATCAGTATCTATTGAAGAAAGCTTGGGTATTATTTATAAATTCATCACGTATTTTGACTATGGAAAGCATTGAATTTTGTACCATTCAAAGTCCATACGGTGATAATCCAATGGACGAAACAAAAACCCAGAGAAAACAACTCATTGCATGCAGTAACATTGTTATATAAATATTTTTAGGATTGGTCAGACATTTCGAGGACATAAACAAATTCCATAGTTTAGGATCTTTGCTTTTTCTTCTATCATTTTTCATTTCGTAAACTTTAACTTTGACAAATCAAATTACATTTAGAACCACCAGGAAACACCAGCATGTTGCTGATCATTTAAGCATTGAAAGGTTTAAAAAAGTTCCCTGTAATTTTGTTTTCGTTCTTCCAGACTATGGTGAAATTTAAAATTTTACAAAAGGTTTTCTTTATATAACGTTTTAAGTTTTTATTTTTTGACTAAAGTATAGAATAATTCAAGTCAGGCTTTAAAACTTTATAAATAATGTTACATTTAAATTTTACTATGATACATTGCCGTCTGATTTGATTCGGGCCATTGTTTGTGTTACAAAAAGAGATGTGTGTGTGTGTGTGCGTGTGTGTGTGTTTCTAAGTATAAATACTGTTTTCCGTCATGCCTTGATATGCCTTAATGACTTTCATTAGTAAAGACAAAGTTAAGTAATATAAAAAACAAGAAAACAAAACAAGCAAAACCAAACAAATTTAAGGCCGCAGTAGATGAATGGGTACCTTGCATAAACAAAGAAATTATTATCGCAGAAATAGGTATAGACATAAACGTTCTGAGCTGCCTGGTGCAAGTCGAAACGGCTGTGACGTATAGCTCATCTTATTTGACGCTTTTGGTCTGATATGTTGACACATTTTATGAAATCATTTGTATGACAGTACAGTATGTGGATAGTAGAGTGGGCATTTTGTGCGTTCGCGTACGTTTGTGTCGATAGTAGATATGGCGTGTTTTTTATTTTCTTCGTGTTGTGTGGATATTATAGTGTGTTTTATGCGCTCTCGTAGGTTTGTGTGGATAGTATATTTGGTGTATTTTATTCGTTTGCTATCGTTTATGTGGATGGTATATTTGGTGTATTTTTAATTCTCTTCCCGTTGGTATGGATAGTATAGTGTGTTGTATTCGTTCGCGTTTGCTTGTGTGGATAGCAGATATTGGTGTGTTTTTCTTCTATTCCATCGTTTGTGTGGATAGTAGAATGTGTGTTATATGCGTTCGCGTTCGCTTGTGTGAATATTATGTTGTGTGCTTTATGCATTCGCGTTCGTTTGTGTGGATAGTATATATTGGGGTTTTATATCCGTTTGCGTGGCGTTTGTGTGGATAGTATATGTGGTTTGTTTCTATGAGTTCGCGTACATTTGTGCGGATAGTATATATCGTAATGTTTATGTGTTCGCTTAGCGTTTGTGTATATAGTAGATATGACTGTTTTTTTTCTTCACTGCCCTTTTGTGTAGATAGTTTATAATGAATTATTTCTTCCCTTCTGCGTGTTTGTTTTTATGCGCGTACGTGAGTTACATTGCGTTTGTATTTGTGCGTTTGTATATGTACGCGTATATTTCTTTATGCGTGCGTGTGTGCATTGGTTTTTGTTTGTCCCTTTAAAACTCCATTTATCCATATCAATTACATGTCACTCACTTACCTACAGTAAGGAATATCAGCTCAGTCACTTGCAACCCTATTGCCATTTTTTCCCTAGTGTTGAGAAAAGTGACGTCATTGAAGCTGGAAAGTTTGAGACTAAATGTAATCTATGGTTTTTGTGCATGTTGTAGCTAGAAATACATACTAGGTAAGAAATTCTAAATAGATAGTGGGATTTTCCTTAGGAATTTATAAGTTGTAGCTAAAAATAATTACTAGGCTTTTCCAAAGGAATTTCCGATATATTATTTGTGACGTCATGTGCATTCGTTATAAAATTTGGCGCATGAACAGTCTAAATGAAAAATGTGATTTGCGTTCGTGTTCAGCTTGTTGCAAGTGTTCAGGACCATGACGTCATTACACCTGTTTCTTTCCTTTTGTTCCCATACAAAATTGCCATTGACGCTTTTGTAAGCTAGGGTGTGTCATTTGTCTTTATAAATTTTGTCCGTCTATAGTCCCACCAATGTTAAATTTCCCCATGTTAAAGTCCGCTTGACACCAATGTGACCCAAAACCTTTTCATCTGTTATTTCTATTAACCCTAAAGTCACCCTGTATTCCCATTGTTAAAGTCCCATTGTTCTTGTAGTGAATATAAAATTCCCATTTTAAATTTCCATTGTCTTTTACTGGATATACCCCTTTTAACATTTAGTTCTTATGAAATGCATATACATTGTATACAAACTGGTCTTTTTGGATGCATAAACTTTAATTTTTAAATGTAATTTTTTTGTAATCAAAAACTAAATAAATTTTGAATAGGTTTGTTTCATGTCCAAATGTTTATTTATTAAATGGATAGTGCTTAGACCATAGCACAGGCCAGAGTGACCAAGTATATACTTAAATAAATGTTATGTACCTATACAATAGATTTTTTTATTGGAGTCTAAATTCTATCCTTGAGTCTTTCTTTGGAACATCTCTCTCCTATTTTTGGTGTTTCTGTCTTCTTTGTTTGAATGTGTATTGGTTTATTTTTATAGGTCTATGTTTGTCTTTATTAAACCTTTGTTTCTACAACTACATATCACCTTATGAATATGTTTTACCCTATGCAACCCATGATGTCACCAATGTTCAATTCCCATTGACCTCCAGGTGACATTCTAACGTTAAATTCCCATTGAAGCCAATTTGTATGTAAAGTGGTGCAATCTCTTGTCGCTATGTTCGTTTGCACATTGACTCCATGTTAAAATTTCCCCATGTTATATTTCCCTTGACGCCAAAGTGATCCAATACCTTTTTGACCGGGATTTCCTCTGACATTAAAATCACCTTGTATTCCCAGGTTAAAGTCCCATTGTCCCTATAGTGGATATACAATTTCCATGTTTAATTCCCATTGTTCTCATGTAGATATACCACTTATTAACATTGTCCCCCCATTGTCCCTAAAGAGCTCCCATATACTACTAACAGGTGTAGACGGTCTTATTTACAAGTTCTGAATGAACGATCAAACTCCCTGGAGGCAACATCGTCTATCACCTTTCTAATATACTGGGAGGGATCTTTTACCGGTACAGGGTGTGACTCTCCTTGTACCAGGGACGGCCACTTAAGGTCATTATCCGACGACGACACGCTGTTTAACATGAGTGCTGCAAGTTATGCTGATGTGGGTATTCATAAACAGTTTCTTGCCATCATCGGTATGCAAACTTAGGATATCTGAAGCCACAATGGGCTAATCACCACCTACTCTCAATAAATGACGGCGTAGTCTTTGTATTTCAATTATGTTATTGTTCTCGTTTCGTCTAACTTGTAGAGGGTCTAGCAAACACATTCATTAATCCAGTGTAATGAAATTTCGAATGTGCAGTCAATTCTGAACAAACAAGGACGATTAAAAAGAGACTGTACGGATGTAAACATTGTGAAACACTATTTATAATTTCTCGATATTCGTCTTCTCATTGGTACACTATGGGTAAATGGCGCCCGTGGCGACGATGATGGCCGAAAGGGGTTTAAGCGTCCCAAGACATTTGACGCTCTGTACAAGCCCTCCTTCTAGCCCTACCCCATCACGTTGGTATGCTACGAAGTCTTTTCATATGAATATTCCATAAGACAAACAATGCAGTTATTTTCTTTCCATAACAGCATTTTACAGCTGACAATAATTCACATCTTAGAGTTATTGCCCTTTCCTAATAGATTAAAAAGAATTTCATTATTGACTATGAAAGAAAAAGCCACTCTGTTAATTGCTTTCTTTATTACTTATTGTGTAGAAATTTCAAGTCTTAGATTTACATATTTAACTCAGCGTTACTGCTAACATATTAATCGATAACAAAGCATCAATCTATATTTGAAAATATATGCATGTATGTGTGCATGTGTGTATATGTGTGTTTGTGTGTCCATGGATGGATGAATGCATAGACGAATCTAACTGCCTACTATTAACAGAGTGCTCCTCTAATTCAGTTGAAGTGTGTACCATACGGACATCGTGCTCCTGTGTGCAAAATGTCTACTTTTTCTTTAAAATATGTAGTTATTTTTTTCACTGGACACATGTTTTCTCATGTTAAATTTAAATATTTCTTTCTTTTTTAAATATGCGACAGCAGTGACAGAACTATCTTTACGCAAAGATTTAAAATATTTACACAGCAAGTGTACTCCTCGATGACAAATTTTCTTCTTTTAGTGTTCGTGTCATCAGTACCAAACGTACGACACTGGATAGAACAGCAAGCAGATATATAATAACGTATGCACCGTCTAAGTGTCTTTTTGTCTATAATGGATTCTTTTATTTTGTTTCATTTACAATATTTTAAACTTGAAGCATATTATAACAATGTTTGGGTTTCTATAATTAAACTAATTTGATAATGGGCCTTATTTTTTTTTTTAGTATTGGTGAATATTTACTGCTTCAATAATTTACAACAAGCACTCCAAACATATTGACAACCGGTTTAACGAGCAATGAGATATTCTTCTGACAAAGTGTCGTTATCGCAGTGGATGAAATCTGACAATTGATTTTTCCTACCCTACACCGGATCCATATCATATTTGTATATTAACACTGTAGGTGTGAAGCGCACTGCTAATGCGAAAACTGAGAAAATCAGGTAATATTCTACCGTTCTGCACTATCCCGTCTACTGTTAACAACAATCCGATAATAATTGCCTCCGAAATATTGAGGATAAAATCCGACACGAATCCCGCTTGTCTAGGGTTAAAATATTTGAACTTTCAAAATGATGACAATTCGTAGGGAGGTGGTGTATCTGTATCTATATAGAGATATTTGGACCAGAAAGAAGGAGCAAAGGAGATGCATAGTAGCACGAGCTTGTCATATGCTCCACAGCAGGTTTTGCGCTCAAAGGAGGATCGTTAACTCGTTGTTTTCTGGGAGAGGTTAACTTAATATGTATGATATGTATGTTTTGTTATGCAAGTACAGTGGTTGAGGTCAACAAGTCCACATTAAGAAACGCTCAGTCAGTTGGGAACTTGTATCTAGGTTATCACTTCAACCACTTACTTTTCTACAATGTCTGCAATTTTATGAGGGTGGGGTAGGGTAGGGTAGGTACAACGACACATCAAAAACAGTACTGACTATAAATTTCTTGGAAAGTATTGTTCACTAATTTTGGGCCGCTGAAGGCATGCTGAATAAGTCCCACTTAATATTTGGCACATGACGTTGACTAGAATCAGTTTATGGAGGAGACGTATATGGTCATGATATATGTTCCTAAGCGACTAATATACAAGCATTTTTATTTGGAGGGACTGAGTGTCATATCCCATTTTGTTCTGAACTTGGAGCTTGTCAAGATTTCTCTATATTTTATTTCCGTGTTCCTTTGCTTTATTGTGTGCTTGATAGGTTTTACCTCCACGTAAATCCCAACGTGTTAATATTTCCTTGGATAGGTTATTTATATACACAAGGAGTAGGATGGAGCCATGCGCTAATAGTTGCGGAATAAACGTATAATCTGCTTGGGTCTTCACCAAATTGATTAATATCCGAAATCACTCATAAACTATGGAGTGGGTGGGTGCACGATGTTAATAGGATGTTTGTGGAAAAATTGTTTAGGCCACAGATCACTGGGTTATTCTCCATTAATGGTTCGTTTTGCATTAGGTTCATAGTATAGCCTTTATATCACCCCATTATGAAGAGAAATATTAACATTGAGGCTCGAGTTGAAGATGTCAAGAATACGTGCTAAATAATTACCAGTTTCCATGAGGGTCACGAAGTGATTCTTAAATAATGCGATGATTAATCTTAACGAAGTAAAAAAAAGGATTTGCAGTTGGAAACAGTCTCAAATATCCGTAATTTTGGGCCTTCAAACCCACGAACTAGGCTGCATTCTTTATATGAAATGTATTTTTTTAAATTTGCTCATCCAGTTGAAATATTATACGATATATTAACTTCATTCCAAAATCATTGTAGACGCTATTCATGTTACAGGTGAATCTTTTATGATCTTATCAGTTCCCTTCGCTTTTTCTTCCCCAGCCATAATTAAAACACAAGGGATTATACAAATTGTATTTACATTGACGGTCACATTCATTCAACCTATGGTAACTGAATGTATTAACGTGGGGCTACTTTTAGTGTCAAGCGATTATGTAAGTCGACTGAAAACTCAGTTTGCGAAGAGAGATCGCTGTAAGAAGCAAACTCCGTGAGAGAGAGAGAGAGAGAGAGAGAGAGAGAGAGAGAGAGAGAGAGAGAGAGAGAGAGAGAGAGAGAGAGAGAGAGAGAGAGAGAGAGAGAAGTGCGACTGTCTGTACAGTCAGAGTCGTCAAGTCGGCGTGACAGATAGACGAGCAAAGTATAGAATGAGGAGTAGTCTGGGAGGAGCGGAAAGAGAAGAAGGGGAAGGAACCTAGAGGAAATTAATCGACCAACATTAATCAGGAGATGAGTAGAAACCAAGGACAGGGCAAAAATTCTCACACTATAATCATATGATGACATAGGCTAATTAAATCGTTGTTACTGAATTTCACCCTTTGTACATTTTATATTTTACTCGTCGGCATTGATGACTGGGGGCTCTGAGCTATATACCAACATTCACTAACCCAACTTCTGAACCATATTCAAGCCTGGGTGGGTGCCATATCTAAATAAATATTGAAAGCACCTCACCCCAATTTTTTTACAACCAAAACCATACAGGGATACCAAACCCGTAACAGTGGACGCTTCGTCTGGGATCTGAATTAGACACAGTATTACTTATTAGGAATAATAGTAAACAGTTGAGATTTCTGTTCATTTTGAATTTTATGATTTTGAAATTGTTAGTTTCCTCCATAACGAAGTTAATCGTTCTCAACAGGTGAGTATTGGTTTAGGAACTTGTAAGATATTTGTTTAGTGAGTTGAGGCAAGGTATCACTTACTAATAATATAATTATAAAATTGCTACGGAAAGGCAGATGGTTAAAGAGTATCGCGGCATCGAGTATGAAACAGCTAAGGACGGACGAACACGTTGTCGAGAAGGTACGTACTAACTACCAGTATGTCGCATATTTACGAAACAAACTGGAAGAAGTTTGTACCCTCACACAGGAGAACCTCAAGCGAGCGATATTGAGGAAAGTTAAGTACTATAACAAGTGCGTAAAACCACGGCAGTATGAAGCAGGGGGGACAAGGTGTTGTTGCTGATGACACAAGAACACAATAAGTTGCAAGTTTCCTGGAGAGGAACGTACGTCGTAACCGAGAAGGTTTGAGGATAAACCCATCGGATACGGCAGCTGACTAAGGTAAAGCTGTACCATGCAAATCTCCTTAAGAAATACAGAGAAAGAGGGGCCGCCAGCTATTTTGTCGTCGATACGATAGTTACCGAGGATTCCGAAGGCTTTCCTCATGCTGACGGATAGGCTGACATCCGACGTTGTTGTCCCTCTACCGGATATATCCAAAGGCTTCGTACTGCACACTGACACATGTGACTCCGGCCTAGGGTTAGTCCTCCTGCAAGAGCAGGAGGGAGTTTTTTCTCATCGCAGTACGGCAGCCGGAAACTATTGCCGAGAAAACTACTCCGTATTGGAGAGGGAATTCCTCGGAATTGTATTCGGAATATCGCGGTTCGAGTGGTACTTATACGGTCGGGAGTTCATATTGGAGACTGACCAACCCCTCGCCTACCTACCTCGCGCAGGCGAAATTGTCGAATGGACGTTTTATTCGTTGGTCGTTGATCTTACAGCGGTATCAGATGTAGATCAGATACGTGACAGGAACGGAGGATGTAGACGCCGATTTCATAAGCCCAGTCGCTGAAATGGTGTTGATCACGCAGTAAATAATCGTATGTTGTACGTGTGTTCGTGTCCGTAGTCACCGTGTAGCGTTGTTAGTATTTTCGTCTGTTGTAGCGTGTAGTAATAATGTACATTTGCAATCTGAGCAGGTATGGGGGAATAAAATTCCAATTTTGTTCTCAAGCGTGGGGGAGCGTCACGTTCATTCAGGCTTAGGTAACCGGATGTATAAACGTGGGGCTATTTTCAACTTGTGTGATGTGTGAACAACCGTCGCCGGCCAGTGTCAAGCGATTATGCAAGTCGCCAGAAAACTCAGTTTTCGGGTCCAACCTTGCAACTTGCACCCACCTGTTACATATTGGTCGGAGATCAAAAGGAAGTATGCAGGATAAACGAAGTGTGTTCTACCCGTCACGTAGAACCACAAACAAGAACCCTGACAGTTCAGCTGATTGGGTCAGTTCCAAAATATCCAGTCGGTATTCAGTCAATGGGTAGACCTAAGTCCTAGATTCCAAAATATTAATGGACCTCTGTCCAAGAATCATTTAATATATGTCTTAGCAGTTGTGAAGATACATCGCCGTAAAAAAGAAACTCCATGAGACGCCACTCGTAAATTGGCGGGAAGGCGTAGGGAAAGACTTGTGAACGAGGAACGAAACCGTCAAAAGAAAGTTTTGGGCAATAACTTCCAGTGTGTGAGGTAGAAGTCCCGAGTCAGAGAGAGAGAGAGAGAGAGAGAGAGAGAGAGAGAGAGAGAGAGAGAGAGAGAGAGAGAGAGAGAGAGAGAGAGAGAGAGAGAGAGAGAGAGAGAAGTCAAGTCGGCGTGACAGATAGACGAGCAAAGTACAGAATGAGGAGTAGTCTGGGAGGAGCGGAAAGAGAAGAAGGGGAAGGAACCTAGAGGAAATTAATCGACCAACATGAATCAGGAGATGAGTAGAAACCAAGGACAGGGCAAAAATTCTCACACTATAATCATATGATGACATAGGCTAATTAAATCGTTGTTACTGAATTTCACCCTTTGTACATTTTATATTTTACTCGTCGGCATTGATGACTGGGGGCTCTGAGCTATATACCAACATTCACTAACCCAACTTCTGAACCATATTCAAGCCTGGGTGGGTGCCATATCTAAATAAATATTGAAAGCACCTCACCCCAATTTTTTTACAACCAAAACCATACAGGGATACCAAACCCGTAACAGTGGACGCTTCGTCTGGGATCTGAATTAGACACAGTATTACTTATTAGGAATAATAGTAAACAGTTGTGAGATTTCTGTTCATTTTGAATTTTATGATTTTGAAATTGTTAGTTTCCTCCATAACGAAGTTAATCGTTCTCAACAGGTGAGTATTGGTTTAGGAACTTGTAAGATATTTGTTTAGTGAGTTGAGGCAAGGTATCACTTACTAATAATATAATTATAAAATTGCTACGGAAAGGCAGATGGTTAAAGAGTATCGCGGCATCGAGTATGAAACAGCTGTGGACGGACGAACACGTTGTCGAGAAGGTACGTACTAACTACCAGTATGTCGCATATTTACGAAACAAACTGGAAGAAGTTTGTACCCTCACACAGGAGAACCTCAAGCGAGCGATATCGAGGAAAGTTAAGTACTATAACAAGTGCGTAAAACCACGGCAGTATGAAGCAGGGGGACAAGGTGTTGTTGCTGATGACACAAGAACACAATAAGTTGCAAGTTTCCTGGAGAGGAACGTACGTCGTAACCGAGAAGGTTTGAGGATAAACCCATCGGATACGGCAGTTGACTAAGGTAAAGCTGTACTATGCAAATCTCCTTAAGAAATACAGAGAAAGAGGGGCCGCCAGCTATTTTGTCGTCGATACGATAGTTACCGAGGATTCCGAAGGCTTTCCTCATGCTGACGGATAGGCTGACATCCGACGTTGTTGTCCCTCTACCGGATATATCCAAAGACTTCGTACTGCACACTGACACATGTGACTCCGGCCTAGGGTTAGTCCTCCTGCAAGAGCAGGAGGGAGATTTTTCTCATCGCAGTACGGCAGCCGGAAACTATTGCCGAGAAAACTACTCCGTATTGGAGAGGGAATTCCTAGGAATTGTATTCGGAATATCGCGGTTCGAGTGGTACTTATACGGTCGAGAGTTCATATTGGAGACTGACCAATCCCTCGCCTACCTCGCGCAGGCGAAATTGTCGAATGGACGTTTTATTCGTTGGTCGTTGATCTTACAGCGGTATCAGATGTAGATCAGATACGTGACAGGAACGGAGGATGTAGACGCCGATTTCATAAGCCCAGTCGCTGAAATGGTGTTGATCACGCAGTAAATAATCGTATGTTGTACGTGTGTTCGTGTCCGTAGTCACCGTGTAGCGTTGTTAGTATTTTCGTCTGTTGTAGCGTGTAGTAATAATGTACATTTGCAATCTGAGCAAGTATGGGGGAATAAAATTCCAATTTTGTTCTCAAGCGTGGGGGAGCGTCACGTTCATTCAAGCTTAGGTAACCGGATGTATAAACGTGGGGCTATTTTCAACTTGTGTGATGTGTGAACAACCGTCGCCGGCCAGTGTCAAGCGATTATGCAAGTCGCCAGAAAACTCAGTTTTCGGGTCCAACCTTGCAACTTGCACCCACCTGTTACATATTGTTCGGAGATCAAAAGGAAGTATGCAGGATAAACGAAGTGTGTTCTACCCGTCACGTAGAACCACAAACAAGAACCCTGACAGTTCAGCTGATTGGGTCAGTTCCAAAATATCCAGTCGGTATTCAGTCAATGGGTAGACCTAAGTCCTAGAATCAAAAATATTAATGGACCTCTGTCCAAGAATCATTTAATATATGTCTTAGCAGTTGTGAAGATACATCGCCGTAAAAAAGAAACTCCATGAGACGCCACTCGTAAATTGGCGGGAAGGCGTAGGGAAAGACTTGTGAACGAGGAACGAAACCGTCAAAAGAAAGTTTTGGGCAATAACTTCCAGTGTGTGAGGTAGAAGTCCCGAGTCTGTGTGAGTGAGTGAGTGAGTGAGAGAGAGAGAGAGAGAGAGAGAGAGAGAGAGAGAGAGAGAGAGAGAGAGAGAGAGAGAGAGAGAGAGAGAGAGAGAGAGAGAGAGAGAGAGAGAGAGAGAGAGAGAGAGAGAGAGAGAGAGAGAGAGAGAGAGAGAGAGAGAGAGAGAGAGAGAGAGAGAGAGAGAGAGAGAGAGAGAGAGAGAGAGAGAGAGAGAGAGAGAGAGAGAGAGAGAGAGAGAGAGAGAGAGAGAGAGAGAGAGAGAGAGATTTTCGGTACAGTCTGAGTCGACGGATAGAGGAGAGAATTGGAAGAGTCTGAGTCGACGGATAGAGGAGAGAATTGGAAGAGGTGAAGTAGTCTTTGAGGAGCGGAGAGGGGTCAAAGGGAAGGAACCTAGAGGAAATTAGGAGACTTAGAGGAATCAATAGATGAGTAGAAACAAACGGACGGACAGGGCGAAATTTCTCACACTAGAATCATATGATGAGATAGGCTCAAAGGTCGAGCGAACGCATTTGTGAAATTCGAGAGATTGACTATTAATTGTTTATTAAATTGTTGTTATTGAATTTCACCCGTACCTTTTATTTTTTAACCGTCGGCATTGATGACTGGGTTGCTCCGAGCTATACTCCAATATTCATTAACCCAACTTCTGAACCATAATCGAGCCTGGGTGGGTGCCATATCTAAAAAGTATTGGAAGCACCCCACCCGAATTTCTTCCAGCTAAAACCATACATAGCTAATAAACCCGTATCATTGACTATTATTTTTCTTAAAAATTTAAAGGAAGCGAAATCTTAAGATTATTTCAGTTATTTGTATCCCATCAAATACGTAATACAGGGCGAGGAGTGAGGCTGTGGTGAGAGAGGTATGATATAATTATGTACATTCATCTGCCAGTCTGTATGTATGTATGTCCTTAAACACGTTCGTTACCTAAGCATATCATTCAGATTGTTTAAACATGGCACTCATGTCAAACAAGTTGCATATAATGTGCATTTTGTTACTAAAACATTCCGCATTCCACGTTGTATATTTACCATAGAAACAAATTGCAGCATTAAAAAGAGTTCATTTCAGGATGCTTGACTAAGTAATATCAAGAGGTACAAGTAGTATATGAATTGAGAGTTTTGGACATATTCGGTCTTTGCAGTGAGAGTAATTATAAAAACGAGATGAGGGTGTGTTGGGGAGGGTGTCCTATCTAGATGACTCTTCTTTTGAATATAAAGATTAAATATTTTATCTTGAACATTCTTGAGAGGAGAAACGCAGTAGGGTTGCACATTTTTGGCATTTGTTCCAAGTGAGATGGGTTTTGAACCCCAAAAATTACATTTTGGGAAGACAGAATCTTTCGAGATAATAGTTGATTTTTACATTCATTGTCAACAGACCTGCGAAGTAAGACGAGAACAATTAGATTGCAACTTAAATATGAACTTTCTGCATCAGATAAATCCTATATGCTGTCTTGTTTAGTTATTTTGTTTTGGTTGTGGTTTTCACATAAAGGTTTTCTTTTAATCTTATGTGGATTTAATTCACTTAAAAAAACCGAAAATGATATTAAATAAATTGATAATTCAGTTAATTAGCTTCGATAGTTCTTATTTCAACTGCTTCCATGTAGTAAGTTGCTTGGACAGCAAATTTATACTTCTATAATAACAAAAGTTCGAGTCTTACCGGAGCTAAATATTTCTTATATGATTGATATGATTAAAACCATCTAATTTGTAAGCATGGCACCCAAATAGTTGAAGAACATTTACTCATACGAGTATTTTTAATGTTTCATGAACCTAAACTGTTTTCTATCGGTAAATCTTGTATCAACTTTAAGCGAGTACCATGTAATGATTACGTTTATGACAGAGATATTAAAAAACATTTTAATATGTAATCTCACGGTGATCTGTGTAACTAATTACTGCGTGGGTAAAGAAATACTGATGTAGTGCAGTATATACGACTAGCGTACAAATATATGCATGCGTAAATTCCAAACTAGGTCCAGCACTCTGTTGCAATGCAACTGAAATAGGTTATGATTAGTCGTATATAATTAAGTATAATTAATTATGTTGAACGACAAATGCATGAAGAGCAATTTAATGATAGCAAATAGATAAGCTAAAGTCCATAATGAGTGCTCTGTCGATGCTGACGATAAAATTAGAGATAATAGAGAATACATCAGGTCAAAATCGATGTCATTATGGACCCAGATAGCAAAAACCTTTCAGCGGTGCGGGAATGTCTCAGTACATAACAATCAGAAATATCAGATGGGACACTAAGATACAGATTAAAACCATGGAAGAGAATTATAAAGTAGGGAGACTGTGAAGAAGTGGATGGTATAATTAGATAGATTTCAAGGTTCAATTTATCTTTCTTAAACGCCGTGAAACATCGATTTCACGAGAATTTCTTCCTCTCAAAAAAATCAATATACCAGTCAAATTGTACAACACCGCTAAGGTACTGTGAACGTTAAAGAACGAAGAAATATATGATATCGTAACCTGTAACTTTATCAATGGCTAGGTTTGAAACTCACAGTATTACACGGGATAATAGTATTCGATCGATATAGATGGACAAAATCCTATACCGCGTTGTTATGCCCTTGCGAAAAAAAAAAGGCAGTCAAGTACTTTTAGAAATATTTCTTGAAATTCATGAATGTGCTAGGACAGCATTTGGAGTTTCTCCATTAGAAAGCTTGGATAAAATGTACGTATGATAAAACGAATTGTTCTGATGCCATAAAAATCTCTCGTTGGCAAGTGGAACCATTACATATATAAATTTATTGTCGGTATGAAAACAAGATGAAATTTCATGGGCCTATTTGTGAAGGTTCCGCAGTGTGGTTGTTACCCAAGAGGCTGAACAATGAATTTTACTGCAATAAGCAAAAGCGCAATTACGAAGCCAAAATGAGGTTCTTAGTGACAAATCCAGATTCTTGATATAGTCATGTACAGACCGATAAGATTTACAATTATGACAAGTTCATATAACGTTTCATGACACCAGTGACTATAAGAAACACAATATATTTGGTATTTTTCACATAAATAAGAAAGTTGCAAGTTTTCAAAGACTAATTATGCGGTCTGCTGATACAAGACTTTTGACAGAAATGTAAGCTCTATATTTTTGGGATTGGCAAAGAATGACATTTTCAATCCATTTTTATATTCTTGGTTAAAGACCTTTGCATCAATAACACCTCCTTTATGAAAGACTTCTACTTCTACACTATCATCCACATCTGTTTCGCAATTATTTATGTGTGGGTATCGAAAATTATTAGTTTATCTTGGTGTCTTCAAAGATGTATGTGAAATCTCCTTATTGACTGCTACATAATTCAGAAATTCTACCTTAATTGAATTCGGTTCCGTTTATGGTAGTGTGTGTGTGTGTGTGTGTGTGTGTTTGTGTGTGTGTTTGTGTGTGTGTGTGTTTGTGTGTGTGTGTTAACATGCTTTTGAGGAATATTTGATAGTTTATAGTTTTGACTGCCATATCTTTCATGCAGTTAGCAATCAGCTCTGACGCTCATCATGAAACCAACATTCGTTATTTGAGATTGTTTGTTTCTCGAAACTAGCGCCAGGTTGAGTGGAAACATATAAACATTATCATCCAATTCTTTTAATAACTCAATAGGCAAATCTTGTTCTGATTGTTACTTTCAGGTAGCCAGGTACCTTTGCTGTATTCTTGTTAAAACTTTCCAGTTTTCTTCTGCAATTATTGCATGACATTATCGTACATATTGCCTCACTTTATGCACTGTTGAGATCAAATATTACAAACGTATAATTACTTCATCCAATGATACCTGCTGCCGTTGCTATTGTTCTCTTAAATTGTAACCCACTTGATGCCTCTTCTACGTTTCATTCCACCTATTATTATATTCACACGTATATCCTCAAGTTTAGACTATCACAGTTTTAATATTGTCTTTGATTCTTATTAACTGTAAAGATTATCTTCGAAGTAACCTTTTGTTTGCACCCAATGCACCATAAATACCAAACTCATTATTTTGTTCAGAATGCATGTTGTTAAAATTGTATTTAAGCCTAAATAATAATAATAATAATAATAATAATAATAATAATAATAATAATAATAATAATAATAATAATAATAATAATAATAATTTTAATTATAATAAAAATAATAATAATAAATAAAGATAATATAATAATAATAATGATAATAATAAAAATATTATTATTAAATTATTATTATTATTAAATTATTATTTTTATTATTATTATTATTATTATTATTATTATTATTATTATTATTATTATTATTATTATTATTATTATTATTATTATTTATATTATTATTAATGATAATATTATTATTATTTATATTATTATTATTATTATTATTATTATTATTATTATTATTATTATTATTAAAATAATTATTATTATTATTATTATTATTATTATTATTATTATTATTATTATTATTATTATTATTATTATTTGAAGCTTTAATTCAATAAAAGTTGTCAGAGCATAGTCAAATCCATATGAAGTGAAGGCTTTAAGTAAAATCTTAACCTCGATACATCAAGTAAGATCCATTATTTTTTTGCAGTGCATACTAAATGGCGTTCTGAATGAATAAAGTTAGTAGCAATTAATTCATGAAGCATTATACACTCATACATTTTTTCCACTTGTCCTCCATTTCGTAGTCATTTATCGATTTCCAATTTAAATTCACCCATTCTAGTACCAAATACAAAATACTTATCGTGCCTTTACATATTTAACAATAAATTTTAAATTTGTTTTCGTATGTTTCAATTTATTTATGTCAATGCTACCGCTTAAAATGCCGGAGTGTTTTATTTTTATTATTTCAGATTTGCATGCATCTAGTTTTGTTGTAAACGTTTGTTCTAAATCGATTAGAAAAAATGTCATTCCTTTTATTATTTAAAATAATTTGTCAACACTACATCAGTTTTCTGCACTGGTTCTTGATGAACATATTTTGTATTTTTATCTAAGAGTTGATAAAGTATGATATGTTTGTTTCTAGTTTTAATCAAAGATCGAAAAATTATAAATAGTTTCATTGCGTCTTTTTATTCATTCAGATTTATTTATGTATCCCTTTATTTGTTTTATTTTTTTATATTTTGGTTATCCCGGTCAATCATTCTTTTTCTGCAACTATGACAGTAAAATAGTGTTAGCAGTTATTTTTCTATCCATGTTTGCAATATTACTGTTAAGATCATTCATTAGTCTATTGACGTCCCGGTTATTCTATTATCTAAGCTATTTGCAATTTGATTAAAGTCAGATCTTTACTGTCCTACCTGAAGATCTGACAGCGAACGCCTAGAGGTCATGTTTTGGTGATCTTTGAATTAGCCAATGTAAATGCAGCTTTCAAAAATCAGAAAGTGAACCAAATCGTTCGGAACACATTGATGTTTTTCAGCCACACTTCTCAGTCTCTCAAAACTCGAATATTTAAGGCTTCGTCTGATTGGCTGATAAAATTAGTGATTATGATAATAACACAGATCTCCAACCAGCATGACCCTTTAGCGGTCGCAGTCAGATCTTCACGTAGGTCATTGGAGATCTGATTTTAATCAGATTGAGCCATGTTAACTGTTCAACTTGAGATTGTAAAGTGGTTTAGTTTCCCAAAGGTATTATCGTCTCCCAAAGGTAGTAGAGTCTCCCAGAGATATCGTAGTTTCCCAAAGATATTGTAGTCTCCCAAAGGTATTATAGTCTCCCAGAGGCTTCTTAATGACCCTCTCCAATGTATCAGTTTCATTCTGTTGTCCTCAATCTGGTTTAACAGCTGCTGAAATCGTATCATTTCTGCGATAATTATTTATTTTATGTTTCGTTCTAATTGAAAGCTGTCGAATGACTTTCTAAATTGTTGTTAAACCTAACAATACTGCTCAGTTTTTCATCAATGTCATTCTGCAATAAACTATTCATCACCACAATCAGCACAGTCTAGTTTATATTTGAAATCTGAACTATATTATTCAACTAGGACTGAATTTCTTAAGTAACTTTGTTTTAGGAGTGTCTTAAACAATTGAAACAGTGTAATACACGGTATTTTTATACATTTCATTTCAAAATGTAATTCAAACAAGATCAGATATGTCAGTCTTGTTATCCGTTCAGTCAAATCGGGTAGCGACCGCTCCGGTGGCCTAGTGGTTAGTGCGTCCGCCTCGGATGAGGGAGGTCGCGGGTTCGAACCCCGGCCGAGTCATACCAAAGACTTGAGAAAATGGTACTAGCATCTGCCTCGCTCGAAGCTTAGCGTTAAGAGGTTAGTGTCAGGACTGGTCGGCCTAGTGTCTGGATAATATGACTGGGTGGGACATCATGCAGACAACGTAGCGATATTACTGAAAAATTATTAAAGCTACGTTAAAAATTTAAATAACACTCACACAAACCGGGTCGCCGTATGGTCCACGGCGCTCGACTTTATAGATCACCTCCGTCTCACTTCTGTCTGTGTTCTTTTTCGTCTCTGGATCGGCTTTCCCTGGGTGGTTATTCCAGGGGGTTTCCCGGGTTCTCTCTCGACCATATACCAGCCGCCATGTGCAGCTTGGACTCAGAACACAAATAATTTAACTATATATTCTCACATATGTTTTTCAGTACTGAACTTTCCAGAAAGTGACAATCAATTCAAATCAAAAGTTAATCTAATATACTCATCAAAAATGACTTCACGGTAAAGTTCTTGTCATAGGCTAAGCGGCATTTCTTTTAGATGCTGGACTGCAGACAAACCAACGAGCAATTGAACACAGATTTCACTTACGTATCATCAACCAAGACCTTTTTACTCACTGTACACTGTTGCCGAAACACACACACACACACACACACACGCACGCACACATACACGCACACACACAGTTACACCATAAGCTCATATTCTAAAGAATAAACAATTACCTTGAAATTCATACCAAGAATTCCTAAATCTAACTCTTCCATACCAACGATTCCTAAATCTAACTCTTGTATCAACACCAAAAGGAGACAAGAAAAAATGCTCTAAAAATAGACTGGGACAACATTCGTGGGTACCGAACCGGAACTATTAATTGTGGTACGAGTCTGCCTATCATGTGCTGAAAAATGGCATAAAAACATACTAACCAAAAGACTTTTGGAAGACTATTGCTGTTCTGAAATAAAAGTTTACTGAACCCTTTTCTAGTCAGTAACAACCGGCTTATTGTGAAACACAACCGACTTTTGCTTCTGAACTCGTCTGTGAATCAGGTCAATCTCTTACCCTAGCTTGTTGTCTGTCATTACTTGCCAATTATTTCGTTCCAGAAATATTTAAATTCTGCATTATTTGATACAGATATATCTAATCCGATGTTCTATCGACAGTCATGATGATAGAGAATATTGAAGTTTGTTAAATTGGTTCCGATCTAAAGCTAAGTCAAAGCTAATGCGCAAAATAAAAGTATGTGACGTTCAAATAACGCGTTTCTCTTTTGAAAGTATATATAAAACCAACTGTTATCATCCACATTCTCCATTGTAACTAATTCTATCCAGTGGGTTGGGTAGTGTGTCGGTGGCATCTTAATATTTTTACCGTGTATATTTTATGTAAGCGTCTTTTTGATATAACTTTTACACTTTGAAAACTCAATGCTTAATTAACACTCTTAACCAGTTTGTGTTGCGCTGACTAATTACATACGTATATCCATGCATATAACGTCTTGAAAGAATTCCCATATACCAAGGTTTAGGTTTTGACGAGTTTCACTATATCATTTCAATTAGCCTACACTAACAAATTAACACATATGCATTCTGAGACAGCAACACTTCACAGGATTATTTATAAGTTTACCCATCGTTGGGTAAATAAGAGAAAGTAACTTTAAATGGATATGAACTTGTCCATTCATTATTTCCATTTGTCTAATAATTTATGTATGGTTGTAACTGTGTATTTAGATGCATTAATAAATTCGAAAACTTTCTTTCTATTAGAAAATGTATATTTTGTTTTAAAGGTGTTTAATTGTAAAATAAAGCTTATTAAAATAGAATTTTAAAATTAATGCTTTTAAGAATCTTTATGAAATATTTGCAGAAAAAAATCAATGTGCTATTAATTAAGCATTTTTCGATACAATAAGTTATTATTATTATTATTATTATTATTATTATTATTATTATTATTATTATTATTATTATTATTATTATTATTATTATTATTATTATTATTATTATTATCGTTATTATTCTTATTCTTCTTCTTCTTCTTATTATTATTATTATTATCGTTATTATTATTGTTGTTGTTATTATTATTATTATTATTATTATTATTATTATTATTATTATTATTATTATTATTATTATTATTATTATTATTATTATTATTATTATTATTATTTGTTCCCAGGGATCTACAGTTGTGTGTGCAAAAGGACATATTTACTCCAGTTTTAATTAAAAAATTAGATTTTAGAATATTTTTGTTCCCCACTTTTTCACGAGCAGGATACAGTGTCGGCGTCTCAAGTCGTCCATCACATATTCTGAGCATTATTTAATTTTACAATATTAAAAGTTTTTGAGATTAATGGATGAAACTTCGTGTACTCGCACATCGTAACTGGAAGGTGTGTAGCGCACATCATAGCGGATTTTGTCTTTAAGGTAGCTGTTCTTGATTTGAATCTCTTCTTTACACACACACACACACATACACACACGCACGCACGCACACACACTATCTTTTACGCTCCATAAATTTTAACACATTTGGAGATCAAGAGATAAAACCTTTCATTTTTTTATAGGATCTTATTTTCAAGGTTCATGTCACGACACAGTATTTAATATTTCCCTCACTTTCCAAACCTTTAAATTAATAGCTGTTCGAGATAAGTGGTGAAATTTGTGAATATTTATGCATCATACTTAGAACTACAACAAAATGGTTAGCCTTTTTTAAGGTCAAGGTCATGAGTCCGTATTTTATGTTTTCCTTTACTCTTTCTCTCTCCGTTTCGCTCTAAAGCGTTGGATCCACTTTAGTTTTATGGATAAAACTGAAACTTGGTATATTTTTACATCATTGTTAGAAAAGGGTGTCGCCTACTAGATTGTGGATCATAACAAGTTTTGGTTAGTGTTACTATTATTAGGTTTTCGCCACATTTAACATTCAGTCGATGAACTCAGATCTGTTTTAGAGAGTGTGAAACTTGATATAGTCTTACAAATAATCATTCAAATGTGTTTTTGTACAATATTTGTTGATCTATCTTGATTACCGGCCAAGACCATTGCGGAGCATATTAAATGTTTCGCCGCACGTTTCTTCACGCTTTATAGCTTTTGAACCCTTGTATTTTTAGCAAATAAACCTTGTTGGCGAATGGGGGTTATCATTAGAAGGTGTCTTCTTGTATGTGGGCGTTTTGTCATAAGTCAGCATTATTTTTATATATAAGTGTAATAAATCTCATTGTCTAATCTATCACGGTGTTTCCTGTCGATAATTAAAGCGCCGTTTGAGATTAGACAATGAGATTTGGTACCCTTAAATAGGACCATAATCATAATTGCCGAATACCACACTTGGTGTCTTATAGTGTAACTCAGTGCACAGATGAAACTTAAAATATCTTGCACTTACCTCATTGTGGGGCCTATCTTAAATATTACGTCACATGCCGATATTTTTTGGTTTTAATCGCGTTTACCCATAGGCTCTGCAGCTTAAAAGCTGTTGAAGATAAATCAATGAAATTTGTTATACATGTATATTGGCAATAGAACGTTTACTTTGTGTCATATTTCTGGTCTCATTTTCAACGTCAATGTCACATGTTGCTTTATATCATAACATCTGTATGAGGTTCAGAGATGAACTATGGTACACTTACGTTTCTCTGTTTCATGGCATCTCATGTGTCAGAGTCCGGGACTCATTAATCAAGATGATGATCGCGGCACAGATTAGACCCGTTTTGTCCAGATCATATCTGATTTTCTTATAGAGATGTTCAACAACTTTGCTACTTTCCACATCCACCTTAATATCTCTACATATGTTTGACAAGTAGCACTACTGGATTTAATTATTTTATACTTTTGGTGACTGCACGAGAGCAGTCGGGGGACAAAAAAAATCACTGAATATTCTTGTGCTAAACAAAGATTTATATATGAAAAGTTTCTGTCGGTTGGTGATGGTTGGTAGTTAGGAGAGATGACACTTTTGTCCAATTGGACAAGAATTACAACGCATTAGGATTTATGAATCATCGGCATGCTTCGAGTTATGTCGTGTGGAAAGCGTCTCAATATTGATCAAGACCTTTATAGTGAAACTGCCTTAATACATTAACTTTTTATCATTTAAACTAATTAAAATAACGTATCTTAAACACTTTTGACGTTCATAGGTAGTGAAGTTAGCTTGCTTTTGAGATGGAAGAAAGTGGAGAACCCGAAATAAACAAAAGATATCGCAGATCATTTATTAGTTCCTACCCATGTCCGTCTGGAAGCAAAACCCCAATTAGATGATGTGGAAAACGTGTATCATCCCTAAACTGTAGGCCCCGAAAGGTGAATACGAGAAAGGACAATGTTTTCAGGCCAATATTTATGATTTGTCCCTTTCATTACATTTTAATTACAAATTTCAGATGATGATTTGGTTCACCATTGGTGGTTGTGCTGCCTTCTGTTTTCTGCAATGGCTTATTCGGAAAATCCCGGTATGGAAATACTCCAGCAAATATGTCGTCATCACCGGATGTGATAGTGGCTTCGGTCACTTGCTTGCTAAACGCCTGGATCACATGGATTTCCACGTGTTTGCTGGGTGTATTACAGAAAAGGGAGCCACAGAGTTGCGAAAGACTTGCTCCAACAGACTGTTTACTCTGGATTTAGATGTAACTAGCGCTGCCAGCATCCAGAAGGCTGTTAAGCTGGTAAAATCAAACATTCCTCAAGATTCAGGTAAAGGTTTTAGACTCGCTTGGTGCTCAGTATTAATAGGTTAGTGTTAGGACTGGTCAGCCTGGTGTCAAAATAATGTGACTGGATGGAACATAAAGTCACATGACTGCAGCATGATGCTCCATTTTAGACATCACCGCCAAACATAGTGGCGATAAGTTCTCAAACTGTTAAAGCTACGTTAAAATGCCAACACACACACACACACACACACATACAAGTTAATTGACCTGCTGACAATTGTCTGTCAGTTGACCATTTCTCGATCGTCCCCACTGGACAATTGACCATGATTATCGAATGAAAATTGTTTTATTTTTTTCCACTGGATGTTAAGGTAGCATAAAAGGCAAGGGATGAAATGGCCATTTTTGTTTTCATATATTGCACATAATGCTGACCAAGGAGAATAAATGCACGTTTCATCACAAAACCGTGTATTATAAATGGTTTAAATTTTTGCAATCATCCATTAATGTTCTTACATTATCTCTAAAAGAAATATTGGGCGGATCTTTCATAAAAAGAACTGAAATTTTAAGCTATGTGCAAAAATACGTGTGTTGACAATAATGAACATATAGGTTTATTAGCATCTGAGTTGTAATTAGTTATTCTATGACATTTTAACTAAGACACACAAAATCAATCAGGCATCTGATCATTGAATGATGGACAGTATGAACTTTATTTCTTTGTTTTTAGTGCTTTTCTGGATATTTTAACTACAATCACTTAATAATAGAAATTCAACCTATTTATGTTTCAATTTTAAGCCCGAGATGGTTTTTCTTTAAAAGATAATTAGAAGAAACCAAGGAGAACAAAATTATAATGTTTTAAGCTGATTGACTTCTTCGTCAGTCATAACAGAAGTTAAATACGTTTCCAAAAGGTTAATGATAAAGTTTAATGCCTGTTCTTTTATTTAAAATTAATTTATTAAATTTGTAAACTTTCTTGAACCGATAATGATTTTCGTATAGGAAACACAATCAGATAAACAACATTATCAGCCCATTATAAAATGGTTGGATAGTGAAATTGTAACGCCACAATATTTTTATTTTATTGTTTTAGTTTCTGGGTTCAATTTCTGCTTATTTCTGCTTATGTCACGTCCATGGATCTATAGCTGTTCAACCCTTCCTGTAGCTTTTCCTGTGTTTTCCGGTTATTAAGGGTTGTTTGTGTCAAACTGTGTGGAATTAAACAGCGTTAGAATGTGCTTTCAAAATTATTAGATTCTTAAACGTTAATGTTCATTTTTAACGCATCTCCAAGAAGCAAAGGTCAACGCATTAGTTTTCATTTTGAAGATAAAAAACAACTAAAGCTTTCTCAGCGAGTTCGACTGTCGGCATTATGCCGATCACATGCTTAAAGTTGATAAGCAATAAACATAAAAGACAGAAGAAAAAACATGGCAAGTGGTACATCTGCAGGCAGATTGTTTTCATCCAGCACTCAAATTAGAAAAAAATATGAGTGTCATAAATAAAAGTTAAACAGCGTGATATTTACGACAAGTTTTCATTCAAAAATGTATTTTATAAAATATACATAATTTACAGACTTTGTAATGATTGGTTAACTTGTGTCAATGGCATTTCATATCTAGAATTATGACAATATATATAGTTATAAAGGAACCGTGTCAATACATCAATTCCGGTCATTAATTCACTATAATATGATATAGCTAATAGCGTTAATAATCCTTTGTAACTTGAGGAATGCAATTAAAGTGGCGAATGTTAGGACCGTTCCCATCTTTTATATGTACTTTTTACGTCTACTGTGAGCCAAGTGTTTTGGATGACATTCATTTTACCTTTGTCTGCGTGGGTTCGAGTCTCAGACATGGCTAACGTGAGTAAGTGAAAACTCGAGTTTGCTCTCGCTTGATACTTTCTGTTTGAAAGGATCTTTCTTTCTCGCTTGGTGTTGGTAGTTACAATGCACGTTGTTGCTTTTTATATACTTGCTAATATCATCGTGTCCATACGGTAAAATGAAGTGGCTGGGTAGCCACACTCGCTTCTGGTACACGATTTTGATACACTTTTTCTAAGTGTCGACTGACGATTTGGTGTGTAGGTAAACCTACAGTTGTATGCGGTACGTAGGTAGTCACTTAAAAATCTTGATCCTGTCCAGACTGACTGCAAGGTTCCATTCAATACGACAAAGTTTACCACTTGACTGGTGCGATAATTGAGAGTCAATCCTTTCACTTTACACTCCGTGATCACTTTTCGTTGTGGATCCATGTAGTGGTAGCCGTAACAGTTGGTACTGCAATAAGCAAAACTTAGAATCGTGTCGTTGGGCTGTTTGTCCGTACAGGCTCCTGAACGGTCTCGCTCGATAAAATGGTGGCTATGACCCAGGCGATCGATGTAGATGCAACTGTCTGTGTTAAAGTATAGCACACGATATCTGAACTAGTGTAACACTTCGCACAGTTTTAAGCGAGCGTGGGCTGTCAAATACGCCGTAATGATGACATTTCCAAATTCGTCAGCTTCTACAAAGTCCAGTTCTTCGTCGTATCTAAGATGAAGTCCTCACGAAGGACGTCCACGTGTTTCATGTATTTGCTTTTTTTCGTGAATCATCTGGAAATAGCAGGAAGTATCTGTCATACTGTGTCCTGGGTAGGTACTGTCGTTGTGCCATTTTGCCCCACAATCAATTTAACATCACTTTGGTAAACAATCGCCTACCTCTGTTTTTCTTCGCGTGGGCTACGTTAATGCCTTCCTGCTCCAAGCTTTCTCTTTGAATTTTTTTTGGCCTTCGGGAGTCTGACACAGGAAGGATAGCCGCTGACTTCTTGTTTCTGTTTCGAAAATGCATTCACGTAGTCAGCGAAAATACCTTTCTGAATCTCATCGCCCTTGTGGTATTTTTCTTTCTTGGGAAAGTGGTAAATTTCGTACACTTCTAACAGTTGGTATCCCAAGACCAGAGATTTAAACAATTGCACGCTGACCCACGCTCCTGTTAAGGCGTGTTCTTCCTGTTTGTGCTGACAAGGTTGGTCTTGGTTGCAAGTTTCAACACAAGTTCAGAACAAGGGACACATCAGTTATCCTTGGCAATTGTGGGGTAAAACTGGATGATACATGTTAGTCGGAGACAAGATTTTGCACTTGATCAATCCTTCGTATTGCCGAATGTTGTCCAGGTTGATGTATTCGGTCAGCAATTGCGGATGCCCTGCGGTAAAGTAAAACTATTTGCACACGTATGGATAAAGCGAACACAGGTCCAAGTACTTTATTTTTTGTTCTCCTTTCTCCTCGTCTGCTTGGTACTACAAACAGGTGGCATTCTTCCGTCAACCGCTCAAATATGCTGAGTGTTCAGTGGGTTCGTCATCTTGTAATTTTCCACGATGCGTTTAAACTCTGGATCGCTTTTCAAACTGTGGTCGTACTCATGTTCCCACATTTTCACCACTTTGTATCCTTGCTTTTCTAACTTCAGTCGCCGCTGACAAGTGGCCTGTAACAAGTCTTCGATCGTTTGTTTAAAAATTGATATATAGTGATACGATGATGGTAACAGATGGGACATCCGTGAAATTAGCATACGTTAAAGTCGTACAGGATCTTGGGGTTTTTCTAAGTCCCAGCCATCTACTGGATACCTTCCGATGGTCTTTTCCTTCACTGTGAGCGTGTTGGATATATTTGTCTTCCTGTCGCACAAGTAATATAGTCAGCATAAGGGTTTGACTGAGTATTTACGTTTGACAAAATTTGTCGCTTGAGGGCTTATAGCTAGGGTGTTTTCGGGCATGAATCGTTGACGGTAAGCTAAGGAATACACTTTGGCAATTTTGCAGGCTTCTTTCAGAGGATCTATCCAACCGTGTTTCATGAACAGTTCTCGACCGCCTTTAAATGTCCATGTCGGAACAACAATAGTTTAACATTTCTTCCTGAAAGTCGAATGGGTCCTGGGTCGTGGTAGCAAGAGTAGAAAGCCTCTCGTTGTTCGGGGTACGAATGTTGTCAGGGTCGTAGTAGTGAGCTTCGGGAAAATGGGACAGAACAGCATGTTGATTGAGTTCGGTATTGAAAAAGTGCGGAACATTGCCTTTGGTCATTTCTGTCGTTCCAAACATTTTAGGCATTCTACTCAAAGGCATGTCCAAATAACTGATCGAAGCTTTACACTCTACTTGTCCCACTTGCATGGAAATGATTTTGTCTCCGTTCTAAGTCACCTAGTACGTTATGTACTTTGTTCCGTATAGTATTTGAATAGAAAATGTCCATCGTATCCCGAGAAATTGTGAGCTATCACAGTGGCATAGCGATGACAATCTCCGTAACGTTCAATGTCCTCTTGGCTCCTTGTCTCGTCGATGGTGTCTATGATCCATTGGGCAAAATCAGCCAACGTGTTTGGTCCCATGAATTTTCCTGCAGTGAGGGCAATGGCTAAAGATTGGCTCATGGAAGCATTTCTCGCACGCTCGGTGTGCCACGCAGAATTTAGGCATGGGAATGCAAGACTTTCATACTTTTAAAATAAAAAACGATGACATTTCCCTTCTTCTGGTTATCTTCCTCTTCATGTTTGGACTGGTATTTTTGGATGTAGCATTCGTGTTTAAAGTCCTTGATTTGGTGACAAATATGACATCTCTTCTTTCCTGGACATGCGTACATCTTGGCACTGATATTACGTTTGCCTTGTCCACAAGTAGGGCACAATCTCAGCAGTTTGACAAGCATATTTCAACTTTGAACCTTGTGTCTTCAGATGTTGGTAACAGGAAAGGTTGACAAAATTGTGCTGACAAGCAGAGCAATGCGCTCGTTCTTGTCCTTCGTCCAGACAGTTTTTAGAGAACAATAATTATGAGCATTTCGCTCTGCAATGCTTGTGTTGTTCTCCATTATTATAGCCTATATCCATAGTCACATTTCACACAGTAATAACCGTATGACAGGAATGCAGTGATACTGGTAATGGTATCGAAATGTTCATCGTCATGATAGACTTGAATGTATCTTTCGTCTTTAAAATGTTTGCCTCGAAAAACAGAGGTCCACGCACGTCTTGAGGGTGTACTTTCAAGGTGTAACATGGACCGTGGACGTCTTCCAAGTTTTGCATTTTAGGAATGCCGCGGGTATGTCTTTGTATATCCCCGCTTGTTGTAACAGAAGTTCTGCATGTCTTCGGTTTTTGGCTCGGTCCGATCATTGAATATTTTTTCGGTTCGGGCTGTTTTCCATTCTTCCATGTCGTTCTAATCGGCATACATTCGTCCCACCACGATGACACAGTTTAAAATATCTTGTCTTGAAGGTTGTTAATTTGTACTCGGCTCATTTTGTGTGCTGAGAAGTTAGTCCTTCAATAACACCTTTATCAGCCCTTTCCCTTGTGGAAGAGACACGTGGGTTGTAAACGGTGATGCTTTCCTGGCGGTAATGTGAAACTTGTCGCTGGATTATTACACTTTGGTCAGTTCTGCTGGGCTGCTTAACTCGATCCAAACGGGGGACTTCACACAGTCGTGATGAATGGAAAGTCTCAAGCAATCGTCTTCTTTGGATTCACATTGCTGTTTCAGTGTGGTTAACAAAGACTCCCACACAACAGTGATGAACCCTTCTGCTTTCCTCAGAGGTAATCTTTAAACTTCACTGTTCATGTAGACCGTGGTTCCACATTGTCTAGAAGAGCAATTGTACGTCTCTCGAATGAGGTAGTACTTTTCAGGGTTTATTGGTGGTGACGACAGACATGGGTTTGGTGTAGACTCTCCTGGCCTGGATTCTGGTTCACTCATCTCATATTCAGAACTGTTGGCATGAATGTGAGCCAAGACTTCAACTACTGTGCGAGGCGATAAGTCCCGTTTTTGTCTCTTCCTTCTCCTTTCTTCACGAAATGATGCGATCGTTTCATTTTGACTGCAAATCGTCAAATGACTGCATTGGAAACGCATTAGAACTTATAATTCGAGCTTTACGAGGTATCATACGAAAGTTTTCTTCGGATAAACCGAAGGTCTACTCCCCCTCCTTTAGAGATAAAAGTCAAGCTACTTGCTGTATCTGTCAGAAGAAATGGCATTGGGCTACAAAGTGTTTAGACCGTCAAAATAGCAAAACCAGCGTTTAAAGAGACTAAAGTCTGGATACCTATTATGATTGGCAAGAGAGAGGACATTGGACTTCAGACTGTTCTCGGAAACAACAAGAGCAAGAAGAAAGAAATAAAGGTGACCTCGGCAAAGAAAGAAGCCAGACATGTTCAGAAATAGACAAAAAGCTGAGAAAAAAGTGAGGAAGAACTTATGAAAGTGAAGAAAATGAGAAAACAGAGAGTGAAAGAAGACACAGAGGAAGACTATCAACTTTACAAAATTTTTGTGTTGTGAATTGGGTTATAACATTTGTACCAGAATAGACTAGTCTGAAAAATGTGTCTCCTGGTTTTGATTTTTAGAATGATAAAGGCTTACATTCAGGCACTCACACACGTACATCATGGAGTTAAGAAAAGGATTTTGAGTTTTAATTGATTTTGGCAAAATAAAATCTTTTCGAGAGAAGTGGGTAGCCCTGAAAAGGACCGTTGGATGTATTTTATTTAAATAAAACAAACTCAGGAACGAGAGGCAATGAGATTTAACAGCCTCAAGCCCTTGTCACGGACAAGGCATACTTCTGGACCTGCCCCTGTCGATGAATGGGTAGAAATCACTAGGGCTGGTATTTCAGTCATAGTAACGTGGTTGGGATGTTTGGCTTGGGAAGGTCTTTTTCTTTTGTATCGTATTAAAGAAGTCTGATACATTTCTTTAAAAAAAAATGTCCAAAAGTACTGTTACCATTTTTTTTCACTGTTCTCCTTCCCTCCTAGACATTGTTTCGTCTCTGCTTCTACTTCGTCCTGTCGCTTCCTTGCTGTTGCTGTTGAAGGAGAAAATCTTGTTCTGTTTCTTTCTGTTGTTGTACAAATTTATCCAATTCTTTTTTGTCTTGTTTAAAATCGTTGACGTGTGGTAAAGAAGGAGAGGGTAGTAAAGGTGCTGGTACCGGAACAAGTTCTTGCGAAGAAGAGATAAAATCCACTAAAACCCAATTGAAATCGACGTTTTCTTGAGGTAAACATGTGTTGACTTTGGTATCCACTGCTGTGTCATCACTTCTCGTCTGCACCTAAATTCATCGTCTTCTTAGACTCCGTCATATTTAAAAAAATCAACAAAATAAATGTAGCATCGATTCACTGCCCACAGACGTTAGCGCAACTAAATAGGGAATATGACGTCGCAGGTAGCTATGTTCGGATTGGAAGACAAGCTCCACATGGTGACCGAACTTTGTGACTCGTGTTTGGATTTGTGAAAAATCTCAAATAATTTCAATCTACTCTTCCACTATAAATAAACGCGGTTCATTTCATTCCCTACAACTGTTCTCGTCACATCTATGGACAAGCGTTGAATTATCTACTTTCTATCGTCGATTCTATTCCATACGGACTTACCTATGTATGTTAAATCAATATAACCGAGACAACTGTTTGGAAACGAAGCACTTATGTGGAGAGACAAGGCTGCTTGAAGCGGGTCCTCATCTATGGCCCAGACGTTAGACTAAGTTTAAGGAAGAGAACAGAATGGTGTTAGCATAAAAAAAATTCCCATGACGCTATAGTGTCCCAGTGTTCCGGCTTTGACGCTATAAATCATGACGCCAAAGTGTCCGGTAAGGGGGGGTCTGTACTATATTTTCCCACTAACGCTATCCAATCCTTTATCACTACTCACCTCTATCCGCGTGGGTTCAAGAATCGTGTTCCGCCCATTTAGGTCTGTGATTAAGGCTTGGTAGTAGCTTTTTGGGGATTTCCCGTAGTATTCCTCCACCAAATATACTAACCTCCATGTATATCATATCATGTGCTGAAATACGTAGTTAAATCCATAACAACAACAGCAGCATGATGGCATGTAGGTGCTAATCATTGTGTACCAAAGACAAAAGATGCTGTTCATTCTAAAAATGAGTTAGATATCAATGTCTATGCATTATGTAGACATTCATGTTATGTTCTATGCAGATATCCATGTCTATGTGCTATGCAGATGTCCATGTATGTGTTATGCTGATATCCATAGCAATGTAGCATGCAGTTATCCGTGTTTTGGTATTATGCATATTTTATGATTCATGTCTTGATATTATGCAGATATCCATGTCCATGTGTTATGCAGATATCCATGTTTAGGTATTATGCATATATCCATGTTTGGGTATTATGCATATATCCATGTCTATGTATTATGCAACAGTCTACCTTATATTCTAATATAAAGATGTACCACTTTCAGATAATACAATATTGATCTCCGAAACGTTTGACTTTGCAGCTGAAGCATTTAAACATGCCTCTAATGCAATAGAATATTATCCATCTGCGCTAAAATATTAATGCGATATAGATTATTTCTAACATGTTACAATTTTCAGGAATTTTATCATATATTCATACCATCGAGATATACATCTAAAGTCTGTTTCAATTGAATATAACTTAAATTCCTTGTATGATAGCTTGCATCCTAAAGGGCATTCTTCACTAAAGTCTGAGCCTACATAATGGTATAATTTAAGTTGTAAGTCGTTCATGTACAATTATCTTTGTCTTTGTTTTAAGGAATTTGGGGACTAGTAAATAACGCTGGAATTGCAGGCGAGACTGGTCACGTCGAGTGGTTGACAAGAGCTGACTATGATCAAGTCATGGCGGTTAACACATTTGGGGTGGTCGATGTCACTAAAGCATTTCTTCCCCTCGTCCGAAAAACACGCGGTCGAATAGTCAACATGGCGAGCGTCATGGGACGATTTCCGGCAGCCACGGCCCATTATGTCATGTCAAAATTCGCAGTGGAAGGATACTCTGGTGTACTGAGGTAATGTTGTTTTTGGAAAGAGTGATTGGTCCTCCAAGAACCGTGAAATTGTAAAAGATGACAGTGTCCAGAATTCGAATAATTTATTACAGTTCCAGAATAATATTACATCCAAATAATGAGCACTTTCTACTTCTGAACTGTCCAAGCAAATGTTTTTCCTCCCAGATAGTATCTAAGTACAACAAAAACACGTCTGCAGACTTACATCAAGAACACAAAAATTTGACTACAAAATCGGAATGAAATTGAGTTTCCTCTTTATATACACTGTATAATACTGCGACTGTATTTCACAGTAGACCCCACGTGACAGAATACACTTTTCATTTTACATCAAATTGGCCTATTCATGTGACCTAGCCCAACCATTGGGAAGTAACTGAGTCAGCGAGATTTTAAGCCAAATACAACATTTAAGACATTAAGATTACTATCGATAATTGTCAACAATGCGTAACCATCTATTTATAGATCCTGTGCAGTATCATGCTCGTAAGACATTCAAGTCACGTATGAGAAACTTACTAAAGTCAATCTGTACAAATTACAGCCATGCATAAATATTATAAACATTAGACAGTCATACGCTAAACGCTACAAACAATGTAGATGTACATAACAATTTCGAATGTGTGTGTATATATATATATATATATATATATATATATATATATATATATATATATATATATATATATATATATATATATAGTTATGACATATTGTCAGCGCTAACATACATTGATTTTGCCTAATATAAAATAAACGGGTATAAATATAAAATCACGAAGTACCTGATGTAATATGACTTAAATCAACAAAAAAGTTACACCCCCAAATTAGAGCAAAAATAATATCTTATTCTTTTAACAAAAGGTAAAGAAAGATTAGAGAGATATACTTAATTAAAAGATTAATATTTATTCATATGATCATGAAACGGATTTAATACTAATTTGATAGGTGAAAAAGAAAACGAGCTACAGGATGACGAAATATTTTTTGCAAGTTAGAAAACCGAAAATATCTCAGCAAATATATGAAACGTGCAATAAAAAGTGACAACGCTATCATTAACAAACAAAGCGAAAAATACTTGAAGCGATACAATCTATTTATGAAAGCCTATATGCCTCAATAGATGTTGTACACAAAGTTCTCAACTTTTTACACAGTGACTTAGATATTCGAAACCTAAATGCAAAACAAGTCCAAGAATTAGAGGGCAAGATTATTTTTTCCAAAAGCTTTAGCTGCCACCCCCCATCCCGAAAAAAACCATGTACAATTGTGAAAGTCCAGGTTCTGATGGGTTTTCTGCAAAATTGTTTAAGTTATTTGGGAATCGTTTTTGGTATTTTGTAGTTAGGTCAGTCAGCTTTGGTTGTGAAATAAAGTCTCCCAGCATCTCAAAAGATAGGTATTAAGGATAAAAATTATTAAAGATTTGGAAACTAATATCTCCTCTTAATGCTACCTATAAAGTGGCCTCAGCATGTATTGCTAATATGATTAAACAATATTGCCATACTTCATTAATGATGATCAAACTGGATATATTGCTGGTATATCAATTTGCAAAAAAATAAGAGCTTATGATTCTATGGAATGGGAATTTTTATTTAAAATACTATTTTTTTCAACTTCATTAATTAAATTATAAAACGGATTCAAACATTTTATGACAAGACTATCCCTTTTCCCCGTATTTGATTTTACTCTATGCAGTGATGCTGTTATTAATAATTAGAATAATAATAATTTAAATAGTTTTATACTAGATTGAAATGAATTTCTAATATCTCAGTATCCAGTTGATATAATATTGTTTTGGATGGAGAAGCTGTTTAAAATATAATGCATACATTAAAATTATATGCAATTATTTCCAGCCGTAATATGTACATAAAGATTAATATCGATAGGAATCGCGAAAAAAAGCAACGAGCTATTTTGCGGTACGTGATCCTGACACTTCTGGCTCTCTCCAAGACTTCAGCAAACATAAAATTGAACCTCTAGGCAAGGGTGTTCACGAACTGTTGGACGAGGTTCTTTTTGGTACTGCGAAGGTTGTGTACCAAGATAGCCTTTTTTCGTCCTGTCCCTTGGGGAAGAGAAAAGTGGATCATGAACAGTCGTTTTTTCGTCGGTGATGTGAAACTTGTCGTTGGATTGTTCCATGTTTTGAATCTTGTCGATGATTTTGAAAGATGTCAATTTTGCTGGGCTGCTAAACTCGTTCCAAACCCGAGACTTCAAATCGTCGTGATAAATGGAAAGTCCGAAGCGATCATCTTTGGCTTGACATTGCCGTTTCAGATTGGTTAACAAAGAATCCCATCGGTGATGAACCCCTCAGCTTTTTCTAAGCGTACATCGGACTTGAAATCTTTAAACTTCACTGCGTACGTGTTGGCCGTAGTTCTAAATTTTCTAGAGCTGCATTTGTTTGTCTCTCGAATGTGATAGTACTTTTTAGGGTTTACTGGTGGTAATGGACTTTGTTTTGGTGTAGACTATCTGGGTTTAGATTCTGGTTCACTCATTTCAGCTTTAAAATCGCCTACATGACTGTAAGCCAAGACTTCAGCCACTGTGCTTTCTTTTCCTTTCTTTACGAATTGATGCGACAGTTTCATCTTGATTGTAAAACGTGAAATGACTGCATTTTCAACGTCATAGTCCCCTATATATCTATGTCAGACCAGTGCATATATAAAGGACTGGTGACTTCCTTTTCATTATTAATTTTGCTCTCAAACCAATTAACACGATGGAAGAACCCACACAGATGAAACTTCTGATCAGTTCTTTGCGATGTGTCATACGAAAGTTTTCTTCAAACAATCCGACGTACTATTCTTCCTTCTTTCGAGATAAAAGTCAAGATGCTTCCTATATCTGTACGAATAAAGGGCATTGGGCTACAAAATGTCCAGACCGTCAAAAAAAAAGAAAAAAAGAGATACCTGTTATCATTGTCAAGAGAGAAGACATTTGTCTTCACAGTGCCCTACAAAACAACTGGAGCAGAAGGAGGAAGAAGTGGAATGGGAAGAATCCCGAGACGTTCAGATAGAGAAGAAGAAAAGAAGGAGAGAAAAAGGCAGGAAGAAGAGGAGGGAACAGTGAAAGTAAAGAAATTCAAAAGACAGAGTGAACAAAAAAAAAAAAACTGGACACAGATGAAGTCAATGAACTTTTAAAAATAAATCTGCTGTGTTCTGTTGTGAATTGTGTTGTAAATATTTGTACCTGAATATTGCATCCTGAAAAACGTGTCTCCTGTTTTTTTTTGTTGTTGTTTAGAATAAGAGTCTGCACTCACGCACACACACATATATACACACATACACACACATACATACTAAGGTTATACAAGTGTTTTAATTGATTTTTGGCAAAATGAATATTAACTATTTTCGAAAAAAAGAGTGGCCCCGAAAAGGACCGTTAAGTGGGTTTTTTTTTTCTTAGAACAAACACACGGACGAGAAGCAATCCATTTTAACTGACTTAAGCCTTTGTTACGGCCAAGGCTTACTTGTGTACTTGCTCCTGTCAATGATTTCGTAGAAATCACTAAAGGTTGTATCTCTGGTGTATTCACAGGGTTAGGGGTTGTTTGGCTCAAGAAAGTATTTTTCTCCTGGGTTGTAATAAAGAAGTCTGATATATTTGTTTTTTACTTCTTAACTCAGCCAAAATAACTATGAGTATATTGACTGTTTGACTTTCACTGTTCTCCTTCTCTTCTAACTTTTGTTTCTTCTCTATTACTTCTTCTTCCTGTCGTTTCCTTCTCGCCTCTTGTCGCTGTTGCTGTTCAAGAATAAATGCTTGTTCTGCCTCTTCTTTTGCTGTAAAAATTGCTCTAATTCTTCTTTTTATCTTTGTTTAAAATCGTCGACGTTGTGGTAAAGAAAGAAAAAGTGGCGAAGGTGCTGGTACCTTTACAAATTCTTGTGAAGCGAGAAAATCTGCTAAATCCCAGTTGAAATCAAGCTCTTTGGGAAGTTGCACTGTGTTCACTTTAGTGGTCGCTGCTATCGTCTCCACAGCCGGTACACCAAATTCATTATCTTCTTAGGTTCCGTCATGTTTTACAAAACAACGTCACATCAATTCATTGCGCACAAATGCTAGTGTACCTATAAAGGGAATGTGACCCCTCCGGTACTCTTCAGATTGGAAAACCACGAAGTGACCGAATTTTGTAAGGGGTGTTAAAATTTGTGACCAATTTCAAACCGTTTCGATCCGCTCTTTCCCTATAAATAAACGCGGCTCAATTCATTCCCTTCTCCTGTTCTAGTCACGAAAGATGTGGACCAACGTAGAATCGTCTACCCTCGTATCATCGATGCTGTTTAACCCAGACTACCTAATGTATGTCAGATCATCATGGGCCATTACCCAGATCAATTTTACAGTCCTTTGGAAACGAAGAATATATGTGGAGAGACAAGGGTGTCTAAAGAGAATCCTCATTACTGAGTAGAAGTTAGACGTACTTTGAGAAAGAGAAGATCAATGAGATGCCCTAGTGTTAACGAATTAGTGATAACATAATGAAAAAAGGCCCTTTTCAGGACTTCTTCAAATGCCTAGAAAAGATTTTTATTTTCAAAAGAAATATCTATCTATCTATCTATCTATCTATCTATCTATCTATCTATCTATCTATCTATCTATCTATCTATCTATCTATCTATCTATCTATCTATCTATCTATCTATCTATCTATCTATCTATCTATCTATCTATCTATCTATCTATCTATCTATCTATCTATCTATCTATCTATCTATCTATCTATCTATCTATCTATCTATCTATCTATCTATCTATCTATCTATCTATCTATCTATCTATCTATCTATCTATCTATCTATCTATCTATCTATCTTATCTATCTATCTATTATCTCAGTTATTTGGCTCAAGAATATTTTTCTCCTGGGTTGTTAATAAAGAAGTCTGATATATTGTTTTTTATTATCTTAATCAGCCAAATACTATATATTATTACGTTTGACTTCACTGTTCTCCTTCTCTTCTAACTTTTTGTTTCTATCTCTATTACTATCTTCTTCCTGTCGTATCCTTCTCCTCTTGTGCTGTGCTGTTCAAGAATAATGCTTGTATCTGCTCTTCTTTTGCTGTATAATTAGCTCTAATTTCTATCTTTTTATCTTTAGTTTTAAAATCGTTCGACGTTGTGTAAGAAAATAAAATGCGATAGTGCTGGTACCTTTACAATTTTTGAACGATAAATCTACTAAATCCATTAATATCACCTCTATTGAATTTGCACTGTGTTCTACTTTATTCTGCTTATCGTCTATCACAGCTACACCAAATTCATTATCTTCTTATTTCCTTCATGTTTTACAAAACAACTATCACATCATTCATTCATCACAATCTAGTGTACCTATTAAGTGAATTACCTTCTACTCTTCAGTCTATTAATACACGAATGACCAATTATTTAATTTTAAAATTTTGACCAATTTCAAATCGTTTTCGATCCTCTTTCCTATAACATAAATCGCTCAATCTATTCACTTCATCTGTTCTAGTCTCAAGATTACCAACGTAGAATCATCCTACCTCGTATCATCGATCTATTTTTACACCATACTACTAATGTTATCTATCATCATGCCTATTATCTACACGATCAATTTTACATCTTATAATCATAATCTATATTATAGACAAGTTATCTAAAGATCTCATTACTATTAGAAGTTAGCTACTTTGATAAATAAGATCAATAGATCCTATCTTTACGAATTAGTTATTAATATCTATCTATCTATCTATCTATCTATCTATCTATCTATCTATCTATCTATCTATCTATCTATCTATCTATCTATCTATCTATCTATCTATCTATCTATCTATCTATCTATCTATCTATCTATCTATCTATCTATCTATCGGTCAGTTCCTTGCTACAGTGTTGCATATGTCCATTACCGTGACGTTATACCACCTGTACCATTCCTTTTGTCGCCCAATGTGAGCTAATACAAAATTCAAATTGACGCTAAAGTGTTTCAGGGTGATAATTTTTTTAGGAAACATCGTGACGCCAAAGTATCCCAGGCTGATTGGTATTTGGTATTTGGTACCCTTGGCGAACCATTTACCTCGCGCACCTACACACATTCCCGGCCGCATCGCTTATTTTAAACTGCTCATTGGTATTGATACAGGTTTGTTTGACAATATATTTTGTTATGTATTCTGCATATTTAATATTTAATGATAATAAATGAATGACTTAAAAGTGTACATCGTTTTACTTATATATATATATATATATATATATATATATATATATATATATATATATATATATATATATATATATATATATATATATACACATAACTATCGTTCAGTTTAGAACATTCTCTAACATGTTTGATGGCAATATTAATGCTCGATATTAATTCTGCTTATTAAGGAAGGTCAATCATTTTCCTCTTCAAACCAGGGAGAGTACTTTCTGTTCTGTGTGCTGCATCTCTCTCTCTCTCTCTCTCTCTCTCTCTCTCTCTCTCTCTCTCTCTCTCTCTCTCTCTCTCTCTCTCTCTCTCTCTCCCTCTCTCCCCGTTTGATGGGACCTATATAAAAACGAGACGTCTTGCTAAATATTTGTTCAGATATTATGGAAGATCATACAGCTTAATGAAGGTCATGCAGATTGATGAACCAAGGAAGACTGACATAAGGTTCCAGTCTTTTCTCTATATTTGCTTTAACTCCGTCACCGACTTATTTTTACTTCACAAACTTTAATCTTGAATGTCAAAGATGATAATCTTACGGTTGTTGTATTATCAGTAGTAGAGTAGCAGCATTAGTAGTAAACATGCAGTTCTTATTGTGCAGGTATCAGCTGAGACCATTTGGAGTAAGCGTCCACGTGATTGAACCAGGTTTCTTCCAGACGGGTATTACTAGCAATGAACTTATCAGAAAAAGTTTGGAAAACAAGTATGCCCGACTGGAACCGGAAATACAAGAAGCTTATGGCAAAGAATACAGGGACGCAAGTAAGAAATTCGGAATGAATAATACAGTAAAGGTGGTAGGAAATATTTTTATCCCATATACATTGGAAAGATTTTGTACTGTAGCTTACTGTAAGCATATTCTGATTCTCTTATAAATATAACAAAATTTGTCATTAATGCATTAAATAATACTCAGATTTCGGACTCGGTTTAAGTCAATACTAACAAAAGAGATAGAGTAATAAAACATCTTTTAACTGAATTTTATTTTTTTAAAAACCTTAGTGTTCACATAAGAATGAATTCGTTTCCCTTTCTATCTCAACAGCCCATTTCCGAAAGCCGTACTGTTTATAAAATGAAAATGGTAAAATGCTGTGTAATTTCTTAGTCGAAATTAAACACGCACAGATGGTAGTTATTCTGTAGAGACTAGTATCATTTATTTTTTTAATAAAACTCGTACGTGTTAAACTTTTAGCAATTAACAAAATATAAGCAACATGCATAAAAATCAATCTTTTGAAAAGCCGATTATTTAGAGTTGGCAATCTGACAAACTGCCTGAAACTTATTTAGGACCAGAAAATCGGCAAATCTCTGATGTGTATATATTAATATAATTGATTAGTTAAAATATAAATATTTATCCCTTATTTGTCAATACTTAATTTAAAGAGTAGATATTCTTGTTATCACGTCTGCGCGAGAAGATACGAGACGGACTTTGACATTGACAACAAGATGGAAATGATGCATGCAGCGATGATAAACTGTAGCGAGATATACAGAATAAGAATGCGCTACATAATAACAGTAAAGAAAGGTGTTGATACTTGTCGCGAGATTGCAGGGTAAAAACTAGCAGAACATAAAGCATTAGGAAGTAAACATTAACCCTTGTCGGTAAATTAGCTTGCACAAAGTTACTATATTTTACCCAGACCGTCGACGTTGAATCAACTATATTGTATCCCTCTAAAGATTTTGTGGACTTGCCCCCAGTCTAGTGCCATGCACATTTGAGCTTGCCTGAAGAGAATTTGAGCTTGTGGTAGAGCTGCACTTTAATTAATATGAAAATGTTAAGGTTCTTGTAAAATAACACATTTTATTTCCTGCAGATATATTCTCTCTCTCTCTCTCTCTCTCTCTCTCTCTCTCTCTCACACACACACACACACACACACACACACACACACACACGCTGTTATTGACTTATCATTAAAGTAAACTGACAGTTTTACTTCGTTTCAGTAATCACGAGAGCAACACATTTTCTTCAACTGGCAAACTCACCGAAAGTGCACAAAGTTGTGGATGCCTATACACATGCGCTAACTGCTAGATTTCCAAAGACCCGCTACTCGGTTGGATGGGACGCTAATCTGTTTTTCCGTCCACTTTCTCTTTTACCTGACTGGGTTGCCGATCTTATGTTTGGTGCTTTCCTTTCAAAACCCAATTCAAAATAACGAAAGTGATATTCATGTTGGATATTTCAATAGCTCGTTTCGTGTGTTCGTAAGCTTTTGTACTTGTCATATTCATATTTGAAATTTTAATTGCCATGATCACGTGTTCGTACGAGTTTATTGTTGTCATATTCATGTTACAAATTTTATTATCCTGTTTTATATCTTTCTGCGAATTTGTATTATAAAAATAAAGAATGCGCACATAGCGATCCCTTCGATTTCTTTCTGCTTCTGACGTGTATTAAATGGGTTTTAACCATGTATTCTGATTTGAATTCGATCTTACAAAACATGTCAATCTGCTGCACGAAACGAACCACATTGTCTGGTAAAACGACAATGATCGATTGGCTTGCAGAAATAAAACGACTGATCTCCGCTTATGTCACAAAAGTAGCTATCTCATACTACTTAAAAATAAACTGATTATGTTAGACATGCACAACAGATATATTGAGTAAAATCATCATAAATACAAGTCAGCTTTATATTTCTGTTTCTGAAATTCCAGGAATGCGAGTGCTGACGTGTAACTAGTTATATATTACTAGATTCTTAGAGTCTGTAGAGCCATAATGGTATTTACCTTTGCTTCCATTTATTATGGTCTTGTAAAATGTGATTTTTCGTTATGATTTAACTTATCACTATTGAATCATTTATTTATGCCATTTTTGGGGGATTACTTGCACTTTTAACTCAATGGATAATATTTGCCTAAATTTTACTCTTAAAAGTTTCATGGATTCTTTAAACAAAAAAATCCAATCTTCTTATATTGTGCCTGTTATTATCTAATCGGAGCGTTTGGGGAGGGTTGGGGTTCAAGTCATTTCATGGAAGGTAGCTGTTTATGGTTCATTTTGACTAAGAATTTAAAGATTGAGCCACCCCATGCCTAAAGAGCGAAGACTTTTCCAAACTGGTCTGAGACGGTGTTTTCACTTCTGTCGAAACTTCAATACCATTACAACATGAAATCGTAGAATCTTCCAGAAACGCCTGGTTTCGTTTTGCCTCGTCTTCCAGGGCATTCAGAATAAGTAATTTTATATGTTTAAAACTGGGGGGTCTAGTAATGAAATTTATAATTGGTAACTTTTATGGGTTAAATGTCGAAACAACGACTTCTAGTAGAATTCTTAATGAAACTGATATCAAGGGTATACGGTTTAAAGATGATGCGGCATTTCTGATCAACGTCATCTAATGTGCTGTTTGAGAGAACACTGCGTTTATTTGTATCACAAATGCGATTCGACCAGTACCGAGAAGCTGTTCAAGCTGTTGGCTCACCGTGTTTAACTGGAGAGTAACAGTTGTGAAATATATTTAACTAAGATATTCATTGTTATTTAATAATTGAATATTTTATTATACTATTTGGACTAATGACGATGAACAATTATACGACCTAAGCGCCAGATCTTAGACCTTTCATTGATTGAAGGCAGTCTAATGGAGCTTCAGCCCTAGTCTGTTTTCGTGAATGTGGCTAATAAGCAGCTTGGATATTCTGTATATGCAGTTACGTGTACATTTGGTGGAAATCTGAGATGAGATCAGTACCTGTAGGTGGAAGTATAGTTAATTTGTCCCAGAAGGTCACGCGGTACATGGCAGTAGTCCATATTAATATATAACTGTTAATTGTATATATCCAGAAAAGTAAAATGCCTGGTATATAATAATGTGTAGCTAATGAATATGATCTGAAGTAACAACTGTATCTCAGACCACCAATTGCAATAATGGCCATCGCCCACATGTGTATTTCCATTCCTGTCTTGATGACCAGCGTATTATGGTTGAGTAAATATCATGTAATTTTAGTGACAAATTTAATATCACAGAATGCACAAACATGCACCATAACTGAACGTTGCCGCGTCAGTTCTAACGGTAAATCATTTCACATCTAAAGCCCACTCTCTAATATCCGCTATATCAAATATATCCGTATTTTACAATGATACGATAATAAAAATAGATGAATGAAAATGTTAAATAAACATTGCATTAGTGCCACATGCGTTCTCAGTCACCCCTGATACAGGTTTGGCAACGGTCATGAATTGTTCAGGAGGGTAAAGGGATGTGATGTGATTATGATTTGTAACGTAGCTTAAACAATTTTTCAGTCATATCGCTATGATGTAAGCAGTGTCGCAGTTTATAGTTATGTCTATCACTGGGGCATCATGCCAGACATGTAGCATGATGTCCCACCCAGTCACAATATTCTGACACTAGTCATACCAGTCCTAACACTAACCTCTTACTGCTGAGCGTCAAGCGAGGCAGCTGTTAGTGCCATTTTTGTAAGTCTTTGGTATGACTCTAGCTGGATCGAACCCACGATCTCTCGCATTCGAGGCGGACTCGCTAACCTCTAGGCCACCGGATGGCAAAGTGAGAATATCCAGTTTACGAAAAATAAACAAGCTAAATATTATTCCTCTTGAGATGGTATGACAGGAAAAAATTCAAATAACCGTACACATACACATAAAACATACACATTAGAATACAAGTATATATTAAAACACGTAGTAGGTGCATATCACACACACACACACACTTACACACACACACACACACACACATATATATATATATATATATATATATATATATATATATATATATATGTATATATATATATATATATATATATATATATATATATATATATATATATATATATATATATATATATATATATATATATATATATATAGTAATACAGTTAAACCTCCATAGACCGAACAACTTTCCTTATGAAAACTTCTGAATCTAAGAGAATCCCAAAGAATAAGTGCAAGTGAAGTGAATTGTAGTTATTTTTAAATCAAATGAATAAAATCAGCAAGGAAAACATATCATTAAAGAATATAAAAGAAACGTTTATGAAACAAATCAGACTGAATTTAAACTCCAATTGCGTACCTGTGGACCATCAGATCACAAATGATCTCAAACTTTTGTATTGTCGTCTCTACTTCTTTCTCTGATGTCATTTTTCAACTTTCCATAAATTTTCCCGCCAGAAAATAACTTTGATTCCATGAAATCATACAACTTCAATCTTTCTAAAGAGCCTGATGTTGTTTCTGTAACAGCCTTCTTCATTGCGTGTTCTTTTGGTAACACCTCTTTTATTGCGTGATGTTTTTAGCAATACCATACTTCCTTGCGAGTTGTTTTAGTAACATCTTCCAATATTTTGTGCTGTTTTATTAATATGGAGTTGTTTTATTAACATCATCCTTTTTTGCGAGCTGTCTTAGAAACATTGGCCATTGCGAGTTGTTTTAGTAGCATTCTTCCTCGTTGCGTGTTGTTATAGTAACATCCTTCTTCATTGCGTTTTATTTTAGTAACAACCTCCTTTATTGCGTGATGTTTAAGTAACCTCCTCCTTCATTGCGAGTTGTTTTAGTAGCATTATTCCTCATTGCGTGTTGTTATAGTAACATCCTTCTTCATTGCGTGTACTTTTAGTACATCCTCCTTTATTGCGTGATGTTTAAGTAACCTCCTCCTTCATTGCGAGTTGTTCTAGTAACTTTCTACTATATTGTGTTGTTTTAGTAACATAGGGCTGTTTTATTAACATCCTACTTCATTGCTAGTTGTTTTAGTAACATTCTTCTTCGTTGTATGTTCTTTTAGTAACATCCTCCTTCTTTCGTGTTCTTGTAGTCACATCATCCTTAATTACGTACTGTTTAGTAACATCATCCTTCATTACGAGGTATTTTAGTAACATCCTTCAGTGCATGTTGTAGTAGCATACTCCTTCACTGTGAGCATGTTTCATCAACATCATCTTTCATTGCGAGTTGTTTTAGTAAACTCCTTCATTGTGAGTGGTTTTAATAACATCCATTGAGACCTGTTTTATTTATTAACATACTCCATTACCTCTTGTTGTTATAGTAACATCCTCCTTCATTGCGTGTTCTTTAAGTAACTTTCTCCTTTATTGCGTGATGTTTTTAGTACTATTTGTTTTAGTAATATCCTCCTATATTATGTGCTATTTTAGTAAAATGGAGTTGTTTTATCAACATCCTTCTTCATTGCGAGCTGTCTTAAGCCACGCAGCTGTTAGTACCATTTTGGTATGTCTTAGGTATGACTCGACCGGTGATCGAACCCATGACCTCCCGCATCCGAGGCTGACCCACTAACCCCTAGGCCACCATTGAAGAAGAATGTTACTAAAACAACTTGCACTGGAGGATATTAGATGTTAACATCCTTCTTCATTTGGAGTAGTTTTAGTAATATCGTTCTTCCTTGCGAATTGTTTAAGAACATTCGCCTTTATTACATATTGTTTTAGTAATATCCTTCATCATTGCGTGTTGTTTTAGCATCGAGTTGATTTAGTAACATCCTCCTTCATTGCAAGTTGTTTTCATAACATCCTCCATCTCGAGCTGTTTTATTAACATCTTTCAGCATTGCTTGTTCTTTTAGTAATATCATTCTTCATTGCGAATATGATTTTGTCACTTTTTGGTAACAAACCTTTCTGATACAAATATTTATATAATTTATCTTTTATTGTGGCGATAGGTAACCTTACATTGCAGGTGCGCCATAAAATCCACAGAACACCAACCAACCAGCGGTTTTGTCAAAGGTTTAAGAATGAAGTGAGATTTGAAAGTTAGGTTAATGGACAAAACTATGACATACAGCCTAAAACGAATTTGTAAAAACAAATGATAAATGTGAACATTTGGAGGGATTTTTAATCTTTACAATCAAAGAAATGTATGTTAAGCATGACTGAATGAGGCTCATAGTTTCAACAAAACGCCTTTGTGGGACCAAATCCAAACTTTTCTTCTTTGTTTTCTTTATATTTTTTAAGAAATAAAGTTTTTCCTGCCCAAATGTTATCAAGTATTAATGCATTGTATTCTTCACAAGTGATAAATATTATGAATGACTATCATCATTCTTATATATATATATATATATATATATATATATATATATATATATATATATATATATATATATATATATATATATGTATGTATGTATGTATGTATGTATGTATGTATGTATGTATGTATGTATGTATGTATGTATGTATGTATGTATGTATGTATGTATGTATGTATGTATGTATGTATGTATGTATGTATGTATGTATGTATGTATGTATGTATGTATGTATGTATGTATGTATGTGTATATATATATATATATATATATATATATATATATATATATATATATATATATATATATATATATATACATACATACATACATACATACATACATACATACATACATACATACATACATACATACATACATACATACATACATACATACATACATACATACATACATACATACATACATACATACATACATACATATATATATACATATATATATATATATATACATACATATATATACATACATACATACATACATACATACATACATACATACATACATACATACATACATACATACATACATACATACATACATATATATATATATATATATATAAATATATATATATATATATATATATATATATATATATATATATATATAAATACATATATATATATATGTATATATATATATATATATATATATATATATATATATATATATATATATATATATATAAACGCATTCCGGGGAGACACTTACATAAGGTGACAACTTTAAGCTTTTCACAAAGATGTATCATCAGATAAATTTGTTTTAGAAATAATTACTAGTATTTGTAGTGTAAGCCTTAATCTAATTAACTTTGCTATATCACTTGACAGTAAAAATAATCAGATATTCCACACTGGACTTAAGCTGATACACACCAACAGCTGATTTATGTTAAGAGTTTAAAGGTTTAAGTTCCATGGGAAAAATAATTTCAAGGCAGTCTATACTCCCCTTCCTAGCTGTGCTGATATCTTGTATATAATAAATGGTATATAACGCTTTCTTCAGTTATTCTTCAATAGCAAACAACATTGCATGGTGCCAGCGGTAAAAATACAGGATTGAAAATTATCAGAGTTGAAAATGACTTCATTTCAATTTACAAATCCGCTGACATTTGACTTTTCGAGACCTGAAACTTGGAAAAAGGGTTTCAGCGCTTTTGAACGCTTTTGTCAAGCGTCTGGACTTAGTGAAAAAAGGAAACAAATTCAAGTAAATACCTTGATTTATTCTATGGGAAGTGAGACTAATGACATTTTTTCTTCGTTTAACATGGCAGAGGAAGATCAAAAGAAGTGGAAGCCGATGACAGATAGATTCGTGAGATATTTCATTCCAAAAAGGAATGTAATTTTTGAAAGGCAATAATTTAATCAAAGAAAACAGGGAGATGAAGAAACAGTAGACAGTTTTGTTACAGCTATCTATATGTTAGCAGATAATTGGAATTTCGAGCCACTATATGATGAAATGATCAGAGATCGACTTGTAGTTGGACTGCGAGAATCAAAACTGTCCGAAACAATGCAGTTAAATGCAAATCTAACTCGCGGAGCAACTGGAGAATGAATGAAATGGATGCAGTAAAATCATCTTCACTGAAATATGGGAAACGGAAACAAAATCCCAAAAGTACAACAGAATAATGTCAGCAGAAAAGGAGGCATAAGATGTGGAAACAAATTTAATCATTCTCAGGACCATGTCCAGCAAAAGAATCTGAATGCCACAAGTGTAAGAAAAGGGGACACTTTGCAAAATGCTGTTTGTCAAAATCAGCAATTGGTACTCCAGAATCGAGAGCAGAACCTGGATTTCTAGGGACTATTAGCACAAAGAAGGGTCAGTCGTAAATGTTGCGTGTGAGATTAAACAACGCTTCACTCTTATTCAAGATTGATACTTGAACTGATGTGACTCTAATTCCAGAGATGGATTTACGAAATATCATAGACCAAAAGCTGTCAAAGTCTGATTGAAAACTGTATGAACCTGGAAACTCTGAACTTAAAGTGCTGAAAAAATTTACATGTGAACTGGAATCAAACAATTCGTTCAGTGTACAAGACATATTTGTTGCAAAGATACTGAATTAGGCACTCTTGGGCAAGCCCTCTATTCAGGCTCTCAAGATTATTGAACAGGCAAAATACATCATCAGTAAATGCCCCAGATTAAAAATCAACAAATGCAAGCAAAATTAACGATAAATCAATAAATTTATATAGGGATTATAGCGAGAATTTCCCAAATTTGCTTTAAGATCTAGAGAAAACAAAATTGATCTACGAAATAAATTTGGACAACAAAAGCCAAACATTATGCGTTATTTACCACAAGAAAGGTTCCTATCTCTTTATTGAATAAAATTAAAGAGGAGCTGGATAGAAATGGAAAAATAGATGTTATTTTAAAAGTAGATGAGCCCACTGAGTGGTGCGCTGCAAAGGTTGTCGTTCCAAAACCTAAAGTTTCAGTAAGAATTTGCGTGGATCTAGCTAAACTGAATGAATCGGTTAAAAGAGAGAACCACTCACTGTCATCAGGTGAAAAATCCCTTGAAAAACTATCAGGTGCAACGTTTTTCACCAAACGTGATGCAAACTCTGGCTTTTGGCAGAAAAACCTGTCAGAAGAATCATGCCGCCTTAATTACAACTTTCCTTACTCCTTTAGGTAGGTTTTATTTTCATCGCCTACCATTCGGAATCATTTCTGCGCCTGAATATTTTCAGTAAAGGATTTCAGAAACTCCAGAGCGACATGGCGGAACACTGTCACATAGACGATATTCTTGTTTTTGGGGAAAACGCAGAAACATCGTGACGAAAGACTAGAAATGGTCATGAAATCAATTTAAAAGGCCGGCATCACTTTGAAAGCTGAAAAGTGTGAACTTTCGAAACCATCCCTTAGGGTTCTTGGGCAAGTTGTTGACGAAAATGGTTGCCGACCTAATCCGGAAAAAGTCAAAGCTATAACTGAAATGAAAACACTGAAATGCGTAACAGTCATAGGACGATTTCTCTCAGCTTGGAAAATTTAGTCCAAATTTGGCAGAAAAACCAAAACGATTACGTGAGCTTTTAAAATGTAAAAACCTGTGGACTTGGGGTCCAGATCAAGGACTAGCTTTTAGAAACATCAAGCAAGAAATGATATCTTCACCAACTTTAGCACATTATGATCCAAATAGAGAAATAGTTTTATCTGCAGATACACATTCATTTGGACTAGGTGCTGTGCTGCGGCAAAATTACGGTAGCACTCTGAGACAGGTGGCGTTCGCATCGCGAGGTATGTCAGAAACTGAGCAACGCTATGCTCAAATAGAAAAAGAGGCCCTTGTAATTACTTGCACATGTGAACGCTAATTAATTGGGTCATAATTCAAACTAGAAACTGATCATAAGCCATTAGTACTACTAATGAGCACAAAAATCTGGGGCGATTGACCCCCTAGAATTCAACGCTTTAGAATACGTTTGATGAGATGCAACTTTTGTATAGTTCCTGTTGCTGTCAAAAATCTATTAATTGCTGATGATGCTCTATATGAGAGTGACAGAGAATTTCAGACTGAAACTAAAACCTATGTTGTTTACGTAGTTAGTAATCTGCCCTAATCAAATACTCAACTTGATCCAATAAAGTCTGAATTGCCAAATGATTCAATTTGTAAACAACTTGTACCATTCTGTGCAAAAATGCAAAAGGGTGGCTAGAAAAATCCACTATTGACGGAAAACTTCAATCGTACTGGGTATACAGGTGAATTTACAATTCAAAATGGTCTTTTAATGAAAGGTACACGTCTGGTCGTACCAGAATCATTTCAAAAAGAAATCCATAAGAGAAACTAAAATGGTCACCAAGGCATAGCGAAATGCCAAGAACTCGCCAAAACGTTTGTTTGGTGGAAAGGACTAAGCAATCAGTTAGAACACTTGGTAAAGTCTTGCCAAAACTGCATCGAAAACTCAAGAGATCAAGCTGAACCGATGATACCAAATAAATTTCCAAGTCTACCTTGGCAAAGAGTCGCTTCAGACCTTGTTTGAACTGAATGGTGATTGATTATTTTTCACAATACATTGAAATAGCAAAATTGCAAGGCACACGTTTAAAATTGTCAACCATTTCAAATCAATCTTTGCTCCACACTGTATTCCAGAAGTATAAATTCTGACAATGGTCCACATTGCACATCCGCAATACTCAAATAATTTGCGACAAATTACGAATTCATGCGTATTACAGTTAGTCAAAAATATTCACAGAACAATGGTCTCGCCTAAAGAGCTGTTTAAACGATTAAAGAATGCTTCAAAATGGAAAGGATACTTACATCGCTCTTTTGACATATCGTGAAACACCATTACCGAATGGATAGAGTCCTGCCGAATTATTAATGGAAAGAAAATTACAAGTTGCTTTGCCAATGGCACCTAAAAACGTACAACCAAAATTGCCAGATTTAATGAAACAGAAGAAATCGGAAAACTATCAAAAGCAAACTCAAAAGAGAAATTATGATCGTTTACATCGCGCCCAAAATATGAAAAAAAAACTTCAGGTAGGGAATAATGTATGGATTAAAGATCTTTTTTCTTCAGACATTGTTAAATATGAGGCATCTACGCCTTGTTCATACATGGTAGTAACTGTTGAGGGAGAGAGATGGCATAATAGGATAAATTTAATTCCCATGCCTACTACATTATCGGAGCCTGTCAGAGTGACTGTTTCACACACTGATACTTCAACTGATTCAGATGAAAGAAAAGAAGTGTCAGCTAGTAAAAAATGATATTTTAGATGTTCGAGAAGATTGCCTAAACCACCTGAGAAACTGAGTTTGTAAATATGAAGCTGATGTACCTAATTTAGAAATGCGGTTTTCAGATCGCGTTTCACTTTAATATTAACTTTCTCAAAAGGGGAGATGTAGTGTAATCTAATTAGCTTTGAAATATCACGTGACAGTAAAAGTAATCGAATATTCCACAATGGACTGGAATACACCAACAGCCGGTTTATGTTAAGTGTTCACTAAGGTTTAAGTTCCATGGAAAAATAATTTCAAGGCAGTCTTTATTCCCCTTCCTATCTGTACTGATATATTGTATTTAATAAATAGTATAGAACGCTTTCTGCAGTTATTTTTCAATAACAAATAACATTACAATATTAACTAATGTGTTGAGAATTATATGTAGATATACTTATTGTGTATCAATAAAGATACGACAACCACAAAGGAATGATTTTCTTAATCAGTCTTATGATTCATAGATAGTCCTCTGTGTCGGTCATGGAACTTTATAGCACATGTTATTTAGTTCCTTCTTCTAGTTAACACATGGACATTTGAACTTTAATAATCAGCCTAGCTGACATTAATGTGAATCACTATAAAGTCTCTGTATATTGTGTATGGTGTTATTTAATTTCAAGAATCAAATTTGACTTTATTCTGACAAGAAGACCTAGCAACAGAGAAATTAACCTAGAAACAGGTTTGCATAAAACTATTTTAATCGTATATTGCCCTCACATGAAGACGATGCAGTTACGTGAAGTTGTTTCAAAATGACTTTCCCTCCCCTCACTTCCTCAATGACTTAGCTAATTATTATTTAATTGTCAACATAATGTAAAGTTTCTCTTGTAATGGATTCACTTTTGTTTACATATGTGCAAATTTTGTTTCCAACGTCCTTGTAGCGAAATATTTTGCATATAGTCTGAATAATTTTGAATCGTTATGAATGTTCCGACTTATATTATCAAACTGTCTTGTCTAGTGCAGTGGTTTCCAAACCCCCGGACCGCGGACCGGTACCGGTCCCCGTGGATCAAATGGCACCGGGCCGCCAAAGGAACATTCAAAATTATTTCTATTGTATTTACTGAGGTGTATTTATCTCGGGTTTGTGCGACTTTACATGGACGAGAGGTTAACCGGGGTCTAAGAGACGTCAACTAAGTCTCACCAATACCGTGCATGCGCAAAATATCGTGATATCGGGGCGGTTTTAGGTCACGTCTGGAGCTGAGCGGCTGCAAGCGGCAGTGGCATGGTAGCTTTGGTGGAGAAAAGGCGTGTATCGCTCTTCTCTCTGTTCACCGGTATTTGTTTAACAGTGCTTGGTGTACGTATATATTGTGTTTGCTCAAATTTCACCCATAAATTAGCAAAAATGAGTACGAAACAGACGTCGTTAGAAAGTTTCCTTGGGAAAAAGAAAAGGCCCAGTGAAGAGACAGAAAAAGAGCCTTCAACATCAAAGAAACAAAAACTTTTAACAGACAATACCATGAGTCCTATTTATCCATGGATTTATCGGGACAGGTGATCCCCATACACTAAACCCGCTCTGCATAGGTTGCGGTGACCAGCTATTTAATGAAGCAATGAAACCTTCAAAACTGCTTCGCTACTTGAACGCCAAGCACCCTGTATTAAAATACAAGCCCCTGGAGTATTTTGAAAAAAAAAAAAAACAAACAAACAAACGGAAACACGAAAGACAGAAGAATTTTATGATGGCCGCCATATCATTAAAGGAGAATGCACTGAGGGCATCATATTTGGTGGCTAACCGTATTGATAAGGCTAAAAAGTCATTCGTTGTCGCTAAAGAATTGATCTTGCCCTCCATTAAAGAAATTTGCCGTGAACTTCTAGGAGAGGCTGCTGTGGAAAAGATAGCAGATGTGTCTTTGTCAGCTAGCACTTTGACTAGGCACATTGAGGAAATAGCCGAAGACATTGAGACACAATTGTTGGAGAGGATTCATACATCACCGTGGTACACACTCCAGGTTGACGAATCTACAGATATCGACAACATCATGTTTATATGCGATGTCTATATCAGGAGGATGTGCATGAGGATTTGTTATGTGTTCTATCTTTGCCAACAAACACCACAGGTGCAGAACTGTTCAAGTCACTGGCTGGTTATATATCTCGACAACTTAAATAGTCCTTTTGTGTCGGCATATGCACAGACGAAGCTGCTGCCATGACCCGACGACTGTCTAGTTTAACTGCTTGGTTTAAGGAATGTGGACCTGAGAGTGCATCTACGCATTGGATCTTTCACAGGGAAATGCTGGCAAGCCGAAAAATGACACCGGAATTTAACAGCGTATTGATTGATGTCGTTAAAGTTATTAACCGCATCAAAGCACACGACTTAACTCGCGCCTGTTTCGGCCGCTTTGTGAGGAGACGGACGCATAGCACAGTTGCCTTCTCTTATACACAGAAATAAGTTGGTTATCCTGAAGAAAAACCGCTAACCTGAGTATTTAAATTACGAGAGCCATTGCAAAGCTTTTTCTCAGAAAAGTTGTCACCGCTGGCAGCAGAGTTCAATGACAAGGTATGGGTCGCAAAACTGGCTTACCTGTGTGACGTATTCAGCCTACTCAATGAACTCAATCTGTCTCTTCATGGGAAAATGACAACTGTTTTCCAGTTGGCAAAATAGCTGTATTTAAAGCCAAACTAGAGTTATAGGGACGGCGCGTGAACACTGCCATTTTGGACATGTTTCAGACATTAGCGGAGATTTTAGGCGAAATTGAGCCTGGGCATTTATTCTCGGAGTTGGTGCACGTTCACTTGTCTTTGCTTTTAAAAGAGTTCGAGTGCTACTTCCCAACCTCAAAAGACCCACGATCTGGTAAGGAATGGACCCGCGACCCATTTGTCAACAAACCAGGCGAATCTAGCATCTCTATTCAATAATATCAACTGTTGAGGATTGCAAATGACGATGGCATTAAAATTACGTTCGAGACAACAACTCTGCCAGTGTTCTGGATTAAAGTCAAAGCGGAATACCCTGAGATTGCCACCACAGCACTTAAATCCCTATTGCCATTTCCGACATATGTGTGAAGCGGGATTTTCTGCAGTGACAGCAATCAAAACAAAGCAACGGAATAAACTGGACATAAGTAACACACATCGGGTGTCATTGTCTCCTATTACCCCCAGATGGAGCCATCTCGTTTTTAAAAAAAGTTCAGGGTTCTCATTGATTTAGCGTTCTAGTGCATTTTTTGGTGTAACTGTATTTTATTTTGAAGGCATGTTTAAATACAATTAAATTAAAATTATTAAATCAAAACAATTTAAAATATAAACAACCAACTACCACCCACCTCAGCTGGCCGTGGCAACATTATCAAACGTTGACCGGTCTGCGGCGATAAAAAGGTTGGGGACCACTGGTCTAGTGAACTAATTGTCTATCGCATGCAGAGAAGGAGCATGAAACTTTTTTAATTTGTAATCATGTGAATTATTATTTGAATGAAAATTTAATATTTAATGACTGTTTCATTAGACACCTTGTCTGAATTAGTAATCTGAATTTCTCTGTAATTGAAAATACATTTCAAATAATTTATCCTATCACAATACCATACATCGTACGATTACTTATCCCACAAATTTAGGCAAGGCTGTGTGAAGACATTATGTATTCTGGATTGATTTAAATTTTTAATTTTGCTTTGGGTCATGCAAAACTTTCTTATTTCCTTGTCTCCACGTTAAGGATAATATATGGATCCGCCTTACAAAATACTGCAGCAATGCTTTCCACAATGTCTTTTATGAATACTTAGCTTCACGTCGTAGAGTTGATTATTGACCTGTCTTTTATATATCATACTACCTATAAGGTTTGATGGCAAACTCGACTTTATTATTTTAGCAAAGAATACATTGATAGATGTATTGATTGGTTTGTGGCTCATTTCCGATGAAGGATGCAAGAACACATATTAGCCTTTATTGGTATAGCTTTCTTGATTGGTTCCCAACTATTCGCCATTGTTTGGGTCGTAGAGAACTTTAAAATAAGTCTTCGAATAGGCTCCGTTCTTTTCAGGGCTTGAGGACTAAGATAGGTCAGAGAAACCTTGTTCAGATTTTTACCTATAATCAAAATTAAGGAAACGACAATTGCTCATTGGCATAACGCATAATATGAAAATCAGATTTTGACACCTACCCTTTATGAATTAATGAGAATATTTTAATGTGATGAAAAATTTCATAAAAAGGTCGAATAATCCTAAAGTAATGACGATTTGCATTTATATATGATATATATATTATTAGGCTTTGAGATGAACATAGGCCCGAATGTCTGCTAAGCTCCACAGCACAGATGACAGTATTTGCCAGTGACAGTATTGGTCAACGGTACATGGGTATAGGCATCTTTTAGAGTTTGGCTTACATAAAGCGATCCAGTAACACAGATTACACGTCCATTTTGTGAATGAAAGTTTTTTTTCAAAGCTAACAAAAGTGGTATATATTTTACAAAATCCAAATAGCAGTGGATTTTTTATCAATCTGATTGAATGCAAAAAACAGAATATAGTTTGTTTTTATTTTTGTACACACATTCTCTTCTGCCATAATAAGTACGTATAATCATAATAAACATTTAAAATCTAGTGCATGATATTAGTGGACAATATTATCATCTCTAATTGAAATTACCGGATAGATCCAAATGATAGATAATTCGTGGTTTACTATCAAATATAGATGTTGTAACACAATTCGATTACATAAAAATAATTTTTTAAGAATTCTCATTTCGATTGATAAAACAATTAGCAATTTGTAACAATTCAAACATTCACTGTATGAGCAATATCCATATTATGAAAGTATTTCTTTATAAACCCGTGGATGCATTTTACAAACTATTATATTTATCACAGAATTAACTCTTCCGTTACTGCATAAACTGTTTCTGGTGATCAATCTTTCTTTAAATTCTTATCAACTCTGAGCAAACCTTCCAACTTGTACAACTTATTAATTATTAACGAAAATGGAATGTTCTTCTATGAATACGCCTATATTAGGTTTTAATGGACCCCGTGTTAAAGAATATTGGGATTGAAGAGGTTTTGGTTTACTTTATTTAACATTTCTAAGATGAAATTTTACTTTGAGTTAGTCTTTGTAAGGCAGATGTTTGATGCTGAGTAGGTTTAACTGGGGCTCAGATTGTCTTTAATAAGTATTCTAAAGATGTTTTAGTACTACTATGTTCATTAGGATTCATAAGTATTTCCTTAATGCAGAAATTATATATATTTACTTTGTTCAATCAATATGCTAAATAGATCATACGTGGTCTCTAATCTGTCCGTAAGAGTTATTAATTTGTAAGGGTCAATCATATGTCAAGGTTACTAATCTCTCTATAGACTTGGTCACTAATCTGTAAGTGATGGTCATTAATATATATATATATATATATATATATATATATATATATATATATATATATATATATATATATATATATATATATATATATGTAAGGATCATTAACTTGTATGTAAATGTCACTAATCCATATGTGAAAGTCACTAATATGTCTGTGAAGGTCACTAAGTTGTCTGTAAATGTCACTAATCTGTCTGTAAGGGTCATTCGTTTTTATATAAATTTCAGTAATCTGTCTATAGAAGTCAATAATCTGTTTGTAGATGTCACTAATATGAGAAACATCACTATAATATTTGCAACACGTATCCAAACTTTCCCGCTTTGTTCAACTCGTCGCAAACATTTATGAGGATTAAATTTGTCTGATTTCGTCCTTTCAAGCTTAATACGTATATTTAGTGAAAATTCACCAGACCAGGACTTTTATAAACCAGTATATTACATAAACGCTTTTATAATTTTGTTCCTGGATTTATGTTTATTAAGACACACTGTTCTACTCTGTATATTGTAATTGATATCAGATCTCGATTAACACATTGAAGAACACTTAGTACTTTTCATGTCGTTGAAGATGGGACTGGAGAAGGATGGGCCCCACAAAAGGTCTATCCCCAACGCAATTACAACAAATAACTCCATGCATGAAAAACAATCATGTCGGAATTTTGTGACATGTTTATACATTGTCCATTGCAGTGTTCACACTGGGTGTTGATATCGTAGCAGATAAATGTGTGTGCTTCTGTGTGATTCAGATTTTCAACGTAGCTTTAACAATTGTTCAGTCATATCGCTACTATAGTGATGTCTAGCACTGGGGCATCATTCCGCAGACATGTGACATGATGTTCCACCCAGTCACATTATCCTGACACCAGGCCGACCAGTCCTAACACTAACTTTTTAATACTTAGCACCAAGTGAGGTAGCTAGCTGTAAGTACCAATTTTCAAATTATTTGGTATAACTCGGCCGGGTTTCGAACCCGCAACCTCCTTCATCCCAGGCGGACTCTCGAACTACTACGCCACCGAGCAGATAAATATTCAGCCAATATCCAGTTAATACATGTGTCAAACAATCATTAAATATTGCAATTAATTACAGTAATGTAGCAGCTATCTGTTATAAAAATAAAATGAACATGACATAATCATTCATGTAACGTTGACCTTTCAGTCATTTACACCAATGTCTAGTCTCAGTACGTTCTATAGATTGTGTAGGAAACACACATCTTAAAAGTACTAGTTCAGTGCATTCGTTTAATCGATGTATCAAATCATTTAAAATGGTTGTCTTCCTGACAACATGTTATTTTCTTGTCTCCAAAAATTTCGAACAATTTGTTATTTGCATAGCTACAAGTATTAGCTCTGTATTAATTATTTTTTTGTTGATTATTATTTTGTATCTGTATCCGATTTAAATTTGAAACCGTAATCTGGTGAGGTGCTCATTTTTGTTTGTATTGAGTTTACACACACACACACACACACACACACACACAGATGCAGTCATGTATTCCTATCAAAGTCCTTCGATATGTTTTATCGAGGTGCTTGCCCGTTATTCTCTGCGTTGCATATATTCTGCTCGAATCACACGTCGTAGGTGTGTTCGGAGATAAGCAGAATATTTCTTCTCGCACTCGTGAAGCACTAGCCTTTGTCCCCTTCGCCTAAGTAGAAAAATCCGGCTCTGGCTAATTCTTCGAGGGTAGGTCCTCCCATATATTTTGACCATTTTCCTTGGAAGGTTTAGAATCGACTTTCAAAGTTGTAGTATTTAGGCAAACACACAGGGAACGAATATTCGTCTTTCACATGTTCATTTCTATAAGGGTACGGTGAATTCCTTAGGACTTTGGTCAGTTTTGCATGAGATCCGTATATGTTTGGTTTCCTGTGGAGGTGGATGTAAAAGCCAGTAAAGTGAAAACGTGAAAAAAAAAACGAGTGGCGTCGCTTTTGCATCCGTCAGGTTTAACACGCACAGCACCACTTTCCATTGTAGGTGTAGTTATAGCAAATTCCCATGTTGATGTGGTACCGAATCGCTGAGGTCACAGCGTACAACATCCTTGCCATCGTAAGGCACAGCATCGCACTCTATGTTGCTCTTGCTTGATACATGCTGTGTGAAAGGATTCATCTTTCTCGCTTTGCAATCGTAGTCACAATGAACTAAGGTCTTGGACGTTGTCGCTTTTTATATGCTGACCAATATCGACCTGTCCCTACGGTAAAGTAACATGATTGGGAAACCGTACACGCTTCTGTTACACTATTTGATTGACTTTTTACAAGGGTCGACTGACGATGTGTGGTTAAAGGTACAATCTCTTTAGGTTGGTAAGAGGTCACTTTAAAATATCCATCCTGCCCAGACTGAAAGGCTTCTTTCAAGACACCAAAGTTTACCAGTCGACTGGTGCGATAATTGAGAGCCAATCATTTCACTTTACACTCGGTGTGTATTTCTCCTATATTGCCACGGTATTCGTAGCCGTAAATTTTGGGACCGCCACTAGCAAAACTTAGAATCAAGTCATCGTCCAGGCTCCTAAACGGTCTCCTTCGATTTTTTGTTACTGCTGACCCAGATGATCGATGTAGATGCAACTGTCAGTGTCACAATACAACACAATACAACACAAGATCTCCTAACAGTTCTAAAACATCCTACAGTTTTAATCGAGCATATGCTGTCACGTAAGCCATAATGATGACATTTCCAAATTCGTCGGCTCCTACAAAATTTAGTTCTTCTTCGTAACTAAGATCAAGTCCTCACGAACAACATGAATCATCTGGAGGTAGCAGGAAGGTTCTGTCAAATACTCTGTCTTGGTTAAACACGATCGTTTTGCCATTTTACACCGCAAACAATTTAACATCACTGACAAACGCTTCCTTCCTTCGTTTTTCTCCATTTGGTGTAAAGTAATGCCTTCCTGCTCCCGGTATTTTCATTTGAATTTCTTTTGACTTTACGGAGTGTGACACCAGAAAAGATAGCCACTGGCTTCTTCTTTTAGTTTCAAAAGATCTTTCACGTAGTCTGCGAAAATGCCTTTCTGAGTCTTCTCGCCCTTGTGGTATATTCCTGTCTTGGGAAAGTGGTAAATTTCGTACACTTCTAATAGTTGCTATCCCAGATCCAGAGTTTTGAACAATTCTTCGCTGACTCATGTTCCCGTCAAGGCGCGTTCTTCCTAAGTGACCTGACAAGGTTGGTCTTGGTTGCACGTTTCGCCACAAGTTCAGCACAAGGGAAAGATCAGTTTTCCTTGACAATTGTGAGGTAACACGAGATGAAACAAGTTCGTATGAGACAAGTCTTCACAGTTGATCAATTCTTCGTATTGTCGAATGCTGTGCAGGTCGATGTGTTCCGTCAGCAATTGCGGGTGCCCTGTGGGAAGGCGACCCTATTTTCACGCGTATGGATACAGTAAATCACGTCCAAGTATTTGATTTATTCTCCTTTCTCCTCGTCGGCTTTGTACCGCAGACAGGTGGCATTCGTCCGCCCTTCGTGCTAACTGTCCCTTGGGTTCAGAGAGTCCACCAGTTTGTAACTTTCAACGATACGCTTAAACTCGGAATCGGTTTTCAGACGGTTATCGTATTCGTGTTCCAGAATTTCTGCCACTTGGTATCCTTGCTCTTCTAACTTCAGTAGCCGCTGACAAGTGGCCTTGTACAAGTGATGGTCCATTGTAAGACCTGATTTGTCGTGTCACGTTGAGGGTAACAGATGGACCATCCGTGAAATAAGCAACTGTTAAACTCTCACACAATATTGGACTTTACTAAGTCCTAGCCACCCATCGAATACCTGCCAATGGCCTTTTAGCCTACTCCGTTGACGACATGTTGGATCCATTTATCTTCCTTATCGCACAAGTAATGTAACCAACTTGGGCTTTGACCGATTATTTACGTTTGGCAAAGTTCGTCGTTTGTGGGCTAATGACAGCCAGGGTGTTTTCGGGCATGAATCGTTGGCGGTACACTAAGGAACACGCTTTGACATTAGGGCAAGCTTTTTCAAATTATCGATCCCTCCGTGTTCCATGAACAGTTCTCGAAATTTTCCACAGCAATGCGGTAAAATTCCAACGAAGGAACGACATTATTTTGACATTTCTTCCTGAAAGTGGAAGCGATCCGAAGCGTGAGTCTGGTACCAAGCGTAGAAAACTTCTCATTTTTCGGTAAGCATGTTGTCAGGGTCCAAGTAGTTAGCCTCAGGCAAATGGGGTAAAACGGCGTGATGATTGGCTTCGGTATTCAAAAAATGCGGGACTTTAAACTGCACTTATCCCAATTGCATGTAGATGAATTTGGATCCGTTCAGTCACTTTAGAACATTCTGCACAATGTTGCATTATTATCTCAAAAGAAATTGTCCATCTTATCTCGAGAAATTGTGAGCCATCACCGAGGCATAGCAATGACAATCTCCATAACGTTCGATATCTTCTTGGCTCCACGTCTCGTCGATGGGTTCTAAGATCCATTATTCGATATCGTCCTGCGTGTTAGGTCCCCGAAAGATTTTTCACGTCCACCAGGAATCTTGCTACAGTGAGTGTAATGAGTAAAGATAGGCTCTTGGATGCACTTCTCGCACGCTCGGTGAGCCACACATAAATTAGGAATAAGAATGACAGTCTATTGCATGCATTTGAAATCGAAAAAGATGAAATTTCTTTTCGTCTTCTTGTGGTTATCTTCTTCTTCTTCACGTCTGGATTGGTATTTTTTAATGTGGCATTCGTGTTACAAGTCCACGGTTTGATGACACCTGTGACATCGCTTATTTCCTGAAAAGACGTGTGCCTTGGCATTGTTGGTAAGTATACATTGTCCACAAGTAGGGCAAAATCTCAGGAGTTGACAAGCACATTTCTGGTGTGATCCTTGCGTCTTAAGATGTTGTTGGTAAAAGGCAGGGCTGACAAACCGTGCAAAGTACTCGTTCTTGTCCTTCGTTCAGACAGGGTTTACAGGCTAAACATCCCTCACATTTCGATCCGCAATGCTTGTGTTGCTCGCGATTTTTATAATCACATTTCTCGCAGTAATAACCGTATACTAGGAATACTGTGATATTGGTAATGACATCAAAATGTTCATCGTGACGATAGACGTGAATGTATTTTCCGTCTTTGAAATATTTGCCTCGACACAACCGAGATCCGCGCACTTCTTGAGGGTATCCTTTCAAGGTGGAGCGCGGAACCAAGATATCTTGCAATGTTTGGATTTCAGGAATGCCACTAGTGGTGTCCTTAGCTAGCCCCGCTTAATGAAACAGGTGTTCTGCTTCTCTTCGTTGTTTGGCTGGGTTAGATTTTCTAATGATCTACTAGTCTCTTTTCCATTCTGCCGTGTTGTTTCTGTCTGCTTACGTACGTCGCACCACATTTTCACGGGGTAAACACATCTGGTCTTGAGGTGTATTAATTTGAACATGTCTTGTCCCTTGGAAAAGAAAAAAATGGGTCATAAACATTGTCGCTTTTCTATCGGTGATGTGAACCTTTAGGAATTTCTGCAATTGTTGAATCTTGTCCATGACTTTGGAAGGTGTCAACTTAGCTGGGTTGCTAAATTCGACCCAAACGGTGGACTTCAAACTGTCGTGATAAATGGATCATCTCAAGCGATCGTCCTCTTTGGCTTCTCATTGCTGTTTCAGATTGGTTAACAAAGAACTCCACACATCGGTGAACAACCCTTTTGCTTTATTCAGCGGTACGTCGGACATGAAATCGTTAAACTTCAACATTTAAATGTAGGTCGTGGTTCTAAATTTTCTAGAGGAGCATTTTTCTGTCTTTCGAAAGTGATAGAAAAAATGGGTTTACTGGTGATGGACTTTGACTGGGCCTAGACTCTCAGCGTCTGAATTCTAGCTCACTCATCTCATCTTCAAAATCGCTGACATGAATTTGAGCCAAGACTTTTGCTACTGTTTTAGATGATATATCACGTTTCTGCCTCTTACTTTCTTCTCATTTCTTTATTCGGTCGTTTTCTTTTAACTGCAAAAAGTCAGACGACTACATTTTAATCGCCATGGTGCCCTTTATCTCCATGCCAGTGTATATTTAAAGGGATAGTGTCTTCCCTCTCAATTATTCATTTCACTCTCAAGTCAAACAAAATGATTGGAGAGCAGCACATCGAACTTCTGATCAGAGGTTTGCGAGATGTCATAGGAAAATTTTCTTCAGACAAGTTAACGGACTACTCACTCTCTTTTTGAGATAAAAAGTTAAGATACTTGCTATATCTGTACAACAAAAAAAAGAGCATTGGGCTACAGAATGCCCAGACCGTCAGAAAAGGCAAGACCAGTGTCAAAAGAGATAAAAATCAATATACTTGTATCATTGTTAAGAGAGAAGACATTGGTCTTCAGACTGCCCTAAGCAAAGGAAGAACCCCGAGACGTTCTGAAGGAGAAGAAAAGAAGGAGAGAAAAAAGGAGGAGGAAGAAGAGGAAAAACCTGTGAAAGTGAAGAAATTTAAAAGAGAGAGAGAGAGAGAGAGAGAGAGAGAGAGAGAGAGAGAGAGAGAGAGAGAGAGAGAGAGAGAGAGAGAGAGAGAGAGAGAGAGAGAGAGAGAGAGAGAGCACAAAACGGTCACAAAAAACGTCTATGAATTTTTGTAGAAAAGTGCTGTGTTGTGTTGTGAATTGGATTGCAAATATTTATACCACAATAGACCAGACAGAAAAAAATCGTAATTGTCTCTTAGTTTTGAGTTTTGACGCACTTACACACGTCCATTCGGCATTGCAGAGAGACTATGAATAATGCAGTTGTTTATAAGTATGTATATTTTTGGAAAGCGTCAAAAACTGAGCAAAACAAATAACAGTGATTATCATTTTCATGCTATTAAATTTTAATGTTTTATAAAATATTAGATATTTTGTGATTTAATTTGTATGACGGATATGCCTTAAAAACTATACTATGATTATTCAACATAATTTATTTTCGTTTTTATCTTGTGTTTGGTGTTGTTTTTTTTTTCCAGAAAAAGAGCATATTTTGACCAATAGGTGGAGGGAGTCGCGCACTAGTATTAGTGATATTTAATTTAGGAATGTTTTCAAACATTCATAAACAAAATTCATTGCATCCCAATCTCAGGCATCTGCATCTGCATTTACAAAAGCAGTGACCAAGTTTAAAACTACATGGAACTGATCCGAGCATACGCGCGGCGTGTGATTCGATCGGAATAACAAAACGCAGAGATTAACAGGCAAAACCTCGATATGGCATATCAGAGAATTCTGAAACGAAAACAGTGATGCATGAATACACCTCTCTCTCTCTCTCTCTCTCTCTCTCTCTCTCTCTTTCTCTCTCTCTCTCTCTCTCTCTCTCTCTCTCTCTCTCTCTCTCTCTCTCTCTCTCTCTCTCTATATATATATATATATATATATATATATATATATATATATATATATATATATATATATATTGATTTATTGTTTGCAACGGCTGCTTAATCTGTTCCATCCTAACATCGCTATTCTTTTTGTAACTCAACAGCAACGGAAATGAGCACCTCGCCAGCTTACGTTTTCCAAATCAATTCAGGTAAAGACGTAATATAACAATACAAAGCCCTAATAATTTTTATTTATACAAGACATAGACTGTTCTGTTCCAGCTGTTTGGAGAGAAGAAAATAACATGTTGTTGTCAGTAACTCGACCTTTTTTGAAAGGATTTAAAATATCGAGATTACTTACCTCTATAGACCGGTTACTGATCTTTACGGACAAATGAATGACCTCTATAGACAACTTAATGACCTTTACGGACAGATTAGAGACCACATATTTCTCCATTAAACCTTAGAACCTTTAGATCTTGAATAACCATATCGTTATATTATAAATGACGTGTATGATCTTGGCTTTTATTTACTATCACGTAATTTTCCTGGCTTAAAGGCAAGCTCTGAATAGTATACGGAAATAAGAAAGCAAATGCCAATACATAATTTCTGCATTAACAAATTATTTATGAATCTTAATAAACATATGAGTACCAAACCATTTTTAAAACTACTTATTAAATACAGTCTGGGTCTCAATTTCGATTTATCTCAGTATCAAACAGTTGCCTTGCAAAGTCTGATTCAAAGTAGAATTTTATATTGAAATGTTAAATAAAGTATACTAAACAATTAATTCAAAATATTTTTAATAATGGGTCCATTTGAACCTAATACAGGCGTAATCGTAGAAGAACGGGTCATTTTCGTTAATGATTAATAAATTATAAAAGTTGGAAGGTTTGATTGGTAGTGATAGGAATTTAAAGAATAAATGGTTCGCCGGAATTTATTTTTATATATATTAGTATAAGGTTGAGTGCTTTAATTAACATAAAAAAATTAGTAGAATGCATACAAGGGTTTATAAAGGAAAACTTGGATTGTTTCGAAATTTATATTGGTGAGTAAATGCAAAATATATATAGATCGATTGGATTCATCCGGTAATTTCAATTAAAGATGAGAATATCGTACACTAATAATAAGCGCTAGCTATTTAAGGTTTATTATGAGTAGACATACTCATTTTGGCGGAGGTGACTTTGTGTGTACATAAATAAACACAAACTATATGATGTTTTTGCATTCAATGAGATTGATTTTAAAAATCCACTGCTATTTAGATTTTGTAAAATATAGACCACTTTTGTGAGCTTAGAAGAGAAACTTTCATTCACTAAATAGATTTGCAATATGTGCTACCGGATCGCATTATGTCAGCAGAACCTATAAGGTGCCGATATCGATGGATCGTTGAGCCATTACTATAAGGTGCCGATATCGATGGATCGTTGAGCCATTACTATAAGGTGCCGATATCGATGGATCGTTGAGCCATTACTATAAGGTGCCGATATCGATGGATCGTTGAGCCATTACTATAAGGTGCCGATATCGATGGATCGTTGAGCCATTACTATAAGGTGCCGATATCGATGGATCGTTGAGCCATTACAATCGCTGGCAATGGTATGAGGCATCATAAGAGCAGCGGTTTTTGGCAGATATTCAGCTTGATCCCCAAGCCTAATACCATATATCATACATAAATCCAAAATGTCATTACTTTAGAACTCTTCGACCCATTACATCAAATTTTCCGTCACATTCTAATAATTCATATAGGGTAGTTGTCTACATAAATACTATGATTTTTATGTAATGTGTTATGCCAATGGGCAACCGTTATTACATCGATTCTAATGATAAGTAAAATCTGAACAAGGTTTCTCTGAACTACGTTTCGTTCACAAGACCTGAGAAGATTGAAGGCAAGGCGAAAAATTGCTTTAAAGTTCTTCAGCGATGCAATCAATGGCGATTAGTTGGCCACGAATCAAGGAAGCAATACAAATAAGTACTTCAATGTAATTTGCATCCTTCACCGGAAATGAACTACCAAATGATCACTAATAATCTGTGGTGCTTATAATCGGATGCCAGGTTGAAATTGCCTCTTCCAATCTATCGGCGTCTTTATACTGGGAACTGACAAGTGATTTTAAGAGAATCTCCAGTGCTGTTTTGAGGCATAGGTATGTGAGGTACGTGCCTAAAGCCACGCGGCAGCCCCAAAACAAAATTTTCGGTGTCGGTTGTGTTAACAGTTTAGAAATTGTTCCTAGGGCCTCCAAACTTTTTAAAAAGGCTCTGAGAAGCTCTTTGGTTCTTTATTTGATGCCAAATTCAAATTGCCTTTTCCAATCAATCGGTGTCTTTATACCGGGGACTACTGATTGATTGTAGTACGGCTATAAAATCTCATATATATATATATATATATATATATATATATATATATATATATATATATATATATATATATATATATATATATATATATATATATATGCTTCCAGTTGGTTCCAGTCTTCAAACTCTACATTATAATTTTCCAGTGGTCGTCCGCATATTTTACCATCGTGGAAAGAATTAGCATGATCTTTCAAAATTAGTAACATTGGTTTATTTGAATTATTACAGAAAGCACTATGTTATTTTTCCAAAATGACATTTTCTGCATGTAATTATCCGCCTGTAAAATTCATTTGTCACCAAAGATGGTGTATACAAGTTACCTTCTGTTATACACGTTGAAGCTGACCCTATTTTCAAATAATCAGACATTTTTCTTCAAGTGAAGTATACAAACAAATTTTCACTCCATGGAATAATCTATTTAAACTTTTACCAATTCCAGTTTCGTCATCTGAGCCGACAATAAAAATGTCGGCGAAATGACTAGAAATTTATAAGAAGAAAGTGTAGTAGGTTTCGAAGTCAGATATACCATTAAGAAATGAAAAGCAGGAAAATAATAGAAACTCTCCGGTATCGGTTAGTATAAGTGAAGTTAAGTAAATTTAACCAAGATTACATGTTTAGTCACACCTAATTTAGTAACAAATCAAAATGGGTAAATTATCAAATTTTTATGTTTATTTTTGTTACATTACCATTGTCAATACATTTTTTATATATTACAGTGCCACATTTTACTGTAGGCAAATATAATATTTATTAAATTTCCTTCATATTTTTGTACTTGTTTATATAATTTTTAAATTTTGACCTTTGGATCTTGTTTAGCAAAACACAACCAATTTAATAGGATGATTTTAATATAAATCTTAGTTCCTCTGTTTCTCATAAAGAAATATGAGAAAATCTTTAGCAAAAAATATTTTGCAATAACATCATCACAAATAAGCATCAATTAGTTCATTAAAATTAGACAAATGCTAAAAAAATAATTTATAAAATAATTATTTACTTCTTACATACAAACACCAGTAAATAAAAAAAAAAAATAGCTTAGAAATACAATCCAATTACAAACAATACGTATATATACCAATATACAATCGTCAAATAATAATAATGCAGTTTTTTTTTCAATCATTCTTATCTTTTATAACATGGTAAAAATAATCATCATTTGCAATCAGTGAAATATATTAATCAATTCGATAATAAAGCTAATGATAAAATGCGATTAACATTAATAAACATCTACCTCACCAAGTTTAATTGAATTTAATACTGCTATTACACATCAACAAACGGTAACGTTATTTATTATTTATTCTTACATTTGATATTTTTAAGAATACAAAGCATGATATGAGCTTGATAAATATGTTATTTACTATTTGAATCACATTTTATCTATTTTTTGACATTTAATGGTATATGAAGGAAGTAATAGGTTTATTATAAATGACAAAAATTGCTAAATTGCATAAAAATTTTGAATTTTATATAATATTAAACACATATAACAGGAAGCTTGCATATTAAAATGACTGGTTGTAATGACAGCTCAAAAAAGTTGTCAAGAAATGATAATAATAATAATAATAATAATAATAATAATAATAATAATAATAATAATAATAATAATAATAATAATAATAATAATAACAACAATAATAATAATAATAATAATAATAATAATAATAATAATAATAATAATAATAATAATAATAATAATAAAAATAATAACAATAATGATGATGATGATGATGATGATAATAATAACAATAATAATAATAATAATAATAATAATAATAATAACAATAATGATGATGATGATGATGATGATGATGATGATGATAATAATAACAATAATAATAATAATAATAATAATAATAATAATAATAATAATAATAATAATAATAATATAAATCATAATAATAATCATAATAATAATAAAAATGATATAAAGAAAAGAAAAATGCAAAATAGAAACTTAAAAATATATAAGCAATACAAAATAAGACGTTCCATCATAAACGACAGCCGTACTCAAAAGCTTTCTTACAGTCATCGCAAGGAAATTGTCTCCTGCTCTTTCTTCTTGCCATTATGATAATATCTAAGATATCACAAATGAACAATGAATAAATAAGTTTAACAGAGTGACTATCAAATTGTATTTTGGCTTTACTGCAACCTTCTATATTTTTTTATACAGTTCAGTAAAACCTGCAAGCTCTGCATCTTTAGTGCATACTGCTTATATTGCATCATGGTAATGTTGGGTCCATTGCTGCATTTCCTCTCCATCACCCTAATTGAATGTTCATACAAATAGCTTAGAAAAAATATAGGCAAATAACAAAAAGCCAATAAATAGATAAATAAATAAATAAATAAATAAATAAATAAATAAATAAATAAATAAATAAATAAATAAATAAATAAATATAATTATGCTTAGTTCCATGCCTATACAGTTATTAAATAATATATTTATTTTCTTTGTATATATACCTCACTGTACATTCAATTTGGAGTTCCGTTACAATGTACAAATGCCATACATTTTCATGTTAATGTAAATGGGTAAACAACATCAATAACATTCTGTACCGAAAATGTAGTTTCAGTTGACTCCATCCCTGGAATTCCTTTTACATTACTGTAGTTTTGTCTCCTTTACTGTTCATAACTGTCCATTACTGCCTATTACTGCCCATTATCACACACCATACTCTCTTACCAGACACTTATTCGGAATAAATACTTTACAAATCTAACATTCTCAACTTTTCCTATTTCCACTTTTTCAATATTGTTACAGTTTGCTTGATTTGTACAATTGTTAAAGTTCACCGGCCACACTCCAACATTTTTTCTGTTTACATCAGATTTGTATTACACGATTAAAAGTGGTTATACTCGCACAAAAAGAACAAAAAGATTATCAAGTGTAAAGAAGCTATAATAATTTAATTACTCGAAAAATACATATACAACGCAGTTACTACCCTATAGCTACGATTTCCAACCTATAGAGGACACTAGACGCTAGCCCTAAATGACGTAAATTTATTCTCACAAGACATAATACATGCTTCTTGCAGTTGGAAAATGAAACATTATAAACCATGGATAGGGAAGATTTAGATGAAAAACTAATGAAAACTAATTTACTGTACAGCTTATATTGATATGCGTGTCGCTTTCAATACTATTTTATTGCTTCTGTTTATTTTGGAAAAGTTCCCGTTAATACAGGTAAAAAGCAATCAATGTTAGCTTCTCTATGTCGGCCGACTTTATTATTATTTTTTTTTTAAAAAGAAGAGAATCCGCACACTTAAAAGAATCCAAAGAAACCAAACTTGACTTCCTTATGTGGGCCGACTTCATAAGAAAAGTTATCGCACTTAAAAGATACCATAGTCAGTTTTCGTGATTGATTGCTTTGTAATAAAATAACCTTTGTATTTGATATCCAGTCGGAAAGTTTAAGGAAAGAGTTTACTGCTCACTTCAATTTGTGTTTATCCATCATCCGGGCTTCTATTTGTTTCCCAAATGTGATCATAATTTATAGTTTGCAGGGCAAATAGTATACACAACAATAACGTGCTTTAATAACACTTTTTAACCCATGCTAGAGAAAATGTTATTATTTGTACTCACAGTGGATGTATTGTAATGGAAAGAGTTTACTGCTCGCTTCAATTTGTATTTATCCCTCATCCGGACTTCTATTTGTTTCCCAGATGTGATCATAATTTATAGTTTGCAGGGCAAATAGTATACACAACAATAACGTGCTTTAATAATACTTTTGTAACCAATGTTAGCGAAAATATTATCATTTGCACTCACAGTGGACGTATTTTAAAATATTGATTTTTATTTGCGAGATACCGTCGTATAGTTAACCTGGATACAATACAATTTTAGTCAATTTTCACCTTGTAACGTCACGAGTGAATGGGACATGCTTAAAAGCAATCGGTTGATATTTTCGTCTCTTTTGTGATTTGACATCAGCGATATACTCTACAGTTAGGACGGCATCCTACATGGGTATATTTATATTTTGTTCGTGGATATATTTTTCTCTTTAACATATTTCTTTTATTTTTTTCTTAAATAAGTATTATTTTATCATTTTTTTACCATGCGTCGGGGGACACAAATTTAACACAAAATTACTTATTTTTATTTGTATGGAATAATAAAGTAAATATGACTGACGATATTGACTAGTAATGACAAGCTTTTAATTTACGAGCGCGCACACTAAGACAGCTTGAAAAATTAAAACAAAAAAATTAACTAGTGAAAGCTTCATATTGCAGCAAACATTGACAAAATGCCTAACATTATTCTCTCTCTCTCTCTCTCTCTCTCTCTCTCTCTCTCTCTCTCTCTCTCTCTCTCTCTCTCTCTCTCTCTCTCTCTCTCTCTCTCTCTCTCTCTCTCTCTCTCTTAACAGAGTGTGTATCATATGCAGTAGTGTTACAACGTGCAGCCTGCTAGTCTTTTTTCTAATATATATGTACACTGCAAAGTATGATTATTTTCTTTGAAAGAATATCAGTTTCGTTTCAATTTAGTTTTTTACACCCTAAAACCTATTTTTCAAACGTAAGAAACAGAAATTGTTCAACCTAGAGTTAAGTTGAGCCGAATTGTCTTTAGAGTTGGGCTGAATTGTCTCGGGCCAAATTGACTGTAATCCGGCATTAATGATGCTACTTTCACATCCCCTCACCCTATTCTATCTCACAGCTTGAATTCACATTTTTCTGGTAAACGGGGTGTTTTGGGAAAAGAAAGAATCCTTTCATCAATCATCAATATTTTGGTTATATTAATATGCAACAAAGTGCATCTTATTTGCTATACATAAGCACGATCGTAAGATATAAAAGACATTTACGTTGGGAAATTAAACACTTCAATGGTTAGGATGAATAGAAGGGATGCATGTACGTCATATCCGTGTTTGGCACGCGGAAACTACCGATTGTTTACGGAGATTGCCGAATAATTTTTTCTTTTACAAAAATGGATTTTTAAGCCTAAGTAAGCATTTTTTATGGTAGGCAAATATAACAAATGCGTTTTGTTTATCATTATAGTAATATCACACGTTTGTACAATATAGGTGGCCGGTGACCTTTAAAGGAGGTCTGTCATCGCGTTTCTGCGTGCATATTCTTCCGCGCATGCTCTGTAAGTGATTTAGATTTTTAACGTAGCTTTAACATTTTTTTTCAGTTATATCGTTACGACGTTTCCGCGCATGATAAGTAAATAAATGACACGGTTGACACTCAAAGTGATTATGTTAATGTTCTTCTTTTCTTTTATCAAGGGCAATAGCAGAAAACGTTTTGTTAGGTTTGCAAAAATCTCGAAAAAATACATGATAAAAAGAAAATTTTCCTCTCCAACATTAATGCCAGTTATATTTCATCTTCTGATATTAACCAAACCCAACATATTTTAACTCGTGGCTTCTGCACACCACTCATTAAAATACCACTGATTTATTTTGTGCCACACTATGAAATATGTCGGGTACGAACAAATATAGTTCACAATATAATAATACCCACACACGCACGCACACACACACGCACATTTGATATAGAGAGCTCGGGTAATATACAGTTTAATACATGCATGTTAGTGGGTAGGAAGAATTATAGCTCACCATCCATAAAGACCAAAAGTAGCAACATTGTTCCAATATTACCATTTGACGTCTTAGATTTTCGCTTCATTGTATCAGTAAGTTTGAGCTACTTACGCAACAATTCGCTGTTAATGTATTTATTTTTTCAATGAAGCCCTGCAGCAGATTAAACAATTACACACGCACGCACACACACACACACACACACACACACACACACACACACACACACACACACACAGAGCAAACTATTTGTTTTTAGTGCACGGTGTCCAGCCGTGGTACAATTATGTATAGATAAAATTTCCCACGAATAGTATACCATTTTAGTAAGTACGAGACTAGAAAATTTCCTTGCATACATTACGTGCAGACATGCATCTAGTATCCATCAGATGCTTGACGAACATATTTTTTACTTTGGTGGAATCAGTGTAATGCCACAGCGTACGCTTACGCCAGTACATGGTAACGCTTACGCCAGTACATGGTAACGCTTACGCCAGTACATGGTAACGCTTACGCCAATACATGGTAACGCTTACGTCAGTACATGGTAAATACGTTTTTCAAACCAGTGCATCGAAAAATGGAAGTTTTATGTATCATGCGCATTTGGAATGATTGAACGTACCTGTGGAAACTTCGCCTACAAACAACCAAACAAAACCAAACGCTAGCTGATGAACAGCGAAATGAATTCGCAACAGCTTGCCTCAAACGCAGACATGTTTATGACCAAAGATGATATTCGCAGATTTTTCAACGCAAGGCATTGTTGGATTTGTTATGATGCTTTTAGCTCTATCAATGAGAAATTTCGCGATCATTGCCACATTACTAGTGTGTACCAGGGAGCAGCGCACAGTACACGTAACCAGCAGTTGTGGAATGGTCCAAAGGAAACAAACATTTCTGTGGTGTTTAACTTGCGCTGATAAGATTGTACCTTGATCATACAAAAATTCGCAGCACCATCAAATACGCCAAAACGATTAATCCCCAACAACATGATAAATAACGTGAGGTTTAGGAACGGAAAGCTGCATTTTATTGACTGGCTGCAGTTCGTGAATGTTAACAGGAATAGCTAATCAATAACTTTGTGGCGAGATTCAAACATCGATTTAAAATCACCAGTTGATATGATACTGCTAAACCTAACTAGTTGCAGTTGATTTGTGAGAAAGAGTGTATCATACAAGTATAAGAGCGGTTGGAATGAGTTTGATGAGACACAGTTTCCACCCATAAGTACCTTCTAATAATTTCGGTCACGCTAGGGAATGTCAGGAAATTATGGACATGCAAAACACTTATGGTCCGCATTTGAATGCACAGCATGAGGTGTTATTCTGACTTTTATCTGCACAAACAAGTGTTGTTGATTGCGGACGTCTTTGAATCTCTCCGAAATACAACACTGAGTGTGTAGAAGCTCGACCCCGAGGATTACTTCTCCTAACTGATCTTTGTTGAAATTGCATTGGGTGTTAGTGTCACGCGAAAACTACCTCATAACAAAAAGTAAATAATGTCCAATGGCAATTGGTTTTCCAAGATGCTTTTAGATTTTATATACGAGTTGAGATTACCTTCGCGACAGACACCGCTCCGGTGTTCTAGCGCTTAAAGAGTCAGCATTGGATGCGGAAGTTTAAGGGTCAGAGTAATAGAAAAGACATAAAAATAGTGCTAACAGCTGCCTCGTTGGGTGATCAACATTATGAAGTTAGTGCTAGGACGGGTAAGCCTGGTGTCAGGATAATGTGACTGGGCGGGACATCATACTACATGTCTGCGGCATGATGCCCCAGTGCTAAACACTTGTATAAACTACCACACTGCAAACATCGTATGGATATAACTGAAATAGTGTTAAAGTTACGTTAAAAATCCAAAATATCACACACACACACATTCCTCATGTGCGTACAGCTTGCAGGACAGTGTTAACAACATATCGTTAACTGCTGATAAAATATGACTATCGCTTTCATCTTCTTTGTCAGATATTTTCTCTTCTTCACTTTTTTCTTGATCGATATCTGTTGCCTTGCATATGACGAAGATCTAGGATTTATTTCGATGTTTAATATCTTTCTTTTTGAACCGTCATCACCTATGAAAACTAACATTTTCCTTGAAGAGCGATAAATGTTGGTATAATTCCGTTGTGAAGTTTTTTATGATGTTCTAGTTTACTAGTGGCTTCGTCGAGAACCAGTTCTCAATATTACATTTTTTAAAAAAAAATCTCTGTTATGGGCTGCGGTAAAGTATTAAAATTTATTTGCTAGCTTCTCGATAGTAATCCTGCAGAACGAGCACAGAAAACGTTCCATTGATCTGAAAGAGTAAACGTCCATACAAGCAACGATAAAATCATGTAAAACATTTAGCAAAAGACATATTAGAACTACATTGAACTGAAATGATCAGCTTGTTTGTCATTGTGCCGTAAGATGACTAAATCATTAAAACCAAACATGCATTTTACAACATAGTAGCCAACTGCGTGATTTAACTTTTTAAAGAAACAAAACATGTACCGAATTTGCATTTGAAACGTTTTAATGGGTTTTCTTTAAAGAATATTAGAATACTATGATATCTCGGTTTTTCAATGTCTCTTATTCGGTGGTCATGGCTGCAGATTTAGGCCTCGTCTTTATAAAATCCATACAATCCTAGCCTGTAAGTTGCTCATTAACAACAACATTCTGCAGTTCGATCAGGAACACACTGGACATTACAAAAAGGACTGCTAAAATCAACATAAAAAGGCTATTAATTGCAGTATTATTACGAAATGTACAAATCATGTGTTAGTTTGCGAATCGACCAGCTGAAGATAAAATTTTCAGCAGGAAACGGTCGATAAATTAACTCGACATCTCTTTCAGCAGCAGAGAGGCTGAATCCTACAAGTTTGTGCCAGGCGGACCTTTTCTCCCAACTATGAGAAACAAACAGCTATTCTTTATCGTTTGTTCTCCTTAACGGACACAAATGATGAACTCAGTCAATGAGTACACAGCCTCTCTGTTGCTCATATCTTTGTTAAATAACTTAGATGAGAAGCGAGCAGATAACTTTGCCTATTTTTGAAAATTTAGGGTTCCTACGAAGGCTAAAAGAGTTTTTGCTTTAACAATGAAAACTTCTCTAATTGACCATTATCTTTGCTCGTGGTCACTCTGCTGCTATGAATTAAACAGCCAGTATAAATATGATCAATAATGAGTATTTTAGAACCACACTAGCAGAATTTGAGGAGGATACAAAACAATTATTTAAACCGATTGTCGAACCAACTAAGAACATTGTTACAGCAATAAAGCAACACAACAAGCTATTGCTACATTGCCTGCCGATATTGCTCGTATTCAAACAGCTCAACCACTACCATAAGCACCATAAAAACCACCCGTTCAACCTCCACAACCATCACGAACCAGAACTAAGATAATAGATAAATTTACACCTGAAGGTATTGCTACTATTAGGGACCCAGATAAATTATTTGATATTGCCGCGTTTTGATATTATGAAAGCAAAAATTATGTAAAACCAGAATATGTTAAATCTCTAAGCTCTTCTAATTGGATCAAGGATGTATATCGCATCTCTACTGGTCTTCCAGAAATCAGATCCAATGACGAAATTAGAACTTTTAACAAATTTGATAAAATTATAAATAAACATAGAAGAGGTTGAAGAACGAGAACAAGTACAACAAGAAACAATGAAGCTATTGCAATCACAAACATCATCACCAGAACTTAAATTACCATCACCAGAGAGACCAATACCACGACTACAACCACTTAAACAACAACAAGAGCTACAACGAAAACGAGAACTACGAAGAGAACGACAAACAGAACCAAAATCATTTGAGCAATCACTTCGTGATTATCCAGTATCACCAAAACCATCATCAAAACCAAGTAAAAAAGCACCATCGAAATCAATTGAAGAGGAAGAAGAAGTATTTCAAGCCCATTCTGGTGCAACTGGAAATGGCCTAGGGAGTGGTCTTATTATTTATCCCAATAATGTTCTCGCTGATGTTGATCAACTAGAAATTCTCATTGGAGGAAAACGATCTGGTAATAATTTATCAGAAATCATTAATGAAGTAGCTGATATTTGCAAACGATTATTTAGTGGCGGCATTATGGACATTGATTTATATCGGTCCCTCATTAATGAAATATCGGTCCCTCATTAATGAAATCGCCGATGACTACCACAGTGATTAGATAAAGTTATTGATAAAATCAGTTAATAATAAAATGATTGTGCATGGTGTTCAACGTGGACCTACCATGGTCAGGTTAATAAACTCTCGATTACCGGTGTACAAAGCAAACTACGGAGATGGACCAGTCGATGTTGTTCAGGATCTGTTTAGAAGAATAGCTCCAAAAGCAATACCGATTGCAAAGCAGCTAGGAATGAAAGCTAATGATGTTATTTTTACCCGCTGAAGCATTTATTGAAGTCGAAGGTAGACGCTGTTAGTAATCTTGCTAGCAGCATTTTCAGCAATCAAAGATAGACTAACGCGATTGAGACGCAAACCATAACCCGTCCGACCTCACACTGTGAAATTGCCTAGCACTGAAGTGATAACCGCAAGTTTAAGTAAAAAATAAATCAAGCCGCTAATCAAAAACTAGCTGAGTTAGTAGATGTCCCAATGTCGGAAAAGGAAAAAAATATAACCGATAGTCTGATAACAGGAAGTGGTCTTTGTGTTAGACGAAGATGATAATAACAAAGATGTTTAAGCGCATATCTGACACCGCGTTTGATATGTACACACCAGTTCTCAAAGATGAGTCTATGCGCGATTATCAGTATTATTCTTATGATGCACGTGTGCCAGACGAGCGTGAACGAATTGAATTACAAGTTCAGGATACAAGCAGATATTTATTACCCGCTGAAGCATTTATTGAAGTCGAAGGTAGACTTTTAAAATTAGATAATACAGATTACGGAATTGGCGATCGAGTTGGTTTTGTCAATAATGGTATTATGGCGTTATTCAAAAGTGCCGCGTATATGATAGATGGACGAGAGATTGAGATTTATCATGAAAACATCGATGTCGCCACAACAATACTTGGTCTTGCAAGATACAGCGATGATTATTCAAGATCAGCTGGTCCATCAATGATGATTGCCAAAAATACAACTGATTCTCCAGGAAGTAGAAACGTAACACTAACTGCAGCTGGAATTGAAGTTGCATCAATGAATGAAAATTTCAACTTGGTATTTGCATCACGTCGAGCAATGTTGGGTGAAGATAAAAGATTTTCATGTGCAATTCCGTTGTCACATATCTTTGGATTTTCTAGAAGTGTTAGAAAGGTTATTTTTGGAGCTAAACATACAGTTGTACTCGTACGAAAATGTACCGATGATGATGCAATATGGCACGCCGAAGGAGCTAATGATGTTGCAACTAGGGCACTTAATGGTAAAGTTATACTAACCAAACTTTCGCTGTGGATGCTAACAATGACTCCATCGATCACAGATGAACAACTGTTATTCTCTTTCATGGATCAAGGTGGTAAATCAGCGTTGTCATGGTTGACTATGACCACAGATGCTTTCCAAAGTAACATTAATGGTTTATTCACATGGCAAATAGCACCACAGAAAGGTGTCTCTGCACCAAGGCATATATGTATTGCATTTCAAGATGCTGCACGAGTAAACTCATAAATGCGTAGTATTATGACATTTGATAGACTCAGTGTTACTGAGGTTTTACTAAGAATAAGTGGACATCAAGAACCATCACAGGATATATTATTAAATTTGGATCAAAACAGTGTTGCTCGTGCGTATCATCGCTTAATGTCGTTCATGGGTCGTGATCAAAATGTTGATACCGGTTTACAAATATCTCAGCGGGATTTTACAACGCTGTATCCGATTTATTATTTTTCGCTGGAACATTTGGATTTGTTTAGACAGTCCGTCGTTGACATAAACTTTCGAGCTCGTGTGAATAGAGGAGCTATTGCAAATTACAGAGCAATCGCAGTTATACTCAGCGATAAATCAATGTTACTCGAAGGTATTGTGGACGAATGAGAGTCGTTGATGCCCCAGTAGAAAATATGTAAATAAACATGTAATTAGATCGCTCATAATATTAATAATGTCATATCATCACATTAGTGTGAGTCTGACTCCTGGTCAGATTAAAAAATTACAATCATCATCAAAAAATAATCTTGGGATAAATATCATTAAAAAGAGAACAAATCTTAGGTGGTCAGAATAAGTTATCGTTGACCGATTGTCAGTATAATCACTTTAATAAAGCCAAGCGATCAAAGACCGGGTTACGACTTGATCTTTCTGCAGCGCTTATTAAAGACATCGCTAAATGGGGTGGTATATTTCCACTTCTCGAAGCTATACCAGCATTAATAGCCGTTGAAACTCCGGGTGTTTTAAAAGCAGCTGCATTAGGCGCTCCTGGAACCGCTGCTTGAATGGTATTAAAGAAAACAACCGGACAGGGAATCAAAAAAGGGAAACGGTCTAAGACTTCCTGGAACACCGCCTTCGTGGTACGGAGACTAGGAACAATTCGAAGATAATTCCACTATCAAATTTTGATTTATTCGATGCAGCTAAGCGACTAAATATAAAAAAATCAGAGGAGTTTTTATGCATGATCAATTACCAAAACAACCCTACAATACTGAAACTGGTATTATTAATCTTGATAAAACCTCTGGACCTGGCAGGCATTGGGTAGCATATGCAATTGATCCACGTGGAATTGTTTATCTCGATTCGTATGGTTTGGCACCACCAAAGGAGTTTCTTCATTATGTCAGCAATAAAATTGCTCCGATCTGGTATTCAACGCTACCAACGCAAACAATAAAGGATCTCCCAATATGTGGACGAGAAGTACTTAATGTACTTGATACTATATCAAAATCAACAAAACCACCTCATAAAGACTTGCATGGGTATACCACGATGTAGCATTTAAACAGACTCTAATAAACATAATGGTTGATATTTATGGAAGATCTCGGACAAAAAATAGATAAAACTGTCGACTTATCGAAATACGCAAATCTTGATCAACTTAGAAATGAACTCGATGATTTATTAAATATCACGAGTGTGGATAAAAATGAAGTTGTCGTTTTTCAAGATAAACAAGGACGATTAAAAACGAGCAACATACAACTACCAGATGTACTTATACGAATTCCTACAGCGGTTACTAATAATATCGTTACTTTTGCAGATCAAGGTAAAATACAGGATTCCGGTAAATCTGTTAACGACTATGTTAAGAAATCCGGTGACGTATTTTCTGGTGATATAATAATGTCAGGCAAAAAAATTACCTCGGAAACCCAACCGCAGATAACGACCCAGCAACAAAAAAATACGTGGACGATCAAGAATCAAGTACGTACTATTTAACGGTGGTGTATTGCGTGCATTCCTCAACATGATCAATAATGGTATTATTAATCTTAGAGCACCAGAATCTGATTTTGAAGCTGTTACGAAAAAATACGTCGACGATAAGGAAATTCCAATAACAACTTCGTTAACTACAATCAATGATGGAGTTTCCGCATTTAGAACTGAGCTTTCTAATCACATACAAATGTTTCTAAATTTTATTAGAAACTTAAACAGAACTAATAATGATTTTTTTGGGACTCCACCAACTGTTACTATTAATCTCTCTGATATTAACTCAAGACTCAGCGATATTATGGGTGGCATTCCTGATATTGTTAAAAAAACTAATCTCATTAAAATAAAAAACGGACGAACTATCAATATCGTATACACAGTAGCATCAGGCAAAGAAACATGGACACCGGAAAATAACACTCTTATAAAAACTGCAGAAGTCACTGGTGTGTATAGATTATCTGTGTTTAGCGGTTAAAAATTCAGTATATTTACTACATTTCCATGGCGTCATTCAACCGATAGTTTTCCTGGAATTGTGTCTATAGTGCTAAAAAGATTCTGAAGAAACAATTATGTTGATAGCGCATAACAAAAAAAAAAATAGGCACAGCGTCTTATTGGTGGTGTATATAATTTGTAGCTGAAACTCCTCAATTAATTACCTAGATAAACGTATAATGAATCAAATGACAGAGTCACTCATTGACGTTCAACGTCACAGATATAATCAGGCGTGTGTCAGACTGAACTAAAAAAATATCATTGACTATTACACTATCGCAAACGCATGGCTGTTATTGACACAGTAGTTTACTAGGTTTCAGCTGTTGTTGCTGGAACCGGATTATTATTGTCAACGCTTACTATGACTAACACTGCGGTTTTAACGATTATCGTTTCTACGACAACAACATGTGCAAGTATTCTCAGTATTATCGCTAAAAAATATTTATATGCCCGAGCGATAAATTACGCGAGTACATGATGAAATTACACACAGCATCAGCCGCCTATACTAAATTATGCTCGCATCTTTCCTTATACCTCAGTGATGGCAAAATATCTGACGAAGAGTTCGTAACAATAATGAAAACCTGCGATGAAGTATTCATGATAGAAAACAACGCATCATCTAGTGACGATAATGACAAGATGGAGAAAAAGATAATAACGACAACAAAAATGTTTGAGTCAGTAGAACTATTGCAACAGATCGTCACTAATACGACGCCTTCAAAAACTACTATGATATCGGTAAGTTCGACCAGTCCTAAATTTAGCGTTAACTTTCCAACTGCAATTCCAGCAAAAGAAATTGCATTGGGTCAACTGTGCGTTTATAATAGCTAGCCAAATATCAGGTCGAAACCATTCGGTGGACTACAGGCAAATAATTCACTGGTATTTGCGAATAAGAATAAACCGGATGGAACACCTGATTGGCAAGTTGTTGGAATTTCAACGGGTAGTTATGAATAGAACAGATTAATGACGAGTTCTAACTCGGAATAAAATCTATTACAGTGAAAGAATCTAAAATAGCGATCACTGTTGTGAACCAACACTATAAGCGGTGATTGAAATAAATTCCCATGATTACCTCTTAAATATTTGTCAGATTTCGATCAAATCAGTGTTAGGATGGCCTGAAGTAGCACCGGTTTTTAAAGGACCACCAGAACCACAGAGATCTGACTTTGTCACAGATGTTAAAAAATTTATACAATTTCCAGAATATCAAAAAGTAAAAAGAAGCTGGTCCATGGAAATTATATTATGGTACTGATAGAGTTGTGCATTATATAGATCGAATAGAAAATTATTTTATAAAATATATTGATGGCAAGAAGAAAGATGAAATAATAGCAACACTAGATATTGATAAATTAAATTCTTATGCTATTACGATTAAATCTGAGCATGAACGTGTGCTTAAAAATCTCCAAGATTAATTTTTAGTTATTAATACTTTTTACGATGATAATTTTAAAAAATGAAATAATTGAATCAATATAACATATGAATCAAGTTGCTTCAGACCTAGAATTCATGAATAATGTTTTTGTTAACAGAGAGAAAAGATTAGTACTACCACCATCAATTCGAAATGCAACTATTGAAAACATAATTAATGAAGAATATCCAACTCAACATGTTCCAACCAATCGTTTTTTCACAACAGTTTTTCTTAAATATTTCGGAATTACACAAGAACAACTATCAACATTTATCATTCCTGGATTTGACTCGTCTGAGCTAACGAAATCAGTTAAAAATCTTATTGAGGAATACTTTAAAATAATATGTGATTCATGGAGAAAGTTAGCCTCACCACCGTGTACAATAAAACATAATAATAACCCGTTTGGTGCCGGACGACACATATCACCAGGCACTGTAAACATAACAACAACATTCGCTGACAATCTCGTTTGCGATGTTGTGGATGGAAGTTTTCAGATAGATCTTTCAATTCTAGCCAGGCACAGCAAGGGTACATATTATGCACATTTTCCCCGCGCGATCCTCCCGGGGGTCTTTTTGTGTCAGAACCTATCAACCTCGTACACTTGCGTGTTCATAATCCGTTATTTTCAAGAATACACTTCAACCGCTAGATTTGATCTTGACAGGCTACACAAATTTGGTTTCTCGATGCAAGATCTAGCTTTAACCAATGCGGATATAACTAAACGCTTCCGTGAAGCTAAGAAGGAGTTCTGTGACGATGGTGCGGTTCATGTGTGATCCACATTCAGGATTGGAAATGCTATCTATGTAATGAATGACAAACGAGCAAGTGATATCATTGACTACCTCGATGTTCGGAAATATATTATTTTAGTAAAATTTATTGTAAATACAGAGAATGATATTTGGATCATCCGAAACAAGCGCGATTCCATCCAGAAGTCAAAGAATAATGTTATCCTTGGTAAAAATTCTAAATCAGGAGTACTGACTGGAATAGATAAACCGTATTATGAGCTATCTTATCCAGTAACTGCTGTTGTGTACGCGCTCTATCCGTTACATGATAAACCTGACGTTGGGGATCTTAAGAAAACGAAATTGTCGAGGATAAACTGTGTTGCTTAGCGAGTAATAGAACCCTTTTCAAAGGCGATACGGGGAAACGGTTTAACAGATTTAAGGCGTAAAAAAAAATATGTGGGCTGAAAAAGTTAAATACACTGGAGCGTCCATCAGCGACGTTGCTGAGCTAGAAAAGTTATTAAGATTTCCAAGAGCAGTGAAGACATTAACCGGAGAGATTTTGTACAAACCAAACTATATAAAAAAATGGAAGCTCTTTGACAAACATTGATTATAATGCACATGCATGAACTAATGGTTAATTTTTACCACGATAATGTATTCGATGCCTGTTTCTGTGTGGTTATTTCAGAGTTCTGAATGTGATCATTATGATTAGTTTGTACGGTCTAACGGTGATATTTATCGTACAGAATCTCTATAAAGAAATGGAAAAAACTTGCTCTGAAATATACTTCTGTCGATGTCAAAGTTAGACAACTACTAAGTAATTGTTTTACAGTACCATCGGTTGCTGCTCATTTCGCACAGTAGAAAAACTCGTGGAAACCAACACAATTATAATTTTTGGAAGATATCGTGAGAAGCTGTATCGAATACGGACACGGTGGATTGTGGAATACTAAATATAATTACAACGACGTTATCTCAGTTGATAAGGTATCATGTTATCCTGGAAGTTCCTTGGATATGGAGAGTGTTCTAAATACTTTAAGAGATTTGGACACCCTGCACATGACATGACCAGGGTTACGATAAACGGACCCTTGCCAGTTTTTGACCTAACAGGATTTGCTCATGTAGAGTCGTTTGAGTTACATTCGGATCTCCATCCGATTGTTTATGCGTGGTTTGGAAAGCATTTTTCAGAAAAATGTTGGGCACCAATAGTCCTGCTAAGGTATATGCTTTATGCTGAAGTTTTAATATCGTTGAAAGTAGCTGAAGCTATTATATCATACATCGCACAAGCTCGCCAGGAAAATAAAGCAATGAGATGTTAAATCGTGTACATATCATAATTTCTTTAGTTGGTGCGGAGATACATGGACCTCATCACGAGTGGGTGAAACATATATACCTAAAATAATCAATTGGGACGAGATATACACGGTGCCTCTTTAGGTATTACAAATATTTCTTGATTGGCTGTTACTAAAGAATACTGCTGTGATTATGTATGGCGATCATGTTCAACAACCACCCTTTGTTGGGCAGTCTCCACATGAGTGTCTAAAGAACAATGTAGATTATTATGAACAAATATTTGATGATCATAGAGCTGTTGATAAGTCATTGAAAGAATTTAAAAGATTAATACGACTACAACCCGATAAAATACAGTGTGAATTAATGCGTGAGATAATTCCAGAAACATCTATGAGTGATTTTGGACGTTTTGGAAACCTGCTGATTTGATAGTTGCCAGTAGAAAAATAGTTCGTGACGAACTGCAAAAGAAATTATATACGTTACAAAAGGAAAAATTCCCAAAGTTACCTGTACCGTTGTGTTATCGCCCAGCAGATACTAGACAACAAAATATTGATGTTGAGATTCCTGGGGGAGGAATACAAAGTCTTGTGTTAAATGATATTATCCTTGTCGACCTTGATGTTGTCGAGAGCGCGTTAAACATGGATAAATCGCCATGGACGTTAGGGTACGCTATAACGATTCATTCGTCGCAGAGATTAACTATCACCGATACTAAATTTGGATCATCGATGATCGTATTGAGTGGTCAAATTTAGTAGTTTATCTCTCAGTATCTCGAGTTAGAAGAATATCACAACTAAAACGGGTTATCATGGATTGCGTAATAACCGAAGAAATCACTAACAGCGTCGATATCAATAAAAAATTAGTCAGCTATAAGCAGTGTGACAAAAAAATAATGCAGTTTGATATGGATGATGATATTATTTTGATGTTAAAACAACGACAAAATAATCATTGCGTAAATTGCAACGCAATAATGTTGTGGCAGTATTCGAGCAATAACCCAAGACAATTTACCTTTGATAGAATTAATAGCAGTCTTGGTCACACGCGTGAAAATGTAATGCTGACCTGTTTGGAGTGTAATCGATGTCGAGTGGCTGCAAGTTTATAAAAGTGTACTCGGTGGTAATTGCGTATCCTCAGGAATTATTTGTAATTGTTCGCGTACAAATCCACGCCGAGGAACAGTTGAATATAATCTGTAGATTGCAGGTCTACCTGTGGCCTTACCACGCTGGATATTTTGTTTTTGGTCTCGCTCCAAATCGGATCATTTGCCCTTTTTCTGCCTTCTTCAAGTTCGCCAGGATCGTATAAATATATAACCGTGACATTGCCTAGTACTCGTTGAGAAATAGATTTACGTTTTAACGGTATATATTTTTTTGTGATCGCATCAGACGGTTCATAGAAGTTGCATGAGTAACTTCATTATTCAGCGCAGCTATCACACTCTGTAACCTCGCAACCCATTCACGAGATCTTGTATCAGTGGATATTTTCTTTGCATATTGATACCCGAATAACCGCTCAGGAAGTGTTCGATTAAATCGTTTAACGTTTGTTGTTCAGGATGAATCTCGTGTGTCCTCGTCTGATTTTAATGTTGTGCTTGTTCATCTACGATGATACTGCACCAAGAAATTCTTTACCAGGATCAACCTGTAGTAGTTTTGGCCATTGTAAGGGTCCTCGCTGATAAATTTGTTTAAATGCAGAATTAACTTCAGATGCTGTCTTTGTTGATAGCGGCTCTGCTTCTTTATATCTACTCGCAACGTTAACGACGGTTAAAGCGTATCTGTATGTGAGTTTACGTCTACCTGTTTTCATGGTATCGTGTGGCAAAAACAAGATATCCGCTTGATGAACTTCATTAGGAACATTGACATCGAACTGTGCGTATTGAACTTTTTTAGGTGGATTTAGAAAGATTTGCTATATTGCCTGTCGTGATAACCTCGGTGCAGCAACATCACGCCAATCTTTTACTGAAGCGGCTAGTTTGCTAATCGCTACGTTACCTCTCCAATATCCTCTCGGAGAATAATAAACAGATTCCATTATAATAATCAGTTCATTAATTACCAGCCCCTATCATTATTTTACCTTTCATAGCAGATTTTATTAGGAAGCTAGTGAGAGATTCTCAGAGAGATTTATTAGGTATAGAATTTAATGCCTGAATCAACTTTATATCTGCGAGATGCCGTTGTTGCAAATCTGGATTTGTATAAGCAACGTCATGAATGTAACACGCTTGATCGATCTTATTTACTGGGTACTCTCCATGTTTTGGTTGATCTTGGTTATCTAGTCTGATATCGAGACCAGTTCCAGGACCACAATAATTATATCCCTGAAGGTGTTTCTCACCATGGTATTTTGCCCATGGAGTTCCTGGCAATTTCCCTAGTGATGCAGCAATATCACCACCATGCGACGCGGATGTAAATTTATATTTGCTTGTACCACATTTTGTACACTTGCCTGTGAGTGTGCGTCTCTTATCTTTTTGTTGTTATCGTTGTCAATCCAATTGTGGGTGTTATTACTCTACATCGAACGCAATATAAACTCATATTATGATAATATGGATATAATTGACTTTTCTGCGACCCGAAAACAAGAGCCAGTAAGACACCATCCAGCGTTACCAAATTCTATCATAATGATCATAGTAGGTCCATCTGGATCTGGTAAGACGCAATTATTGCTTAATCTGATAATGCGATGGCTCAAGTGGAATAAGTTGTATTTAGTAGCGCCATCTGTAGATGATCAACGATGTTACGAAGTACTTAAAGATTTTAATCAAAATGCGAAATTACTGGACAAAAATGATATCATCGATTTTATTACCGATATTGATGAAGCTCCATCCGTAGATGACTTAGATAGATTCATTAATAACCTCGTAGTGTACGATGATGTGATGCTGGACAAACAATCCAATCCAGCTAGAATATTTTCTCGTGGAAGACATAAAACTACTGACGTGATTTATTTTACTCAGAGATACACGCAGATACCTAAGGTGATCATATTTCACTGTAATATTTTGGTTGTGTTTAATGGCATAGATAATTATACTTTGCAAAATATTTATTATACTTGGTGTTCAGGAAACATGCAGGCCTATATGATTAAATTAAAAAATTTCTTTTCTAAAGCATAAGCTGTTCCATTTTGGAATTATAACGATAAATTTACACGATCCAAAATCAAGGTATCGTGTAGGTTTAGATAAAATATTTTGTTAATTTATAGCAGCAGAGTGACCACGAGCAAAAAAAAAAATGGCCAATTAGAGAAATTTACATTGTTAAAGCAAAAACATTTTTTAGCCTTCGTAGGAACCCTTAATTTTAAAAAAAGGCAAAGTTATCTGCTCGCTTCTCATCTAAGTTATTTAACAAAGAGATGAGCAGCAGAGAGTATGTGTACTCAATGATTGAGTTCATCATCTGTGTCCGTAGATGAGAACAAACGATAAAGAATAGCCGTTTGTTTCTCATAGTTGGGATAAAAGGTCCGTCTGGCACAACCTTGTAGGGTTCAGCCTCTCTGCTGCTCTTTCAGAAGTTTCCTTTCTAATTCTAAAATAACTGTTAAAAATCTTTTTTTTTTTTAGAAAGAGGGGATGGGTATAATAAATAAATTAAAACTTTGTCGTGCTGGACATTGCTCCCAAAGAACGCAAGGCCCACAAGCTCATCTCGTTGTAATGTAGGTGTCTTCCACAATATACATCCAGCTATACACTATAGCTATATCCTTAGCTCCTGACTTCTCCATTCGCATATGTTCTCTGTCAGATGATCATATAAATATACCACTTCTCAGACGTCAAGCATATATTGCTTGAGGTCAATCACACATGAAACAACCTAACTGTACAGTACTGTAATATAAGGTGCGAAGTAACAGCGTGCTAATGCTAAAGACAATTCAAAGTATTCATGCGAGTTGCGCTAGAAGATTTTTCCAATATTCCATATTAAAATGTCGTTTCTTTCAAGACCTTTCCCTTTTAATTAAATAAGATATTTTTATTTTAAGAAGGGCAGTTTGTCGGTAAAAACAGTAAATACATTATAGTATTTGTGCTGTTGATTCTCTCACCTAAAATACATACAATTCGCTTTGCAATCTCATTCTAATTAGACATATGCATCAGTACAAACACTGTAATCAATAATAACCGCACACGTTTGTAATTTAATGTTGGATTGATGCAAAGCAAAATATTTGTTGAATTACATGCTGTACAAGTTGACTGTTTTGATAATTTTTGGCCTCTTTTTGTACAATTACGCTTTAACAGTTTGTATTTTATTACGATGCAGCATTTCATTGAATATTTTTTTGCTCAGTAAATTATAAAAATAATTCTAAATATCAAATTATTTCACTAATTTCTTTAATTTTTATTTTTATCTTTTTAAACTGATGTTTATCTCATGTATGGCAGAGAGTACAAGTCATAAGTTTCGTACCTTCACTTTATTTCATGCTTCATGTAGTACTTCTTTCGCTAATACAGATTAAATTATAAATGAAAGCAGAAATTAATTAATATATTACGTAATTAACTACACAAATAATTACATTAATGTTCCCATAAGTTAATAAATATTTGTGCAAAATATAATTACTGTCAGATTTAAAAAAGAGAAAAGTTTTACCATATATTAAGCATTAAAACGTTGCTACCAAAACGTTTCATTTATTCAAAAATATATATTTTTTAAGATCGTAGGAATTTTAGTTATCGCATAAAATAAATATGAAAGCAATAATAGTTAAACTACTTTTAAAATTAGTAATATTTCTATAATAATAATATTATTAATTGATTTGTTCGTGTTTATATATATATATATATATATATATATATATATATATATATATATATATATATATATATAGATATATATATATATATATATATATATATATATATATATATATATATTCTGCCCACATTGCACCTAAATCAGACAAAGTGATAATATTGTTTCTAATATTGTAGTTATCATGAATTTCCACTTAACTGACATTAGTGTATTCAGTTTGGTCTTTAAGTCCTCATTTTGGTGAAAATTTTCAGCCAGTGCAAGCGTGGACGTTACATCTTATCACCAAGTTGAAATTTGTGTTTATTATAATATTTGCGTGCTGTATAATGCATAATTTAGGTAAATACCGCGATAATATAGAGTTGTATCCCAATGATACGGTAATCTGGGTCAACTGCATTATGCAGTTTAATTTACATTAACGCGATTGGATTGACCAATATCTTTTATAGAAATAGATGGTAGAAAAATCAGAGAAACTTTCCAATTTGTAACAATGCAGCAATAACAGATCGGTTTTATTGTGTACTGATAACAACATTATGTACCGCGATAATAAAGCGTACCAGATTATCCTTAAGCATTTTTCTTCAAGTTGGCAATACAGTTTAATGTCATGTTCTAAGAAGAAACTAATTTTGTCGTGGTCCAATCTAGAACTTTTCAAAAACTCGCTGTTTTTTTTTTTCACCCATATGTAAAATGTCATTCCAAAAGAACTAGAAATACACCAAATATAGGTTTCAGATAAAAATTGAAATTTTTAAATAAATTAATTGTTGAATCTGCTGTTTTTGCATCACCGACTAACATATCCCAGATATGTCCTGTTCTGGTGTTTTTTTATATTTTTATTTTTTTTTATTTTTTTAATATGTGCCAAGTTTTTCAACTTTCTTACTGTATGCCAATTTGCTATTTCTACGTACGAAATTTTGGGGAAAACATGAAATTTTAGGGAAAATATACATTTAACGAAGAAGTGTGTGTGTGTGTGTGTGTGTGTGTGTGTGTGTGTGTGTGTGTGTGTGTGTGTGTGTGGCGTGTGTGTGTGTGTGTGGCGCGCGCGCGCGCGTGTGTGTGTGTGTGTGTTATTTAAGGAGTGTTAGTACATATCGAGTCCATATAAATACTCATGTAGAGAAATATCAACAGATCTTTTCGACCAATGAAATATTACTTATCTTAAAACGGATATTAATATCTTCCAACAGAAAATTGTTACCAAATTTAATGACATAAATACAGGCGAGTAGGGACATAGCAACATTATATAAATGATCAAATAAGATAGTGCATGGTACTGTCTCTGCTTGATATCTGTATAACGTGGCGTATTAATTCTTTTTGTTTATCACTTGTCCTATTTCTCGCTTTGACGTGTATGCAAGCGTTCATACAACATACACCGGTGCGTGTAATCGTTTGGTACGTCCATACCACCCAGTTAACAGGAAAACACGTGAAGAAAATAAGTTGAAGGTCGTTAAAGATGGCAGCCCGCTAGGCCAACTTTCTGTTTGAACACTAAAAGTACGTGATATATTGGAAATTTGAATGGCAACTGATCATACTTTTACTGTAGTAGAAGGATAAAGTGATTAATACTTATTTTTATATACAAGGTAAAGTTGAACTGCTATAGATAATGTCAAAAGCGCCGAGTGAAAACTTAACAACTTACAAACTCGTGGTGGTCGGGGATGGTGGCGTTGGAAAATCTGCACTTACAATTCAGTTCTTCCAAAGAATGTTTGTGGAAGATTACGATCCTACTATCGAAGATTCTTATATCCAGCACACAGAGATAGACGGAGAATGGTGCATTCTTGACGGTAAGTTTATGATTTAAATGGCTGAAAACCTCTATTGGGGGCGTTTCCTAGTGATGCTTTATTAGTCTTGCAATGTAACACTTTGAAACTGATATTTATGTTTCGGGCGTCTAGGTCTTGCTGCTCAAATAACGGCGCTGTATAGCGTGTTAATATGTCATTTAACATCGAAATGTCAAGTCAAATTTTCAGAAATATCTCAAACTTGGCAGCCCACATCAGCGCTTTGCTACACGTTAAAGTAGCAATGTTTTAGTCAGACAACTTACTCCTTCGTCTTGTTCGTACTAAACTGAAATTTCCACATCAGTAAATGGACATGTTTTCAAGTTATGTTGGCTTACATTTTAGTTAGCTTAAATCAGAATGTGATGGAAGCTAGGAATACCAAATCAGTTAAAAGGATGATAAAAATTTAGAATGAAACGATTCTATTAAACACTTTCTTCAATATTATTATAATTTGATTCATTTTGGTAAAGAAGTATACTTCAACGTAACCCGATTTTGACATTCCAGGCTTCCATCACATTTTAGCAAACTGAAATATAGGCCAACAAAACTTGAAAATAGATCCATTTCTTTTGTGAGAATTTGATTTTATTAGGAAAAAGACATCAGAGTAAGTACTTGTCTATCTAAACAATCATGACTTTAATTTGTAAAAAAGCATTGTTATAAGCTACAGCCAGTCATTTTATGTCTGAAAAATTCAGAAGGTGAATTGATTTTCACTTTCCTAACAGAAGAAGGCAAATTTTACATTTTTCAGGCACTTTTTCACACACTTTGCTGGTAACACGACTCCTGTATATATATTTGCTTGCTTCTCACAATCATAGTCTCACTTTTAAATTTAAGTTCTGACCGATTAGTGATTTATCATATATATCCAGTAGAGCAAAATCATGTTCAGACAAGTGATGCTATTACATGAACAGGGGTAGAAATTGGTAAAAGTAAATAATTTATATAAATTAAGACATCGTTTGTTTATCTTTTTAATATTTTTAAAACAAATCATATTATAGGGATTTACACACACATGTGTATATATATATATATATATATATATATATATATATATATATATATATATATATATATATATATATATATATATATATATATATATATATATATATATATATATAATTATAAATATATATATATATATATATATATATATATATATATATATATATATATATATATATATATATATATATATCAAGAAAACATGTAAATTCATGTGTATTTCAGTCAGCGAACATATTTTGATGTTTCTAGTAAGCGATCATTTTGGCTGGGTCACTACAAACAGTGAAATATGTTCAAAAATCAATATACATAAGTATTGGTATTAAAGGTAATGTAAGGCCAAATAAAGCAGCCAAAGCTGCCATGCAGTCACTGATTCTGAATGGAAAACACCATATACAGACTTTTAAATATTATATAGGGTTTGTATGTTTTCTGTACATGACAGATAATGACAGTGCTTCAGACAAATTCTGAATGTCAAACACTGTATCTAAGTGTTTGATCATTTTTATGCCATTTCAACAAACATGATTATAAAGAAGGAAAATTCTGACTTTATCTATATACATTGGGTCTTTCAGTGCTTGACACAGCTGGGCAGGAGGAGTTCAGTGCTATGCGGGAACAGTACATGAGGAAAGGAGATGGTTTCCTTATGGTATACTCTGTTGTGGACAGAGCCAGCTTCAACAGTATTCCTAGCTTCTACACACAAATACTAAGAGTCAAAGATAGGTAAGAGTAATTATGCCTACATAACACATTTAAACCTTGACATTTGCTATACATTATAGGCTCTGTATACTGCATGTATTGTATCCCTAAGACACATAACACAGCAGTTAGGAGTGAATTTTGCCAGCTGAAATTGTAATGTGACAAATGATGGTATTTCATTACTTGTACATATTTTTTACCAAGCTGACCATTTAAAAAACTTTTGTGATTCCCTGAGACTGTAAGTTTTACTTCAATTAGCCCATTTCCAAAATATGCATGTTTCTGGTTAGCAGACCGTCCCTGTTTCTCATTGCTGACCCTAAACTTTTTCCATCATGGTTTATAAAAATAAACAGAAATTATATTAAATATAATGTCTAAAAATATGACCTGCCTGTCTTAATTTTAAAGCCTGTGCAATAGTAAACACATACTTTTTTGACTTAATAACATTTTCTGCTAAATGTTTTTGGTTTTTCTTAGCCACTCTGCAGACATTGTAGAGATATGATTAAACAGTTTTTAAAACCATTAAAATCACATACACACATACCTTATTTTCTTCCTTGCATTTAAAACAAATGATTCAAAACAGTAATGTTTTGACTTCTTGTTGAGTAGAAGATTTAGTTCAGACTTAATTGACAGTTATTGACCATTACACATTATTAAACCATCCATTTAACTGGCAGGGGTGTTCTTTTATTCTTCCAAGTAGAGTAGTCTGGCATATATTTGCTATTTACAAGGAAATGCCTAACAGGTGTCATCATTTAAACAGTTTGCTAAATAAAGCAAAGATTGGAGGTAAGTGTTAATCAAATTTTTGTGTTTTGCTCTGGGGTTTTGGGGGGAGGTGGATGGGGGTGGGGTGAATTCTGTGAGCATACTCTTAAACCAGGAATTATTAAAATTATTGCATCTTGAAGAGTACTATACCCATATTTCACTCTTTGGGTAGATTTTGTGTTTATGTATCATTCTTGATCCTTGATAAAATTGTCAAATTAAAAAACCGTTTCTGTACAGTCAAGGACATGTTACTGATTTATATTTCACATTTTATTTGCTTTAGTAAAGTTTTTGCATTAATAATGGCCTCTGTATCTGCTATTATAGTTGGAATCTTGAAACTTTTTGAAGCAATCATCTTCACAAGTATTGCACCCTAATCACAAAAGTTGGTCACTGTAACCCATATTTTACACTTTATCAACTTGGGTTTAAAAGTATGTGATTTAAGTTTATTTCTCAAGCTTTGTTCATGTTATAGTCACCATAATATTAATGCCTTGATCTCTGTTAATACACACTCATATTTTATGACCTTCACTTTTGACAGTTTATTGGTTTTGATTAAATTTTAATATGATCATGTTTTTCCTATATTTTACTTAGTTTGACTTAGAATCATGATACTTACTGAGGTGATTTATCTTGATAAGTATGACTCCTTTCACAATATTAGGTCACTGTAATCAATATTTTATGCATCATTGACTAAAATTTTGTATATGAAATATTCATGATCATTTCAAATTGATCATTGTGTAGATTTCTGTTACTAGAACACAAAAACCGAAATGTAACTGTATAGCCAATATGTAACATTTTGCTTGCTTTGGTTAAGTTTTTGGGTTAGCTCTTTTTCGCATGTTTCTTGCATGCTATGTACATACTGTCCAACATTGAATCACAAAATTTGATAAGCACTGATCTGTTTGCTGAAGTAAGAGGTTGTTATGACCCATATTTGACACTTCACTGACATGGGCTAAATTTTATTCTCAAGAACTGTCAGTGCTAGATTATGAATGTAATGATAATATGCTTTTCTTATTATTATTATAACTAAAGAATGTCATTGTGACTTATATTTTATCTTTTGCTGTCTTCATTTTAAGGTTTTGCATTTAGCTTACGGACAGGAGTTTTCTAACATGTGATATGCATTCTATCCTTCATAAAATTATGAATTATGTGAGATGATACATCTTGATCTCTTCCATCTTCGAAACTGTCATCTGTTACATGTATTTCATGCTTCACTGACGTTTATAATTTTATTTAAAGATCATTTATTGGATACTGTTTACATTTTAAAAAATCACGAAACTTAATAATTGGAAGCAAATCTGTTAGTGAATCATAATGACACAGCCAAATACACTTAAAACCAATAGAAGGCCACTGTGAACTATATTTAAACATTACTATCAGAGGTTACATAGTTTTTATCATTTATTGGATGCTGTTTACATTTTAAAAAATCACGAAACCTAATAATTAGAAGCAAATCTGTTAGTGAATGACACCTACAGCCAAATACACTTAAAACCAGTAGAAGGTCACTGTGAACTGTATTTAAACATTACTATCAGAGGTTACGTAAATTTTGTTTTGCTCATGGCACGTACATATTTGTCCATGATGCTATATAGATCATAGTCTACACAAAAGACTCTCACTGACTAGTGGAGTGAGCCCCTAGTGGCCTAAACCACTCTATGTTACAGATCATTGCCATCTCATCTCTCTTTACATAGGTTCAAGTCTAAGATTTGGTAAATGTGGATATGTGAGAAAGTTTGCCTGTAGCTTCTCATGGATCCCTGATTATTTCCTCGGTTTTCCTGGTTTCTTCCTCTACCATTAATACTGGCCGCCATGTATAGCCAATGGTGTGCTGAGAAATGGCATTAAGGCCCAGAACAACAACTGACTAGTGGAGTTGGAAGTAAGATATAATTGTTTATTCTTTGGTGCACTGTCTATATTAATGACTGTGATAAGGTTACCCTTAGCATGGTAACTGTGTATTATATATTTGAAATAATATAGGGATTAGATTAGTGGACTGCAAGACTATTAATGTAAGGCCCAGATTCAGCTAAGTGGCTAATCAAGGTAGTTACAGATGCATGATGAACTGATACACTGATTGCCACAGCAGGAATATTCCAAATCAATGATTTTACCCAACAAGTAAATTTGGGTTTTATGTTTGACTAAGATCATAGCTTCAGATGCAGATATTAAAAATAATGCATTAAAAAAATCTTTGATTTGTATCAAATCAATATTACCTCAGCTGGGAAACAATATAAATTAATGTTCTTTTTTATTGCTTGTCTTCTGTGCTGTATGTATGTATGTATGTATGTATGTATGTATGTGTGTGTGTGTGTGTGTGTGTGTGTGTGTGTGTGTGTGTGTGTGTGTGTGTGTGTGTGTGTGTATGTATGTATGTATGTATGTATGTATAAATATATGTATTTATGTATGTATGCATGCATGCATGTCTGTACAATACATATATCACACATTTCAAATTGTCCATCCAATACCTTGGATACATTGGGCAAGGTATTATGTGTCCAGTGTGAATAGTTGGAATCCATTATGTTAGGTGGATGTCCATTTAGTCACAAGTTTTATTATGGCTATAACAGGTTTAACGCCATGCCTTTTTGATTTTATTGTATTCATCTTACAAGTTGATACTCTCATCAAAGAGATGGGAGAAACCCCTGCCCCAAAATTCACGTACTGTGGTGCACTGACCACTGGTGGTTCACAAGCACTATTCAGGTGGTCCACATAAATGTTTTCAATAGTTAGCTAACAGTATAATCAACAGGAATGATCATTAAGTGGATTGTCAAGACCATCAGCAATGTTCAAGTTGTCTGTGTAGAATAGTTTGAGAACCACTGACCCACTACATAAATATTGCAGGTGTCAGTTTTATAACTTTATGTGTAAAATCAATGCAGTAGAAACATTTCTTGCAGTAATTAGCAGTGACCCTGATAAACAAAAGCACAGACTAACTTTTATAATGTAGGAAGGGAAAAAAAATGTTTTAAATTTCTTGGATACCCCTCCTATTCCAGCCCCATTCCTGAATACATCAAACAATTGTCTAGCTGCAATGTACATCCCTGTTGATTGAATATATGTACATCTACCCTGTGTGTGTGTGTGTGTGTGTGTGTGTGTGTAGAAATTGAACTTATGGTCAGTATCAAATGTAACTTCCATGTTCCTTCTCAATAAATATTTCATACACTGTAGTGATAAAGTACTTTTTGTACTGGTTACTAATTTTCATGCTATTTACATGATGTAAAAGGTTCTTGTTACTGTACCTGGTAGACTTGAAAATGGTCAAGTTTGATTGGTTGAACAGTTTAAATAATTGTATATGTGCAGAATTCAACTATACTGTATTGACAGCTGCATTCAGTCATTGGTCATTATTATAGAAGTAATTTTCATGACAAATAGGTTTTGGTAGTAAGTTGCCACTTATGTTACATTTATCTTCCTGCAGTGAGTCAACAACAGTCATTCAAGAAGTATATATATATATATATATATATATATATATTTATGTATATATGTATATATATATATATGTATATATATATGTATGTATGTATGTATGTATGTATGTATGTATGTATGTATGTATGTATGTATGTATGTATGTATGTATGTATGTATGTGTGTGTGTGTGTGTGTGTACAGTTTATAGCAAATGCTGTTGGGTTCCTTTGATGCTTAGCATCATTATGTGTCAAGATAAACAGCTTATAAGATAACTGCTTATGGAAAATATTTCTCGTGATCAAAGAACCAAACTCTTCAAAGCTGGAAGGATTATATTTTGTAAAAGTTGACTGGTAATATGGACTGAGAAATGCAGTGAGGATAAGTTGTAATAACTTTGTATAATAATGGATATTAGTGGTATACATAGTAAACCATATAACAATAACTTTTAGGATTAAGTTTTCGTCAGTGCATTTAATCAAAACAAAGCTTTAAACAACAGGCTTTTCTTTCTATAACAGAAATGCACTTGTAGTATTTTTGTCACAAAATGAGTTGTTTATAGGCAGAAATGATAAAGATTGCTGTATTTACAATATTTATTGCTACATTAATTTTAAAAGCAGGTTTTTGTGTCCTGTATGTTCTTGGACACATAATTTTTTCCCACTCGTAAGTTTTGGAACACCTTTCCAGTCATAATATTGATGCTTAGTTGGTAAGAAGGATTAAGAAAGGGTATGAGTAGGATTTGAAAATGAAATAATTCAAAACTTGAAAGGTAAAAAAATACGTTCAAGCTTAAATTTTTTTTAACAACTTAAAGAAAAAATTACTGTCAGGGGTTGTTTGTTTATACCTTTCTTCAGAGCCACAAATGTTTGAAGAACAAGAGTTCAGGTTAGAGAGAATCTGCATTTGATAACCATTTCAGCTTTATCTGTTGTGATTTCTTCTTGGTGATGAAATGTTATGGTTTGTGTGCCATTCTTGCTCATTGCACCATTTATTTTGGCCAGATGACATTTTACTAGCTCAGTGGAATCTATATATTGTAATTAATAGGTAAAATATATAACTGGTAATCAACTGCCCTTAAATTTATTGTCTTGACCATGAAGAAAACACAAATTTTAAGCACATAAATAAAATCTATTATGTGCGTGTCCTCATGCATGTATGTGAAATATGCATATTCTGAAACTTGTTATTGATATAGTAGTGGTCACTGAACATAATCCAAGTACCTCAAAACAAAACATACCTGTACTATACATAAAAAAAATCTTTAGTCTGTCAAAATTCTTAATTGCCCACTCAACTTTCTTTGGCTCAAAGCCATGAAATTCATGTTTTTGAAAATCACTGGCAGTATTGACACATTCAGTATTTCTTATCACATAGTAGGTTTGTTTTTCCTATAGTATGTGCAGTTTCATATTTTTGATATTATAACATGTTAAATATGACTTTATTGATTCTTATTGGTCCAAATAAGCTAATGAAATTATTGTGTGGTATTTTCTTTGCTGATTGGCTGAGATCATGGCAAAACGTTTTTAAACCCACCTTCTGTAATGTTAAGATTTGAATTAACATTTTTGGAGGCCATTTTTTAACTTGACTTGCAAATGAAAATTGAGGAAAAATATATCGGCTGTCTCAATATGGATTTACTACTCCCACCAGGGTTTATTATGTCATGTTTAACAATATCACCATAAGAAAAATGGCATAAAACTACAAGACAAGAATGACAATAAGGAGTAAAACTAAGGGATAGCAAGACTTGGTTGGGGTGTGTATATTAGTAACATAGATATAGAATCCACTGTATATAAAGGCGTGGTTTAAATGTTTTTTTCAAGAAGTAAACTCACCTCTGTTCGAAGAATAATTTGGACATGAATGGGTCTCCTTAACTGACAGATCTTTATCCAACCATAGCATTTTTAAGAAGTATGTACAGGATTTAAATCTGATAGGAAAATAAATCTGTTGATGTCTTCTGTACAGTCTAATTTTCAAATCAAACACTACAAATATCAGGTCACAAATGCATTGCAGTAAATGTGGGACTTTTTGCATCTGATAATCTTATTTCACATGAAAATCTCAACAATGTAACATTTACCAGTAGTTCTTAAACACACATTTTAGGGTACATGTGTATTCTACTGTCGGCCTGTATACAGTGTACTGTATCAAACAATATGGCAGCATCACATCGCATTGATCATTCTGTTTTGGAAAATGATTTTGTGGTAATAAAATGTTCTGTTTATTCGGATGGAAGCTTTTTCTTTGATTTATAGCTTGTAAAATGGTACAATCTACTTTTACCAGTTCAGCTTTGTTTGGGACTATATTTTATGCACAGCAAATGAAAGGTACACCATCTGTCAGAATAAAAAAAATTATTTGTTCTTCTATCTAAATAATTTCCACTGAAATAAAAACTATGTCATTAAAAGAATCTCAAATGGGTAACGATTTGATATCAAATTTATGAAACTCATTGAATATTGTCCTATTTTGCTCGCCAAGGCTCGCATAAGCTGGACATTGTTCAACTTGTTTCATAAATTCAATATTAAACTGTTACCCATTTGAAATCTTCTATTTATGGCCAGATAATCTGGCTGCTTTGCAAATAAAGTTTGACCCACTTTTCTTCATGTCGGACCTCGCTGGTTTATTAATACTGATGTCTGCTGCTGCCTTATATTAACCTACTAATGCTTGCATTTGTTTTCTTTTTGGTTTTTCTTTTTTTTTAAAAGCAGATTGTTATGTTTGATTAGTTTTGGAATATTAACATATATTTGGTACTGCGTAAGAAGAGTTTACAGTCTAATGTATCTCAGCTTAGAGGCAAGTTCAGTTTGATGTAATGCACATCTAATACACAATTACACTGCTGCATCTGTTCAGTGGAGTAATTAAAGTTTCATCCATTCACTGCAATTCATGACATTGATAACCACTATATCTGGTCTGTGATTGACAGCAGTTGGATGGATCAATTTTAAGGAAGAAAATATGGATCCCAGATGCACATACTTTAAATGGTGTAATGGTATGCCAGTTGCCCCATACTAATACTGACTACAGTGCCAGTTAAAATTTATTTTCTAAGCTAGTGCAGATAAGAAAAGAACAAATGCTTGTTATGAAAGGAGCAAACATTGTATCATGATCACTTTACTGTGTATTTATTCTTAATTGGGTTAATTAGTGTTGAGGTTTTTGCTTATTTTTCACCAGTACTGGATAATCTAAAAATTTTCAACGCACTGTTGATATTTTTTGAAGCATAGTGCAGAATCCATGAATTGTTTTCTGTGTATAATTTCATGTCAAATTCTAAGCATGTAATTACTTTCCCAGCAAAATTTTAAATTCCTTATTAACTGCAGAGGGATAGACAGATTTTTTGTGAAATTCCTTGTAAACCCATCAGGTTGTTAGAAAAGAAACAGTAGCCTAAATAAAAATCAGTGAAGCAAGGACATTTGAATATGAAAACATTCTAATATTGTCAATAAAATCATTATTATTTGTAAAGTATTTTTAAAACAGTATGGAAAATTCATATTTGCATCATAAAAGTAACCGTCAGTGATTGGTATCTTGTCAGAGATCAGAATGTCATATTTCCATGACTCGTGCAATGGTGTTCTCCATGTCTGTTCATATTTCTGTGTCTTGTTTGATTTTGTGTACCAATAATAAACCATATATCACCTTCATTTGTGAAAGATATGAAGATTTGTTCACCCATAACAGCTTATGTTTCAGTCAGCTTTGCCCTCATAGAATATGTCTTGCCTTGATTAAGCAAATCTATATATCTCCAATATTAGGACAATAAATGTGTACCATACCTGTACATTAGTCCAATGGGGCTACCTGACTTTCAAGGTACATGAATGGTAGCACAGACTTTTAGCCAAAATGTGCTCTGAACTGCACATACACTGTTAGATGCAGCAGCCAGACTGTGTGTGTTCAAGTCTAGGATTCAGGGAATGTGGATATGTGGGAAAGCTTGCCAGTAGCTTCTCGTGGGTCAGTGATTTCCCGATTTCTTCCTCCACCATTAATACTGGCCGCCATGAATAGCCTATCATGTGCTGAAAAATGGCATTAAGCCCAACAACAACAACAACAACAGCAGCAACCAGAATAGCTTTCCGATTGAATGTATATATTTCTTGTGTAGGATTTATTAAGATGTAAGCCTATTTCCAAACATTTTCTAAAAAAATTGGGAGTTCACTGTTTACTATAAAACCATGAGACTAGATTTATATTTAAAGTGTTATAACAGGAACAGGAGTTTTTGAAATAACAACTTTCTTTTGTACTTCGATTCATGAACACATTCTATATTGAAGCTAATGAAAAAATTCAAATGTTACAGCTCATGTTAGTTAGGTCTTACACTTCTCTCTCAAGAAAAATGTGGATCCATAAACATCAAGTGCTATTGAGTGTAAGTATAAACATCAACCACTGCATAGATGATGACATAAAATAATAATGGGGACTCAAATTATGGTTAACACTTAACAGCTATGCAGGTGTTTTTGCTAATGGTTGTGGTGGTTGATGGGAGTCAAGCATCATTGATTGATACATGAAATTTATAATCTATTCTGTCTTAAAAAAATTCTCTATAAATGGATTTTAATATTATTGGATATTATATCAGAAGCCCATTGAAGTTAATAAATTGATGACATAATATAAATCAAGTTGTTATGCAGTACTCACAGATTTGTTTAAGTTTGAGTTGCCTCCCTCTAAGTATGAAAGCATATGTATACATCATGAAATGAAATAAATATAGCTTCATGGCTAGAATTAATTTCTAAACCATTGTAGCAAAATCCATCAGTAAATTTTGTTGTTTATGGTTTGAAATTTTAAAATTAAATTAGGCTGATCTAGACCTGAATGCTGGCATTTTTCATGTGTTGCAATCACCTAGAGAGAAGTAATTGGTTGATTAGCTTTTGTCATTGTGTCAGGCAAGTTGTCAGATTAAATTTAGATATCAGCTGAGTAAAGACTTAATGGGATTCTTATAGAACTGCTTGCAGACAGATCCATGACAGATCATTTCAAATTTGAATAGAAGAGAACATATCAGAATTTCATAACTATATTGAATTTCACATGGCAAGACTTATTTAATTGGTATTTGTTTTAACAGTGTTGACCCCATGAGAAATTAAGCACCATTGATGTTTTGATGTATATTTTATTATTTATTGATAAATTAATTTTGCTAATATGACAATTCAGAATTTTTTTCACTGAGTTTTCAGTAGTATAATTAATAATATATCAAGCTTTCATTTATCATTTTACAATTGATCTTTATTTTATCACATTAAGCAATTAGGAGCCTAATTTTGCTATTTTGTATGAAGAAAATGAGATCCACACCTGAATCTGGATTATAAGCAGTTTTGTTGGTTGTCTGGGCATGCAAAATGAGGGAGTTTTGTATTGGACTTTGATTTATCCCTTTATACCTTTTAATTTGCTTCATATAGCGATGTTTGGTAAGTATAAATACCACTCCTACAATAAAGTCACACTTGATGAAGAACCCAGTACCTGCTTCAACAAAAATTCTGGCAAATTTCCATTCTCAGTAAAGAAATCTTTTCCAGTAAGAAACCCACTATACTTTTCAAGCAGTAATACAAGGCAGGCCACCCATGGGCTTATCATAAAAATACTGTAACCACTTCTCCTTTTAAGCAACATATGGTAATACATGGGGCTGGAATAAAATGCCTGAACTAGCTTGCATGTGCAGAATTCATACTGGTACAAATTGTTTCAGAAAAATCTAAATTATAGAACTATGCTTGTAAGAATGGCTTTTGTACTACAGATTTAAATTTTTTTTTTATTGACTAGCATATAAGCTTGTACATCAGGTCCAATTGAAGACAGTATAGACCGTGATCTGTTGTTGCATAATGTGCCAGCACATGAGGGTCCATATTGTTCATTCTACTGGTTAGTTGTAACAAACTGCATAGACCCAGCTCTGTTGGCAGATTGTATATCTGGGTCTATGCAGTTTGCAGTTGTATTCATCTTATAAGGAAGTATTTGTAGCATACATGTTGTGTAAAACACCTGTCAGTATCATAAACCTGTAATGTTTGTAGTAATAGTACAGTATTTTTCTATGATTAACCATAGGGGTCAGTCAAATAAATTTGTCATCAAGTAGACTATGATATTCTTTGTAAATATTTACCAAACTTTTGTTGAAATGAAGTGTGGGCATATCAAGCTTGGGTTTATCATGGGATAAATTTAGTAACATGTTCACACCTGTATAAGAGAAAATCTGGAAATGGCTAAACATGGAATTAAGGGGCTAATGTGGTCCAGGGCACTTGCCTTTACAGATGACTTCCTCATCAATCACAAGTTTGAGTCTTGGCTTGACCAATATGGGTATATGAGAAAGCTTGGCAGTAGCTTCTTATGTGTTGGTACATGTATTGGTTTCTAAATTCTTCCTCCACCAAATATTCAAGCCTCCATGCATAGTCTATCATATGCTGAAAATATCTGCACTGAACCAGATTTGATAAGCAGCTTTATGATCATGAGACTTCATAAGAGATTTAGTTCCAGGCTTCTCCTCATTTATAGGAGTTATGGTCCCTGATTGCTTATCAGCCTAACTTTACTTTCCACAATTTAGACTCTTCTTCTTAAGTTAAACTTTATCCAAATATGGCTTGTAGCTTTGTATTAATGATGCCTTGAATGTATTAGATTTTAAGCTTTTCATGTTATTATTTGCAGGAGTTATGTCCCCTGATTGTCCATCATCCTTTCTTCAACTTATGTAGCATAATATTAGCAACCTTTTGTTTAATTTCAACTAAAGTTGGTATACAGATTTGATGAGACCTTGAATCAGCTGGAATGTATCTTTTATGAGACCATGAGTCAGCTAAAATGTAGCTTTTATGAGCCCTTGAGTCAGCTGGAATGTAGTTTTTATGAGCCCTTGAGTCAGCTGGAATGTAGCTTTGATGAGACCATGAGTCAGCTGGAATGTAGCTTTTATGAGACCATGAGTCAGCTGGAATGTAGCTTTTATGAGACCATGAGTCAGCTAAAATGTAGCTTTTATGAGCCCTTGAGTCAGCTGGAATGTAGCTTTTATGAGCCCTTGAGTCAGCTGGAATGTAGCTTTTATGAGACCATGAGTCAGCTGGAATGTAGCTTTTATGAGACCATGAGTCAGCTAAAATGTAGCTTTTATGAGCCCTTGAGTCAGCTGGAATGTAGCTTTTATGAGACCATGAGTCAGCCGGAATGTAGCTGTGATGAGACCTTGAGTCAGCTGGAATGTAGCTTTTATGAGACCATGAGTCAGCTGGAATGTAGCTTTTATGAGCCCTTGAGTCAGCTGGAATGTAGCTTTTATGAGACCATGAGTCAGCTGGAATGTAGCTTTTATGAGACCATGAGTCAGCTAAAATGTAGCTTTTATGAGCCCTTGAGTCAGCTGGAATGTAGCTTTTATGAGACCATGAGTCAGCTGGAATGTAGCTTTTATGAGACCATGAGTCAGCTAAAATGTAGCTTTTATGAGCCCTTGAGTCAGCTGGAATGTAGCTTTTATGAGACCATGAGTCAGTTGGAATGTAGCTTTGATGAGACCATGAGACAGCTGGAATGTAGCTTTTATGAGACCATGAGTCAGCTGGAATTTAGCTTTGATGAGACCATGAGTCAGCTGGAATGTAGCTTTCATGTGACCATGAGTCAGCTGGAATGTAGCTTTGATGAGACCATGAGTCAGCTGGAATGTAGCTTTTATGAGCCCTTGAGTCAGCTGGAATGTAGCTTTGATGAGACCATGAGTCAGCTGGAATGTAGCTTTGATGAGACCATGAGTCAGCTGGAATGTAGCTTTGATGAGACCATGAGTCAGCTGGAATATAGCTTTGATGAGACCATGAGTCAGCTGGAATGTAGCTTTGATGAGACCATGAGTCAGCTGGAATGTAGCTTTGATGAGACCATGAGTCAGCTGGAATGTAGCTTTGATGAGACCATGAGTCAGCCGGAATATAGCTTTTATGAGACCATGAGTCAGCTGGAATGTAGCTTTGATGAGACCATGAGTCAGCTGGAATGTGGCTTTTATGAGATCATGAGTCAGTTGGAATGTAGCTTTGATGAGACCATGAGACAGCTGGAATGTAGCTTTTATGAGACCATGAGTCAGCTGGAATGTAGCTTTGATGAGACCATGAGTCAGCTGGAATGTGGCTTTGATGAGACCATGAGTCAGCTGGAATGTAGCTTTTATGATACCATGAGTCAGCTGGAATGTAGCTTTGATGAGACCATGAGTCAGCTGGAATGTAGCTTTTATGAGTCCTTGAGTCAACTGGAATGTAGCTTTGATGAGACCATTAGTCAGCTGGAATGTAGCTTTGATGAGACCATGAGTCAGCTGGAATGTAGCTTTTATGAGACCATGAGTCAGTTGGAATGTAGCTTTGATGAGCCCTTGAGTCAGCTGGAATGTAGCTTTGATGAGCCCTTGAGTCAACTGGAATGTAGCTTTGATGAGACCATGAGTCAGCTGGAATGTAGCTTTGATGAGACCATGAGTCAGCTGGAATGTAGCTTTTATGAGCCCTTGAGTCAGCTGGAATGTAGCTTTGATGAGACCATGAGTCAGCTGGAATGTAGCTTTGATGAGACCATGAGTCAGCTGGAATGTAGCTTTGATGAGCCCTTGAGTCAGCTGGAATTTAGCTTTGATGAGACCATGAGTCAGCTGGAATGTAGCTTTGATGAATCTTTCAGTCAGCTGTCATGTAGCTTTGATATGACCTTAATTGAGCTGGCATATAGCTTTAATGAGTCATTGAGTCAGCTAGCATGTAACTTTAATGAGCCATTGAGTCAGCTGGCTTGAAGCTTGTACAGAATGAAATATGACAGCTTGAAAAACATTGCAGTCTTATAAAGTGATATGTAGGGATATCTCAACAAGCAGGTTTCAATGTACAGTTTGAAGCATGCTTTTTTTAAAATATGCTTAATATAGTACACTTTTTATATTGACTGCATATGGTATGCATATATGTATATATATGTGTGGGTATATGTATATATGCGTATGTATGTTTGTATTTAATATATATAAATTAGATGTTTGTTCTTTCTGTAACTTTATCTTGTGGTGTGATTATTTTCTCATTTTGATTCGTTATAAATCTTTTCTCTCAATCACGAGGCTGTATATTAAGCACATTAAGATGGCCAGTCCAAGGGTTTTCATGTCAAGTCCATGCTCAGGCCACAGGTGGTCAAAACTTCCAAAGCACTCATCTTTTCCATTCTCTGACTCATCAACTTTACGTACTGAGGTGAATGTCTTGACTCAGCCAATATTCATAAATGAGAATTCTTTCTGAGATTTTCTGGGGTTCTTTCTCCACCAAATATACTGGCTGCCATGTTTTGCTCTGAAAAATGGCATGAAAGCCATAAAGAGACCTAATCTAAGGAGGTATAGAAATGTCAGCAGTTGAAGCTTGTATCAAAACCTAGTGCAAATATTATCTTTGACCATGACCCCTGGATTGAGGGATGAATTGGCACTCCAGAGTTAATCATCTTTATTTTAATTTTATAATGAGTCATATCAAAGACAAACAGTTTCCATCAAGTGGTTTCAGGAAGTACTATATATATTTGTGTGTGTGTGTGTATGTGTGTGTGTGTGTGTGTCCTAGCTTCTATGTCAAATCCAATAGAAAACAACTGAGAACAGAGACCCAGATCTGCCATTGCACAATATGCTGGCAGATCAAGGTCTACAGTTTTTGTTCTGCTGATTACTCCAAATAAACTGCAGAGACCTAGATCTACCATCACATGCACTGGAAAATTTGTGTCAGTGCAGATTGCAGTAGTATCTGACATATCAGCAGGTATATAATGTAATTTAAACAAGAGGAAATGCAGAACTTTTACTCAAAACATTATTGCTTGTTTTCTGTGCTTATAATATTGGTCCAAGGTCTAAACAATTAGGGAGTGTGACCTGTTTAGTTAGCCAGATTTTAAAAAACTTTATGAAACTAATATTTTTTTAAAAAAAATATTTTCCCAGGGACAATTACCCAATGTTAATGGTAGCCAACAAGATTGATCTTGTCCAGCAAAGGAAGGTAACTGAGGATCAGGGGAAAGAACTTGCAAGGAGTCTTAGAGTAAGTCAAACTCGAAACTGATTTAAATTTTATATAAGGTGCAAGATCTATATACATATCATTTTAGTGATAGAAGTTGTTTAATAGAGGAAGACTTTTTAATTTGCAGGTTTAAGTTGGGCATATTATGTTGTGGTGATGTAAGTCTATCTGCCTGTCCATCCATTTGCAGTTGCTCCTCAGGCCCATATCAATGTTATTATTAGAGAGATTTCACGAAAATAGGCAAAGTCTGCATCATGACTAGATATTGTGTCAGGTTCCCTGTCTCATGGTCAAGGGAAAATATGATTCTTTAACTGGTATTTATGTTTGTAGTATTACTTCTAAACCACTGAATATATTTTAATTAATTTTAAATAATATTTTATATTTTCATGGCGGATTAAAACTACACTTAATATGAGGCTTTACATTTAAAAGATCTAGATCAAGTTTGATCACTCTTTTTGAACAGATTTTTCAGAATTATGGCTCTTTTTGGCTTTGAACTTCACCCTTCACCTGCATTGGCATATGTGTCACGCTAGGCACATATCAGGGTTTTTTTTCCTATTTTCCAAAAATAATTGCCCCAGTTTCCATTCTTTATCATACTTGTAACAAAAATCACTGTAAATGTGATATACTTAATGGAATCTAAGTAAAACAAAATGTCACTTGGGAAAATCACTCACTAGCTGTAGGTACACTTTAAATGTTTACTTGGCAAGCAAATCATACAAAGTACAGTTGAGTCTAAGGGCTATTGTAGATTGAGCTGGCTATTCCCACTGATGTCATGATGAAACAGCTCTTGTAATCCAACTCAAGATTTTTCATGTCTGTACAGTTGGTTGTATAAAAAAAAGGTTTGTGTTTTTAGGCCCCAAAGTACAATTCTTGGTTATATATCTATTTTAGTACATATGCAGAACAGGTTTTTGTTCTTCAAATAATTTATGATTGCATTAGGGACTAATGTAGCCAGTGCTTTGGGCAATAAAGCTTTAAAACTTCTCAGTATCTAAGTGTTGACTGTAAACGATCAAGGCTTTTTCAGGTTAAAATGCTATGTTAACATCTGTACTTATTAGTATAGTATATACACTTATAACTGAAGGTGAAAAGAGGTGAACTTGCTTCTCCTTGCATGTTTGATATGTAAAATAACAGCAAAAATAGACTAACAAAAATGAATGTGAATCCACTGTAAAAATTCTGTTTTTTTTTTCTACTCTTTTTTTTATATATAATTTGTGTAATGAATAATGAAAATTAGTTAAGTTTGGTTATTATTAGTTTCCCTGACCATAAGGCTATGTGAGCTCATGGTATGGACCTGCATCCATTGTGCATTATCTGTCCATCAACATTTGCTATTTTAAACTTTCTGTAGAAAGAACTGTAGACATTTCAGCCCCATTTGGCAGTAATCCATTCAGGTAGTGCCTCTAGGTTGATACAGATGATGCTCATCCATTGAATATGACATTGGTTAATAATATATTGGATACATTGGTTAATAACAAATTGGATACATTGGTTAATAAATTGGATACTCTAAACACCTTGCTGAACATAATTTATACAAATGATGCTGATTCACTTTTGGACATTGATTATGCTTGCACTAAAACTGAATTAAAAGATGCAACTAGAAGACCAATTACACTTTACAAAAGACTTATTTAATTAGTTTTTATTCTTGTTGCCAACGGTAGTCATTCACAACATGTTCATTGATTAATATGTCATGAGACACATATATCTTTATAGTGTATTGAAGATTTTTGAAAAGAAAATTTAGCACACTATGTAATATCTTGAATTAAAACTTCAGATTTCATCATTTTGATAACCACCATTTTTAAAATAAGCAGTTATGTTAGGCTTACATTTGCAAGTATTAATCATGCAGCAGTTATGGGCCATTTTGTGGTATCTTTGTTAAGACAAATAGGTGTTTCCCCTGCCCCTGCATTATAAGCTGATTTCATGAGTTTGTCAGGTAAACTCAAATGATGGAATGGTATATGCTTTACAGAGATTTCAGGGGAAAATGTATTGACTGTCAATAATTATTATAAAATATGAATATGGATCATAGGCACCTAATTATTTTGTGAGCCACATAACCAGCCTGTGGATATCTAAACAGCAGACCTGCCAGACCATGTGATTTGACCATAAATCTTACAGAAAAGTACCATTTTTATGAGGACAAAATGTTTCATATGTTCTGTGGGTGTTTGAAATGAGAGTACTTATAAGAATACTCACTGTGAGAATACTCACTGTGAGAATACTCACTCGGAGTGGAGCCATATCATTAAGTGTACCTGAATTTAGTCACTAAGCCATTTGATAAGGCATAATTAGCATCATGAAAATTAAGACTCAAGGAATCACAAGTTTGTGTGTTTTGCAGTATTTTGCAAAATGCCCAATCAAACTTAAAAACCAAATAAAACAAGGCAGTTTCTTTCAAACCTGAGGAGTAAATACCCAATTTATTAAATTCTTAACTTTAGTTCTAGCTTATAAGTGATGAGAGTGTGTGATATTTCTAAATATTCCATTTCATTTCCAGGTACCATACATAGAAGCAAGTGCCAAAGATCCAGCAGTCAATGTAGATTTAGCATTCCATGCGCTTGTTAGAGTAATTAGGTAAATCAACTGAAGCACTGATCTAAATATTGTTATTGCTGTAGTAGGATATATTCTTAAAGTCGGTACTTAAGTTGTTTTAAACAGTAGATTTGACAGAGGCTCTTGTACGTATCCCATTACTTTAGCGGGTATTGTTAAACCCTCCAATATTTTGTCAATCTATCTAATCATCAATTCCTAAACCGACATTGATCAAAAATGAGCTAATTCAATTCCAAGATTACCTTCAGTTTTAGATTGGCTCCTCTCTTGTTCTCATTAAGTTGCCTATCAGATTTGTAAAATAAAAGGACAATAGATCTACCATATTTATTTAATTTGCGTGAGAAAACATTGAGTGACAAAACACATTGATGTTTCTTAAACTGTTGGAAAGACTACAGCAACCCAATTGAGAAGTACTTCATTAGTAGGAATGTTATATGCACATTTGTATACAAAGCCTTAGCTTTATAGACAGAATAAAGGAGAAGAATACTGTTTCAGTACTGTCTCCATATTTCATTGATTACTTTTGATTAGTACTTCCTTGTCCTACATGATTAATATTGAGCTAAGGCAATTCAAATCTTGCTTACATTCATTTCGACTGGGCCAGTGGATATGTACTGGTTCCTGTGTATATTTTTTACTGTTAAGCTACTGCAGGGATTACATGGTGAGAAATGGAAATGGACACTTTTGGGGAAACTGGAAATGGAGTTGGTGATTTGTTTTAAAGCTATTTGCGCCATTCTTGTCTGAAAGAATGTTTCTTTAGGGTACAGATTACTGGTTAGAAATTAATCAAACTTGGGACATAGGTTGTTCATGTGGTAACTGTTTGTTATAATGTTTGGAATTCATAAGAATGGGTTTGTGTCTATGAAAATTCAATTGAATAAAGGTTGCAGTTGTTGTGGATCTAGGTGTCGGGTGGATGAGTAGAGCTGTATAATAAAAATCATTGCCATGGAAATAGCTCTGGAATTTACCTTCTGCTCTGATCTGTCACAAAATCACATGAGTGTGCTGTTGGATTCTCGACTGATTCTGTTTCAAATTCAATTTTTGTGCATGAAGAAAATTTTTGAAACCGGGAAACAGATGGTCCATGGAAGCACATATCTTGATGGTACCACTGGCATATGGCCAGAGCCAAGATAATAGCACATGTTCATTATCATGTCTAGTCCAAGTTTCCTCTGACCCTTGCCACCCCATTTTTGATATTTGGATATTTATGTTGGAAGAAAAGTTGGAAAAAAAAACAGCTCCAAGAAGCTGATAGCACATCAATGCTGTAGTTACGTGATAGCAACAAAATACATCGCTGACACCTGTGCAGTACTTGATGAATCTGGTTTTCTCCACCTTGCTGCAATACGACAACTTTCTAGTCATTTTCAGAATAAATATTTTGAGAATTATGTGAGTATTTTATTTATGTACAAGTATCAGGTGACTTTTAATTAATATTTTCGAATTCTGTGTACAACAACTTTCAAAATGGTTTATTGTTAATATCACTGGACAATCTTACCTCTGATGTCATTGCCATGTAGGTTTGCATAATCATGTGACTCAGATTGCAAATGACAAGTTCCAGGTCAAATTTCATCAATGCTGTAGTTTTGGTTTAATCTGTCAGTGGATTAAAGAATGCTATACACGAAATATCTGAGAAATATCTGAGAAAATAAATCATATTCCTATCAATTTCATGCAGGTATATCTTGAAGAAAGGTCGTTAAAGTGATAAGTGGCTACCCTATGCCTTCACCAAATGATGTTGGCGAATTCCAACTTTTCGATAGGGAATGGACACTGACTTTACACCCCAACATAATATCCAAATACCAGAAATGGGGTGGCAAGGGTCAGAAGAAACTCGGACTATATCATGTCTTGTTCTGCATGTGTGTGTTTATATTACATGTGATTCTGCTGGCAGAAGCAGTTTTTGACAAGTCATTGTGGTGAGGTGCTAGCAACTTTGGTTGATACATGATCATCACAATTTCCATTGTCTTATACAAATATTCATATATTGGGTTTTAATATTTATGGATACAGTAGAATATGTCTTAAAAGACCAACACTTCAGCCAAAAAAATATCCTCTGTCAAGACAGGTGGTCATCCATTACAGGTAGTAGCACTATAAAATTAGTCAGTTTGTGCTTTAAGAACCGGGTCTCTTAAGACATGTGGTCTCTAATTATAGTGGTCTTTTATGACAGGTTTTACTGTATCAGTTCTGAACAAGTCCTTTGATGCAAATAAATTGATGAGAAACCTTTTGTATCAATTAAGCCAATGTGCAGTGCTCACAATTTAATGTTTCAGTAAGGTTGAAGTTGCTTCCCTTTTACATCAGAACTTTTTATCCAGTGTAAGTCAATAGTAATGAACTAAAGCTTCACAGCAGAAATTTCAATCATAACACACAGTGGATGAACTGATCAATGTTTTTGCATTCTTGTTGATAGCATATGTACAGACTAAAATAATATATTGTGTGTACTAATAAAGCAGTCAGCTCATAGCAATTAGACAGTCTCAGAACACTACTTCCATATCAAAAGAAATGATAAAGAATAAATCAAAGAGAAAGGATGCAAATGTTTACATTTATTAGAACCTGCAAGTAATTTTCAAATGCATCAGTAAAAATTTTGAAGAACAATCCACTAATTTGCCAATTTACCTTTCATGTATTTTAATTGACAAAGGCAGTTAATCAGTGTTACAGTCAAACCCATTATCTAAACCCATTTATCTCAACCTAGGTTATTTTGACAACCCGATTATGTCTATCGTTTTGGCTCGGTCCAGGAAAAAATACTTCTTTATTATGCTATTTTTTGCCTGCTTATCTTATGTTGACAACCCCGTTATATCAGGCATATTTTTCGGTCCCAAGTGACATGTGGATCTGCCTAATTTGATGAAATGTAATATTTTAACGTCAACCATGCAGAAATTGTACAAGAAATGGTCAGCAAATTTGATTGGTTTTAATGCAATATTTAGGTAAGTTACAGCAGTAGTCATGCTTATATAGTAATCTTTCTTATTTTGGTTCCTAAGAGTAGCTTAATCGATTAGTTTATTAAGAATATATCATGTTCACTACATAAAATATTCAAGGATTTACAAAGACAAGAGTGTGCACAAATTATAATGTAATTTTATTTTATGAAAACGCAGAATCGTAGACATCAGCTACCTGTGTATTATATCATTTCCCTTTTGTTTCTAAGGGTATATTTCATATCTGAGTTATGTTTGGAAATACATGTATAAAAGAAACAGAAATCAAGAAAATACAAGTAAATAAATTAATAATCAATGTGCAGATGGAACATTGCTGATTGGCTGAATATTCAAAAGTCATGAAATTGTCCCATATGAATGTAATATCATAGCATTTTATAACAAACTAGTCAAACATGTCAGCAATATTTTTAAAATATCTAGGAATTATAAACATATAATCTGCACTGCATTATACTTTTTAGTAAATATGAAGTAATATCAGTCTGCTTTTTAATCCAACACTGATTTATAAAGAAAAATTCAAAAGCACTTATTTTTTTCATATGTATGGCACCAGTAACATTTGCCACAAACAATTTCATTTTTTAAAGCATTCAGCCATTTCATGAAACAGCATGTAAATGTACTTGTCAACAAAAAATAAACAGAAGAAAGTTATTACTAGGCAGATTATCACCATATATATATATATGTTGTTGTTGTTGTTGGGTTTAACGCCATTTTTCAGCACAAGATAGGCTATATATATATATATATATATATATATGTATATATGCTCGTATATATGCACAGGAATGGATAATCTCAGGCACCCGGCTTCTATACAATGGCAGTTGAGGCCACATAATTTAGTTTTCAGGCTTGAACTCTTCTTAATTTTGTTTTGTTTTCTTATTTGTAATCTCTCTTCTTTTCATCTGGCAAAAAAATTGGCTTCCATTGTTTTTGATTTTTTGAAGTAAAATTTGAGAAGTCACAATAATAAAACACTTTAGCTACTTTAATGGGATTCAGTACCATACCTTCATTTTAAGTAAGAGGGACAGCAGTACACTCAGTGGCACAATAGTTTGTGACAGCAATATGCAAAATGACATTATAATGAGATGGCAATACTCTGAATAATATTATAGTGAGGGATGCAATACACTGATTGGCATTGGAGTGATGGACAAGTAATTTGAATGGCATTATAGTGAAGGACAGCAAAATTCAAGATGGCATTATTATGAGAGATGGCAATACTCTGAATGCAGTTCACTGATTGGCATTATTGTGATGGACAATTAAATTGAATGGCATTATAGTGAAGGATAGCAATATACAAAATGGCATTATAATGGGAGATCGCAATACTGAGAATAATATGTGTTTGATGCAATACATTGATTGGCAGTATAGTGATAAACAAGTAAACGAATGGCATTATAGTGTAGGATAGCATTATGCAAAATGTCATTATAATGAGAGTTGGCATTACTCAGAATGATGTCATAATGAGGGATGCATTGCACTGATTAGTATTAGAGTGATGGACAAGTAAACAGAAGTGCATTGTAGTGAAGGACAGCAATATACAGAATGGCATTAAAATGAGGGTCAAGTTGCTTGAGGTGCATGAAACCTTGAGTGATTGATTTCTAGCATTTGACAATCTGATTAAAATTATGATCTTTGACATAAAAGAGATCTGATGGATATAAATATGAAGTTATTATAGAATTAAATGATCAATGTTGGGTATTTATCAATGTGTAAATTTTACCTAATCACTCACAAAGTAAATAAAGTCCAAAAGACTTTATGTAAACTTTGTGAGTGCTTAGGTAAAATTTACACATCAAAAAATACCCAACCATGATCATTCACTCCTTATAATTCCAATTTACTTTCTTTCTGACATTAGATCAGCAGATTTAATCAACAACACATTTACTTTTATGTACTTCTAAGTTTTCTTTCATTAGCCTCTTAACTGATAGAATACATAGCTCTATCTTCGCTAGCCAAGATTTATTGATCCTTTTCATTGTTATATGGGGTAGAATGTCTTAGCCGGCCATGCCAGTGATATATTATCATTTTATTGATTTATAAAAAGTGGTTTCGGTTCAACCAGGATTATTACTTTTTTTAAAATTGCACTTGATTATGGCACAAGTTGTTATAGAGGCATCATTGTTACTTTCCACGCATTTCGAATTTCGATCTTTCAAAAGCAAAATCATGTCCATTTGTAGTTGAGACCCATTGTTGACATGACCCTAACATTTAATAACTACTGCTGTAACATGTTGTTGTGGTGTAATGCAATAATTTCGGAAGATTGGCTTCTAAAGCCAGCCATATGCCTTCTTCAGTAAAAGGGTTGAGTGTTATATTTATGCTATTACATTGTTTTAACTTCTAACAGTCAATTTTAAACTGTGGCTTGTCATTTTTGATATAAAATCACAGGAGTGATAGGTATAGGTAGGAGCTTGTTGTTATTATTTGATTGTAAAGCGTTGATATAGATAAAACTTCAAATGATAGGATCTGGACACAGGGAATGAAAAATAGTCTGCAGAATTTATCAATGTGTAAAAAATTCCAGATCAGTATCATGTGACCTATTACATCAATCAAAGTGTAGAAAACACAGTCAATTTATACAAATTGGAATAATCTTCTTTTAAATTCACTAATATTAGAACTTTCACATTTATAAAGTTAAAAATTTCTTTCCGAACATAAACCCCCTTACATGAAACTCTGTTTTATATGATAAGTTACTAAAACTAAATGGACTAGGAAATCCCAGGATCATCAAAACATGATCCATCATTGGTCAAATCTACTTATTACTTATTATAATTAGATCAGAAGTTTAATCAAATTGACTTTTCTCAGAGTTATGGCCCCTGTTTGTTTATCCTCCTACCTTGTTGTATTCAGTATAACATTGCTAAGCTTTATTGCATTTCAACCAAATTGATTGGAACACAACAGTTTTGTCTATCATATGTAATTTATATACTATTGGCTTTTAGATATTTCAATTTCTCCATGATTATGAAATGTTTATTTCTTTTTTGCCAAATTTAGTCTGTTTTACTAATTTCTTTCACAACATGTGTCTGGGAAAAAAATGTTTTATGCCCCACTAGTGAGACTTGAGTTACTTGTGTTGTGTGCCAGAGGTTACTTTTAATTATAATCGCCCTGGTCATTTTATTAATATAGTATGTAAGTGTCTAGTTTTTGTTTTGTTCTGTCTGCAGGCAACAGCCAAAAGAGCTAAGACAGGCCCCTAAACCACGAAGAGGGAAAAGAAAAAGATGTGTTATACTTTGATAATCATTCCTAAAAGGTAATGGATAATATGGAACGAGGTGTTTAACTTCAGTAATATATTACCATTATTATTGCACTGCTATTCCTTTTCCATGTGCTAATTTCCAGTCCAGTTTGAATATCACCTCTTCCAATTATTAATTAGTATATCCCCTCTTCCATTTAGTAATTGGAGATCTAGAACTATAACCAAAATGATCCTAGTCTGATATTTTTAGTTACTTCCGTCATTCAGAGTATCTTCTTCTTCTTTTTGTTCCATTGTTAGGGTAAGTATTACCTAACAATTTTTTTCAATTGATTGGCTTTTTTTCATATTTTCTTTCAGCATGTTTGTATGCCTCAAGAGGTGTGTAAATATAGCCATGAACAGGTTGCTATAAAGTTGCACCTAACCTGCTTGGCATGCATTTTGTGTATGCATGGATGGATAACCTTTCTGTGTTCTCTGATTCAGAGAATATTACTACTGAAAATGAAAGAAAGAATGAAAAATGAAACCAGTACAGCTAACACCTTACTTCCATTATATTTGCTCTCCCAAGAGTGGTCATTGAACTCAAAATGGCATATTTTGAAATTTAACTTTCATTTAATTTTTATTGAAAAATACCAAATTTAGTTAACTTTAATGCTATTATATTTTAGACCAGTAAAGTCAAATCCCATAAGTTGGCAGATGCCTGATATGAAAAATATTCAGATTAATTCTTCATTCAGGTGAAACGTTGTTGAAAAATTAAAATCCACATGAAAACACATCAGATTTTATGTGTGCTTATTCCCAATGAAGAACATGACTGCACAATGCTAAGATTATCACTTGAAGAACAATTAATAATGAAACACTCTGTATATACACAAATTAACATAGAGTATTGAAGCTCACACTTAAGACAAAAACAGTGAATGGTATTAGAGATGGTCATTTAGTAAATGTCTGCCAGGTAACCATTGACCATAACAATCAGGTACCCAATCGAAGGGAAATTGTATTAAATGTGAAGCTGAACTGCTTTAATTTAGGTACATACATGCCAATCCCCAAGAAATATATAAGCATAATTGTTACTAATATAAGTGGCAAAAAGTGTAATCTGAGCAGTTGATATTTTATGTGCCATAATTACAGAAAACAATGATACACATAAGTTTATTTTTGCTACTTACCTGGATCTGCAGTTAAAATTCTTGTCACAAATCAGCTAAATCCATGTATATTAATAGATAGTACAAGGGTGTAGACACAACTGAAATTTATAAATTATTTGTACATAACATCACTAGTCTACATGAATGCTGTATTACATCAATGTCAAAGTCTTCTTTCAAAATTTGTTAAGTGCTGTTGATCTGTCCTTTTCTGGATGCAACAAAGTTTATAAGTTTAACAAAATTCATCTCCTGTAACATTTATCAGTGATGTAACGTCCATGAGACACATCAATAAAGCCAATTTTTCCTAATATCTGGTGCCATATTTTTTTTTTAATTTAGACTTGTCCACTATGTATGTCTGTATCAAAATAAAATTAATTTTTGACAAATGGTTTCACATTCAAGCAACCCTCTCTGTTTTCTTTGAACTGATTTATGTACAGTTACCATAAATAGAAAATAAGAAAATTAGAATGAGGTCTAATGATGAATAAATGTGCAGCAGCCACTTTTCCCATGGCATGAGCATCAAACTGTAATCAATATTCTTTGTCATTTTCTCTCTTGATATCTTGATCTGAGCTTGGAAACATTTTTTTTTTCATTTTTAATTTTTTTTTACCTTTTACCTGGTTGTCCATTATATTATCCAGGTTATTATCAACAGGCAGGTACCCAAGCACCTGTTGACATCTTTATCTGCTATGCACAGATGTTTGTCAGGTAAATAATCCTGAAATTGTTGAATTAAACAAGTCTGACTTTCTCAAAGGCAATGGGTACAAATTAGGTCCAGTACTTCACATTTCATATACCTAACTATCCATTCAGCACGAATCAACTTGATGAGGTTTGAGGTAAAGTCTAGTGGTTGAAGATGGTTCGTACATGAAGCAGGCTCAACCAAAGTGATGATTCCATTGTTTTTCAATTTAGTTTGCATCATCATACTTTGATGGGCTCTGAACACATCAGAAGTTGACTTCTTGATAGTTACATTGTCAGTGGCTAATATTTTTGGTTCAAATATTTAGGGATGACATGAATATGGATCTAAGTTGAAATATAGCATTCTAAAATCATTATGTTATCAGCATGGTTGTCTGAAATTTATTGATGGTGCAACATTATGAGCATTATTTTTAGGAAGCTATCATACACATCTACTTTAGTAACCATATAGCCAGGTGTTGATGGCTGTTTCTCTATGAAATTTGGTGTAAGTGAATGATGCTGACAGATTTTTGATGTGGGCCTGTACAGGTGATAGTATTGTTTTAACCATTGAAGCTTTTTGTTGTAGGCATAATGATTTTATTTTATATTCTCTACTGAGGGTATTTGTACAGATTAATCCACAAAATTAAATACCTACAAATATGCAGACTTTGACATGCAAAAATATGAATTTAAGTACCCACACAAACACCAAATTGTGGAAAATTAAATACCTACAAATATGCAGACTTTGACATGCAAAAATATGAATTTAAGTATTCACACAAAGGCCTTATTGTACAAAATTAAATACCTACAAATATGCAGACTTTGACATGCAAAAACATGAATTTCAGTACCCACACAAAGGCCTTATTGTACAAAATTAAATACCTACAAATAAGCAGACTTTGACATGCAAAAACATGAATTTATGTACCCACACAAAAGCCTTATTGTACAAAATTAAATACTTACAAATATACAGACTTTGACATGCAAAAACATGAATTAAAGTACCCACATAAAGGCCTTATTGTACAAAATTAAATACCTACAAATATGCAGACTCTGACATGCAAAAACATGAATTTAAGTACCCACACAAAGGCCTTAGTGTACAAAATTAAATACCTACAAATATGCAGACTTTGACATGCAAAAACATGAATTTAAGTACCCACACAAAGGCCTTATTGTACAAAATTAAATACCTACAAATATGCAGACTTTGACATGCAAAAACATGAATTTAAGTACCCACACAAAGGCCTTATTGTACAAAATGTTGAAGCTTGAGACCCATGAAAATAATTGATACTATGATAATTAAATTAATCCCCTCCCCAGGGCTGAGCAAATATTTTTTTTAACCACTTGTCCAGGACAAGTGGATTCAGAAAATTCACTAAACCCACCTTACTCTTTTCTAGTCCCACCTTTTCACTGGTCCCAAAATGGTAATTACTTGCCAAGATTTAATGAAATGTATGTAGTTCATAGAAAAAAAACCAAAACAATATACAACACAATTATTTCTTAAAAGAATTTAATTTTTCAAAAATATTGGAAGTTATTCATTTGGCTTCTTCAGGTTCCCATATATATATATATATATATATATATATATATATATATATATATATATATATATATATATATATATATATATATATATATATATATATATATATATATATGTTTTAGCTGATGGATTTGAAAATTATGTCCATGTATATGTCTGCCACCTGCACCAGATCTAAGCCAGCATTTGAAAGCTGTATCTGAGTTAAAGTCTTCAAGTTTTGGTTCATTTGCAGAAATGTTCATCTGGGTGAATTTCCCACCTGTGCCAGTTTTGGATATTGTTTACAGTAACTGCAAAACATCTTTCCTTCCAAAACAAAATATTCAAGCCAGGGATAACAATCAACCCAATGCTGCTGAAAATTTCCTGATCTCTTAGTAGTGTCATATTTGACATTTTTTGCCATCACTGATTGTTGCTTGTCTCTTTGGAAAAATGGCTACCCCACACTCAGTATCCATCTTACATTTTATCCCTCCATTTTCAAACAAATTTTACATTCTCCAAATTGCCATTATTACCTTTCTTACAAATATAGTTTAGCAAACTCATTTTACACACTGAGTATCTATCAATTTGCTTGGTAACTACTTCTAAAGTGATCATGACATCAATTTTCTCTTTTAATTATGGTCTGACACTACATCCCCGTTTGTTTGTACCCCCCTACCAATTTCAATAACATTTAATGTGATAGAAAGTGCACAGAACTAAGTCAACTGAATCATTGATTTATAATTTCTAACCTGACTGTGACCAGAATGACACTAATACTGGCATCCCCTTGCACCTTTCATGCATAAGGGACTTTCCATTCTGACACAGTGCCATATTCTGTACACTATGGGGTAGTTTATTTCCATCTGACAACATAATAACTTAATTTATCATATTCAGTAACTTAACCGCCGGATAATTCCGTAAATTGCCATAACATTGAGTTTGGAATTATATTCCTTTGCACACATGAACATATTAATGAAATCACTGTTAAATCCACGTGAAAGGCAATTTTTTTTTGTCATTATTTTACTTTGCTTGATTCGACACTAAATATCAGAAGCAGACGATATATGCATGTACATCTTTAGTTGCGCACACACCCCTTTGCTGAAAATTGACTGGTCCAGAAACTGGAAGTTAGTCTCCAGCATGTCCATCTATTATATTGAAAACTTCCTTTAAGCAGAAAACATGCAGACAATTATGGTGTTATGGCCATTCTGGTTAGAAAATATAAATCAGTGAATAACTTGACTAAGTTCTTTGCACCTTTTATCAACTTAAAGGTTTCCATTATTGAAATCTGTAGGGGGAATAAACAAACAGGTTCATTGACTCTGATTATAGTATAATTGTTTCGCTTCAAACACAATATTGCATGTGGAATTAAAGAATCATTACTGTCATTTAATCAGTTTATAAAGGAAACCAACACTGATGTTGGTAAAATACCTATCATTAATTTAATGATACTGACTCGCTGGATAAAATCATAAAGAATTTCTCGTTATGTTCTAGATTGAGTGAACTCATTGCAACAAAACCACGTACAACACTGCTAATTGATCATACTGGTGTTCTTTAGTTTGCCGCTTAGCCCATAATGCAGTCAAGCAGTAACAGGATGTAAATATATACTAAAAGAGGGGCTAGAATCAAGTATTCAGTATGCCCATTGGGCATGATTGGCCAAATAAAGGTACATATATTGTTTAAAGCACAAAAATAGAGACTAGACCAACTTTTTTAAAAAGCATTTGTCTCAGACTAGTGACTTGAAAAATTTTACTTGTCCGACTTCAAAATGACTAGTCTGGGACATCTGGCTATGGAATTTGCTCACCACTCCCCTCACCTCCAAAGACATACTTCTGATTCTGCCTCTAGAGTAATAAGCTATTCATTTCCAGGCATCATTTCATGTTGGATCACTTGCATCAACATGTAAGATAAAGGGGCAGCATGGTTTTCATCAACAATGTTAACATTTGTGTCAGTTTTTTTGGTTTTGCATGATATGTGTGAGAGAGGGTTTTCTAAATTTTCTTTAAAATTTAATAATCCGTACAAAATGTTTTAAAATAATTTTTTAAAAATTGTATATTTTGTTAGTTTGAAGATGTAAATTTTAAATTTTTTTACATTTTAACATTTAGATTTGGGAAACATTTTCAGCATCTGTACGATTTATATTTTGTGTCACATTGGCTTTTGGTTGGAGAGGTTTGTCACAATAACAACCAATGTGCATTCTCATTTCCTTGTATGTTTACATGTGGAGTGACATAAAGCAAATTGTTCATAAGCCTCTGGGGAAAATAGACAAACATTTAAAACCATTTGTGAAAAATTCAGTAATAAATCGTAGGAATATTAATCTTATTAATGCTTCTAAATATTCTGTAATGATCATAAAATTATACAAGTGAATTTTAGACATCCATTCTAATTGTTTGGCATGTTTTGTTATTAGAACATTGTAACACATCAGCCATTTTTCTGTAGTTAATTTTTACTGCTATTTTTTTTTAAAACATTCTTCAATGGTACACACCTTTCTTTAAGATGATGAAGAAAACTATTGAGTGCATTAAAAAAGATTGTATTATTTTTCCAAAACCGTATACAAGTATATAAAAAGGAAATTGTTATTATACATATCAGATTCTGTGATCACCTTGTGTTTTTGACATTTAATTTTCTTTGATAGTTACCATACTCCTTACTTTAGTTCTTGTACAATTAACCATCATATGTAATGCATATAAATTGCAATGGAGGCATTTCTATACCTCTGTGCTATGGGACAGTGCCCATTCTCTTTTCCCATGTATAGTTACTTCAAAATAGTAACAAAATATAGATCCACTGTCTTTTCTGGGTTGAAGAAGGCATCTGAAAATTAGGTAAATGATTAGTCCTCATAATGGTCTTCTCTCTTGATTATTGTTCTGGAGATGATAATTTAGCACTAAACAGTTCAGTCTGACTCACCATCGTGCATAAACAGTTCAGTCTGACTCACCATCATGCAAAGTTTTAATACTAGAGGTATGGAATAGTTATTTCATTGTGTCTCCATTATGGAATAGTTATTTCATTGTGTCTCCATTATTATTATCAACAGTCTTTTATGTCTGCCTCTGGTAGGACTTGTCCAGTTTGTGCAGAAACATTTTATGCCATTTGGGTTTGAGATTAAGTTCAAGTTAATAAACCTTGATGTGTGGTTCTCCAGTGAGAATAAACTGTGTGCAAGTACCTGCTTTGTACATCTGAAAGTAATTTTGCAGAAGATCAGTCCGTTCATAGTTCACATTTCTATTGTTTTTTTTCCATAAATATTTGTCATGCTTGATGAGGCTTTACCCAAACAATGTCAATCGAAAGATGGGTAGATTTGATTGCGGTAGAAGTAAAATTAAAATTTTTGTTGCAAGGGTTGACCATTACTAACATAAATTTAATGGTCTACAACTTTAAAATAATGTAAATTAGAACACGATAATACTTGCAGTTTGTGACATGTTTAACAAATATCACTTCACATTTTGACAACATATTTTTATTTCTTTTGTTACTCTTTGATTTCTCTATTTCATCTGTGTATTGTTCATAGATAATTATCTCTCTCAGCTGGTATGGATAATTACATGTGGCTTTCTAATTTGCTGAGCGTATTTCTCCTGATAGTTAATTATGTGTTAATTCTATGTTGATGCTGGAATTTCCAAATCCATCCATGGCTTACCCTAAAACGAGATTCATTCTCCATACTTTTTGCCAATTTTTTTAAAGCTTTGGCCTTGAAAATTGTTCCAGAGATGGAAACACCTTGTTCACATTGTGTGAACCATGTATACACAGCATCATTTAATTCATTATCATTTTCAAGTATAGAATGGTAGCTAATACTGTAAACAGTTGATTACCTAAATATCCAATTCACTCTAGATATATATTCATCCAACAATTTTTATTATTGTTTAAGTAGTGAGATAATTGTAAAATGGAAGTTGTAAAATTTAACCATGGATATGACCAAAGCATACATGCCAAGTCTCCTGATTTGCTTGGGAGTCTTTTGATTTTCGACATCATCTTTTGATCTACCGATTTGCTGACAAGATCTCAAGAAAATTTTAAAAAAGATGTCAAGCATCTTTGTTTCCAGCTAAAACAACAATTTGAGAAATAAACTTTGGATGTAATTCGTCCCCATTGAGAGTTATAGTCTGAATTACTTTTGTTCACATGGAGCAATATGGCAGTGGAAGGAGGCAGTCATTACAATTGGAATATACTTGTCCTTTGCTGTTCTACAATACGTAGTGTGATCTGCCAGAAGCAAATCACAAAACACATAAAAATTGATGCACATTTCTACAACTACTTATGGTGTTATTTCAAAAATTTGGGTGCCATGTCGAAATGTCTCCTGACGGATTCGATGGAAATTATAGCTTTCGAAAACAAAATATGTTTCCAACTTCAACAGTGCTTGTGTGAAGCACAGCGAAAAGGGAGAAAGCTTTACGTTCTGAACAGCTTGCAATATACATTTGAACATTTCAAGTGGGGGAAAATATGATCTCGCAAGGCACTTGAAAAGTTTGCAGCCCATTGCAAATAAGAAATTGTCACATAATGTGCCTAAAGTAATGCAAATGCTTGCACCAACATCAGTAGACTAAAGCAGAGGATATGTTTGCTAACTTTGTGGCAGAGCATAGTTTACCATTCTTGGTTGCTGATCATTTTAGTCAGCTGTGTAAAGTTATGTTTCCTGTGTAAAGTTATGTTTCCTGACTCTCAAATTGTTCAGAAATTCCACTGCCAAAGAACTAAAATAACAAATATTGTTAACAATGCGCTGGTACCAATGTATGACAATCATGTATCTTTACTATCAAAGACAACCCTTTCTCAGTGATGAGGGAAAAGTCTAATGACAATGGTGATGAGGAAAATTTCCGACTGACCATCATAGAAATTTATGTGGAGAAAATGTTGTCACTAATATCATGTAATATAAATGCAAAGTATGATTGTTTTGAGCTCAGACCTTCAAATGATTTGTGCAAAGCCGCTAAAGGAGCTTATCTACAAAACTGAGAGACAGCCAACACATGTTGAAAAAAAAACTAAGTTTGTTTGAGTATTTGAGGTTTCAGTGTGATTCTTGTGAAGATTCCTAAATTATATTTTGTGAGATTAATAAAATAACATAAAAAAAATTAACAAAGTTTGGTAACTATTATTCATTATAGTTATGATAATTAGTTGTGGTACGATCTGCACTTTTGCACTTAAACATATGAGTCATTATGCTAATCTCCCTGATTTCTGTCAAGAAAACTTGGCATGTATGCCAAAGACAGGCCAGATTCAGCAAGTGACCAATGACAGGCCAGATTAGGCAATGTTTGAATTACTCAGTTCAAACTCCATTATATCCTTTGCAGGAAGTTCATATCAAATAGATCTGATGCTTCATCCTTCCTGGCAGAAACATTCCAACTGAGATCTTGGTCTATTTAACCAAGTATGGTTTGTATGAAAAGTGCATTGCCCTTTTATTTTGGGGAATTTGTTTTAACCTCTTTTGCCTTTGTATTTGCTGTGTGCTTTTTCGGGAGTATTTGCAACATTTTTGCAATTTGTCTTTTGTCACATGGTGCTCGTCGGGTAATGGTTGGAGAGGGTGTCTTCCTGGTGATTTTGGCACAGTTCTTGCTCTTACAGCTTTTGGTGTCTAGCCTTTGCTCAGCCCTTTATGTCTGGGTGTGTGCTAATGTACCATTAAATGAAGTACTTTACATACATACCAGAGGTCCAGAAAAATTCTGAACTACTGTTGGATTTTTGACTTGTCAGAGTCATAGAGTCATACCTCCACTCCAGCTTCATCTTACCTTGGTAAGTCCAAATATATATATATATATATATATATATATATATATATATATATATATATATATATATATATATATATATATATATATATATATATAAAATTCTATTTTTATCTTCAAGTTTCCAAGGCATTAAAAAAATATGAAAATAATAATTGTGCTTTTGTTTTCTTGAAATGGATATCTCAGCTTCGATCATCACTTTGATATTCATGTGCTCTTTGACACTGTACTACGATTAAGATAGTGGTGTAATTAGAGCTAGTCACTAAGTAGAAAATATCCATTTATGTTGTAGGGGTGAGAGTGTTTGCATTTGCAAGCAGATTTTATACTTCCTGTTTCTGCTGTGTATAAACTACATAGCCCTAGCTTTGATCATAGATGGTAATCTAATTTGGGGTTTTCTTTCCAGTATTTTTTAAGATGACTATATAATTGGATGGTCTACTCCCAGACTAGGTTGAGGCAAGGAACTGTTAGAACTTAGGCCCTAAGAAAGTTTCACACCTGTTGAAATTGTATTATTACTGCAAAGCCAACGGTGTGAAGTCAGGATTCTGTTTGTAAAGTCATCAGCAAATTATCACTGTTACTTAGACTTGGGAAACATTAAAGAGACTTAATGACACACTTAATTTATTAACTATATATTATGTCAGAAGTGTCCACAGTTTGATCCCAATACATTTGTTTAATTATTAACATGTAGGTGAATAGCAAAAGCAGAGGTTGTTTATTCAATCACTGCTTACAATATGGTCATGCTACTTTTTTCACACATGATTAAATGACCAATTTATTACTTTGACATTAACATATCACTAAAATGAGACCAATTAGAGTTTGATGAATTGACACAACTCCAAATTTGTGTAGGTGAATATGTGTTATCCGAGAGACTGCATTTTCATATGTGATTCATCAAAAAAAATTTTTGGGAAAAAATTATTTCCACACTGTTAGAAAATGTTTTGTTTTAATTGTATACTTTTGTCCCTGGATCTGGAATGTGGATTTCAGGATTAACAAAAAAAAATTGATGTTTAGGAATTCTGTTCCTTTTGGAAAATGTCTTGATAGTGAGGTTTCACATAAAAAGGCAAGACTGATGAGGCTTCTCTGAAATTTACTTTCAAAATTAATGAATTATTAAAACTCTAGCAGCCATCTTTGAAATTTGTTTTGTCTGCAATTCCACAATTAATGGTCATATTGACATTGAGTTTTACTAAGACACTTTTTGATGTGTGCAGTTGGTACTGTATTAAATAATAAGACACTTTTTGATGTGTGCAGTTGGTACTGTATTAAATACTAAGACACTTTTTGATGTGTGCAATTGGTACTGTATTAAATACTGAGACACTTTTTGATGTGAGCAGTTGGTACAGTATTAAAATACAAAGACTTTTTTTGATGTGTGCAGTTGTAACTGTATTAATGAAACACTTTTTGATGTATGCAGTTGGTACAATATTAAATACTAAGACACTTTTTGATGTGTGCAGTTGGTATTGTATTAAATACTAAGACACTTTTTAATGTGTGCAGTTGGTACAGTATTAAATACTAAGGCACTTTTTAAATGTACAGTTGGTACAGTATTAAATTCTAAGACACTTTATGATTTATGTTGTTGGTACTGTATTAAATACTAAGACACTTTTTGATGTGTGCAATTGGTACTTTTTTAAATACTAAGACACTTTTTGATGTGTGCAGTTGGTACAGTATTAAATACCAAGACACTTTGATGTGTGCAGTTGGTACAGTATTAAATACTAAGACACTTTTTGAAATGTGCAGTTGGTACAGTATTAAATACTAAGACACTTTATGATGTGTGCAGTTGGTACTGTATTAAATACTGAGAAACTTTTTGATGTGTGCAGTTGGTACTGTATTAAATACTAAGACACTTTTTGATGTGTGCATTGGTAAAGTATTAAATACTAAGACACTTTGATGTGTGCAGTTGTTACAGTATTAAATACTAAGACACTTTTATGTGTGCAGTTGGTACAGTATAAAATACTAAGACACTTTTTGATGTGTGCATTGGTACAGTATTAAATACTAAGACACTTTATGATGTATGTTGTTGGTACTGTATTAAATACTAAGACACTTTTTGATGTGTGCAGTTGGTGCTGTATTAAATACTAAGACACTTTTTGATGTGTGCAGTTGGTACTGTATTAAATACCAAGACACTTTGATGTGTGCAGTTGGTACTGTATTAAATACTAAGGCACTTTTTGAAATGTGCAGTTAGTACAGTATTAAATACTAAGACACTTTATGATGTATGTTGTTGGTACTGTATTAAATACTAAGACACTTTTTGATGTGTGCAGTTGGTACTGTATTAAATACTAAGACACTTTTTGATGTGTGCAGTTGTTACTGTATTAAATACTAAGACACTTTTTGATGTGTGCAGTTGGTACAGTTTTACATACCAAGACACTTTGATGTGTGCAGTTGGTACAGTATTAAATACTAAGACACTTTTTGAAATGTGCAGTTGGTACAGTATTAAATACTAAGACACTTTATGATGTGTGCAGTTGGTACTGTATTAAATACTAAGACACTTTTTGATGTGTGCAGTTGGTACTGTATTAAATACTAAGACACTTTTTGATGTGTGCATTGGTACAGTATTAAATACTAAGACACTTTGATGTGTGCATTTGTTACAGTATTAAATACTAAGACACTTTGATGTGTGCAGTTGGTACAGTATAAAATACTAAGACACTTTTTGATGTGTGCATTGGTACAGTATTAAATACTAAGACACTTTGATGTGTGCAGTTGCAACTGTATTAAATACTAAGACACCTTTTGATGTATGCAGTTGGTACTGTATTAAATACTAAAATACTTTTTGATGTATGCAGTTAGTACAGTATTAAATACTAAGACACTTTGATGTGTGCAGTTGCAACTGTATTAAATACTAAGACACTTTTTGATGTGTGCAGTTGGTACAGTATTAAATACTAAAACACTTTTTAATGTGTGCAGTTGGTACTGTATTAAATACTGACATACTTTTTAATGTTTGCAGTTGGTACAGTATTAAATACTAAGACACTTTGATGTGCACAGTTGGTACAGTATTAAATTCTAAGACACTTTGATGTGTACAGTTGGTACAGTATTAAATTCTAAGACACTTTGATGTGTACAGTTGGTACAGTATTAAATTCTAAGACACTTTGATATCTGCAGTTGGTACAGTATTAAATTCTAAGACACTTTGATGTGTGCAGTTGGTACATTATTAAATACTAAGTCACATTTTGATGTGTGCAATTGGTACTGTATTAAATACTAAGACACTTTGATGTGCACAGTTGGTACAGTATTAAATTCTAAGACACTTTGATGTGTACAGTTGGTACAGTGTTAAATACTAAGACACTTTGATATGTGCAGTTGGTACAGTATTAAATTCTAAGACACTTTGATGTGTGCAGTTGGTACATTATTAAATACTAAGTCACATTTTTATGTGTGCAATTGGTACTGTATTAAATACTGAGACACTTTTTGATATGTACAGTTGGTACAGTATTAAAATACAAAGACACTTATTGATGTGTGCAGTTGTTACTGTATTAAATAATAAAACACTTTGATGTGTGCAGTTGGTACAGTATTAAATACTAAGACACTGATGTGTGCAGTCAGTTTTTACAGTGTTAAATACTAAGACACTTTTTGATGTGTGCAGTTGGTACAGTATTAAATACTGAAACACTTTTTTATGTGTGCAGTTGGTACAGTTTTAAAATACAAAGACACTTTTTGATGTTTGCAGTTGTTACTGTATTAAATACTAAAACACTTTTTGATGTGTACAGTTGGTACACTATTAAATACTAAGACACTTTGATGTGTGCAGTCAGTTTTTACAGTATTAAATACTAAGACACTTTTTGATGTGTGCAGTTGGTACTGTATTAAATACTAAGACACTTTTTGATGTGTACAGTTGGTACACTATTAAATACTAAGACACTTTGATGTGTGCAGTTGGTACTGTATTAAATACTAAGACACTTTTTGATGTGTACAGTTGGTACACTATTAAATACTAAGACACTTTGATGTGTGCAGTCAGTTTTTACAGTATTAAATACTAAGACACTTTTTGATGTGTGCAGTTGGTACAGTATTAATACCATTTGGCTTGCTTATAAGTCAAGTCAAAATGCAAACAAAGATCTTGATCTGCCATAGCATGATTTGCCTGCAGATTATGGTCTGTGTTGTTTATTCTACAGATTACTCCTAAACAGACTGAGATTTGCCAGGGCATTATGTGCCAGCTGATCTAGATCTGTGCATTTTGCAGTTGGATTTGTTTTATAAATGAATATATAACATTCCTTGAATGGTTCAGTTCAATAACATGGGAATTCTTAAATATTTAACATATGTTCACATGAGGATAAACTTTGACAGCAGCATATTTAAGTTCAGTGATCAACTGTTCTGTGATACAAGGTGCAAGGTCAAAGGTCTTAAAAAAATTTTTGCACTATATTTAACTTGAAACATGTTAACTCAAAAGTAAAATCAAATATTTTGAGGGGGTTAAGATTGGCCAAGTGGTTTAAAATGCTCACCGTTCTGGATCACTGCCATCTTAACTCCATATGCATGTGTTTATGTCTGAGGCTCAGCTAATGTGGGACATGAAAAAGCTTGCCAGTAGCTTCTTGTGGGTTGGTGGTTCTTCCCAGCATTTTCCCTGGTTCTTCCCCCACCAATTATATTGGCTGCCATGTATAACCTACCTTGTGTTGAAAATGGTGTTAAACCCTGCAACAAGAACAACAAAAATCAAGTTTGTTGGAGTTTCTGAAGAATATCTGAGATTGTTTTTGTATTCAGGAAATTAAAAATAAATAAAAGAGTAGGGAAGAACTTGATTTCTCATGAATTCCTAAAAATTCTTTTCAGCCAATTAAGCTTCAGTCCTTTTAAGGGAATCTTGTTAGGTCAGATCGAAATGCAACTCTGGCATGATGATAATTTTTGTCAGTCAATCCGATTGTCAACACATGAATAGCATGTACTTAGTGTTTCAAGCCTCCAGAGTCATTTTGACTTCATAATTACATCTTTAGGTCAAACATATTGACAAAAACACAATTGATGCCACATGACCATTTGTTTGTCAACTTTAATTTAAAATTTATCTTAATATTTGGTGATGCAACCATTAGCATGGATAAGTCTTTGATAATCATTTTCAAAAGGAATGGCACAAAAGTTTTAATAAATTCTACTTAATTTTCCCCTTACTTCTGCAACAGCATTCATGGGTAAAACACAGATCCTCAAATAAAGTACATTGTTTTGTAAATTTTGTGTTAGTTTAAGCCATGCATTCTCTAAATTATTCAAGTCAGATATTATGCTGGCAATTAAAAGGAATTTTGTATTATTAGATTCCAAATATTCCATAATTATGGGTGCACTATGCAGTGATGCAATGTTATCCTTTGAAAATATAGTTTCTAGCAGGCCATTGATAATTTTCAAGTGTATAAATAATTTTTTTTTGCTTTCATACTTTCTTTAATGATAGACAATGTCCTAATACCATTGCATGTTACAAATCCCTAGATAATGAAACCAAATTTTGGCACAGGTGTTAGATTTACATATAGAGATGTTCTGTTTATCCCCAGCCTTTCTCCAGATATAAATAGCTTAATTTCCCCTCAGATAAATACCTTGCATTCATTCATGTAATAATCATTTGCACCTTTCTATTGTCTGTGCCAGTGAAATGCTTTCTTTTGTTGATCTCTCTATTCTAATTTTCTTCTTTGCAAATTCCTTCTTGATTTAGATTTTCATTTTGAGATTGCTTTTAGATACTGATAAGGCCTGTTTTCATTGAAAATGTTAAAAACTTCTATCAATCAAATCTCCGATTCTCTTGTGTAACCCTTTAGAATTTTGTTACGAGGACAAGCACTGCCCACTAGATCATGATTATTTTTTCCTTTACTTCTGTGATTTTGATACCACAGTGGAAAATGATTCATGGTACTTGCAGCCTTATCACATACCCTGGTGATTTCCTTTATGGTCACACCACTCTCTATAACATTGTGATGGAATTCTGACTTAGTATGTTTATACTGAATATGTAGACTGGAGGCAGATGACAGTTCAAGGCCACTTTACTCACTTGTGGCAGTACACATTTGCATTGATATGTTTATTTAGTAAGAGTTAAGTATTAAATACTCAGAGAATAGTCACACTAAGATAATAAATTCTTGGATACTCAGAATAGTCATACATAGAGAATTAACTCTTGGATACTCAGAGAAAAGTTGTACTAAGAAAGTTAATTCTTGGATACTCAGAGAGTAGTCACACTAAAAGAGGTAATTCTTGTATACTTAGAGAGTATTCATACTAAGAGAGTTAATTCTTATATACTCAGAGAATAGTCACGTTTTTAATTACATAATAAATACTTAATAATAAATAAGATATCACATTCTTTTTAGAACCTCATTGTCATGACTGACTTTAAAAAATTATCTCTGAGAAACAAAGATATTTAATTTAGTCTATATAAGAGAGCTATGTATAAGCAAATATTCCATTGCAGTCCAATAGTATTTTTGTTGTATAATTTGATACTTATTTAAATTTTCAGGTATGTTTACGATCTGAAAAAGGTAAATGTATTTGAAGCCAAGGTGTTTTGGTTTAGATTAAAGTCATTGTGATAGAGAATGGTGTTGCAAGAATCCAGTCAAGAAGAGCAGCCTCCAAATCTGTCAGACTGTATAAACATAGTGGAGAACCAGTCTGTGTTGTGGAAATATAAAGGTACATGTAGTCTTCATGGATAGTTCTGTTTTTGAAGAAAATAATTTTGTCATGAAAACCAGCATTGTCCCCAAAAAAAATCTACAAGTTCCTGTTAGTGTTAGCTGATGGTTGTCTTCATAGTACAGTGTTGGTTATATATTTCATTAATCACATGTAAATGTGTGGGCTTTTTAGTTAATCATCACTGTACAGTATCAATGCAGCATTCTGTTTTGTTTATAAGTGTTTAACTGTAAGATTTCAGGAAGTAATTACATTCCTCATTATAAAATGTCTTTAAGAAAGGTATCATGTTTTTATTTAAAACTTTTCTGTCTCTTTTATAGTTATTTAAATAAGGCATTTACAATAAGTAACAAATTCATGTTGTTAAGATGTTTTTCTCATTTTTAAGGAGACTTCTCATATCTTTTTCTCTGTTTTCATAAGAAAGATCTTGCAGCTTTTATATGCCAATGACTTTGGTTTAAGTTCTGCTTTCATATAGGCAAAATCACTTTTATAACCATCTCCACATTCTGATTTTGGAAATTGAATTAAGTTTATGCATTAGATGTCATTTCTCTTTAGAAAAATCTGGCAATGTCTGATTTCAGAAACAGGCCATTTTTTGTAAATATAAAATATTATAGATTTGATGTTTTTAAAATGTGAAATGTCAGAATAATTCTTGAAATAATGTACATGTAGTTATCATCAAATCCATACATAATTACAGTTTCTGCCCTTATAAATGTGCAGTGTGATTATGTAGCTTAATTATTACAGCCAATACAAAATAAACATTAACAAACTTTGAGGAATCCTTAACCTTTTATGTCAGCTGGGTATTTAGTTAATGGTCTTTAAGTTTTTCCTGCTAATGATCTTAAATTTTTCAGCATAATCATAATAGTGTTGAATCAGTATTTCAGAAGTAATAATATAGACTGATTTATAGATATTTCAGAATTTTAAACCAGCTTGTGAAACGATTCTTTGAAACTAGTTTTATTGTAAGACAAAAGAGACTCATAAGGTTTTTCAAATTTGAGTGCCAGTAATAAAATATTTTAATTTTGTCTCATCAAGTTTTATCATAGCTATGGTACAAAAATACACTCCATACCTATAAGGGCAGGTGCTTTTTAAATGCTGATTAGAATATTTAAACTACAAGTTTATGTTTAGTTATGATTGCTGAATTGGAGGTAAAGAGTGAGAGGGGCAGTGTGTATGGTGATGGGTGCTTTTATTGGTGTGAATATGTGCTGATTTGGCCATACCAGTTTATAATCCAGATATGGATAGAAAATTAGACATAATAATTTCTAAATATAGTAAGAAATGCATTTCCATGGTAATTGTTAAGCTTTTGAGAGTTAAGATTTTCACAGGACAGTTTTTAGTCCAGTGTCATATTCAGGTGAGTGCAAATATGCATTTATCTGTGCAATTAAGAAAATGTACCTTCTTAACATTCCATTTTTTGTGATAAATAGGGCTTATTAGTTAAAAGCATGCCAATTGTTAATGACTTAGTTCACACATTCAAGCTGCATTACCAGCTGTGTTTTAACTCTACTTACCTCCCCTTCATTTGACTTCATATTTCTTTTTAATTTTTTTTTTTACACTTTAAACTTACTGATATGAGAATTTAATTGATTTTGTATGAAATCATTGTTTAACTTAGTTTGCCAAGTTATAAAGGAAATTATATGTAAAATTTTAATATGGGGTGGGGAATACCTTTTGCTGCTTTTAGTATACCAATTATGATGTTATATAAATGTTATCAAGTATCAACCACAATTTTTATTTGGAAATCCATATCTTTATACCTCATAGCTGATAACAATCCTCTGTCTGGTAGCGCAGCGTAGGTTATAAATTTTCTTACTGTGCCCAGAATATTTTGTTAATGTGACCGATTTTGAAGGAAACGTTTTGTGTATTTTGGGCAGCATCACTGCGGATAGCAACTCAGCTCATGAAGGACATTTGGGATATTTCCAATCCTAAAATGTTCATTATTTTCCTCAGTATGTGGTAAGACCAGTGATCATTCAATTTTTTGTGTAGAGAATGTTGAAAAGTTGCACATTTTTTAAAATCTTATTTTGAAGTTGAAATAAATTTATATACTTATATATTTAGTTGATAAATTGGAAAATTTACATTGTTATTGAATTGCCATGTATGATTTGTGCCTTGTTCACTTTAATACTTTTGGAAGCAAATGTATATCATGAATAGCTGTGAGACATTGTACAATTTTTTAACGATGTTTATATCTTTATAATTAAAAGCTTATTATTTCTTGATAAGACTGCAAATGTAGAGTTTTGTAATATGTAACACTCACACATCAAGGAATGTGAGTTTTTGGTAATCCCTGTTAGTTACGGTACTGTTGATATATCTCATAATACTCTGTGTATGTTATGTCAGTTCTACAAACCTGTTAGCAAATTTGTATTGGTTTAGAAGGATTTTAGTTACTTTTTGTGTGTGGCATCATATCCATTCTCATTTACTAAATATACTTTGTATTACTAATTGTAGTAACAAACTGTACAGTCTTACTACAATTCGTAACCAAGTAAAGATACATCAGCCATTCAGGACAGTTGTACATGTCAAGAAAAGCAACCCAGATTAATATAAATGATGAGAACTTAAAGCTGTCTCCCTTGGATAGTATTCTACTACCGATTGCAGTAATTTTGACAACCATAGAAAATATTTCTTTTGAGTAATTTACTATACTATCCTCCTCAAATAGTGCTTAAAAATATTTTGTAAGGTCTCTAGTGAAATAATTTTAAAAAAAAATTATAAACTTTATTTAGAGCAGTCTGTTTGCAATCCTAAAAAGAACACCAGTATCTCATGAGTTCAGTTTTTCTAGTTGGATTTTATGTAAACTAGTACAAGTTCATCTTTTCAAGCCATGAGTGTTTTCAGAACCTTTATATGAACATTTTTTGATGATCCTTATGTGGTCATCACAGTTAATTTCTTTGTTATTACTTTCTATTACTTATGTGGTCATCACATATAATTTCTTTCTTATTACTTTCCAATACTTATGTGGTCATCATAGATAATTTCTTTCTTATTACTTTCCTTTACTTATGTGGTCATCAAAGATAATTTCTTTATTACTTTTTATTACTTATGTGGTCATCACAGTTAATTTCTTTCTTATTACTTTCTATTACTTATGTGGTCATCACAGATTACTTTCTTATTACTTTCCATTACTTATGTGGTCATCACAGTTAATTTCTTTCTTATTACTTTCCTTTACTTATGTGGTCATCAAAGATTTCTTTCTTATTGCTTTCCATTACTTATGTGGTCATCACAGTTAATTTCTTTTTTATTGTTGTTGAGCTTAACGCCATTTTTCAGCACACGATTCATGGCGGCCAGTATTAATGGTGGAGGAAGAAACTGGGAAATTACCAGAAAGAACCACTGACCCACGAGAAGCTACTGGCAAGCTTTCTCACATATCAACATTCGCCGAATCCTAGACTCGAACACACTCAGACAGAGGTGAGATGGCAGTGATCCGTAACGGACATCGCTTTAGACCACTCGGCCACTCGGGGCCCCCAATTTCTTTTTTATTACTTTCCTTTACTTATGTGGTCATCAAAGATTTCTTGCTTATTACTTTCCATTACTTATGTGGTCATCACAGATTTCTTTCTTATTACTTTCCATTTCTTATGTGGTCCTCACAGTTAATTTCTTTCTTATTACATTCTATTACTTATGTGGTCATCACAGATGATTTCTTTCTTATTACATTCTATTACTTATGTGGTCATCACAGATGATTTCTTTCTTATTACATTCTATTACTTATGTGGTCATCACAGTTAATTTCTTTCTTAATACTTTCTATTATTTGATCATACATAACATTGATCTGATTGTGAAAAGTAGCCATAATATGAACTGTGATTTATAACTTTGAATATCAAATAAGAAAGTTACATCCTTCTGAAAATCAAATCGTTTTATCTATGAGCAATTGTCAGTAATATTCAAAAATAAAATTATAAGCATTATGTATTTGCATATTGTGAATTGAGGTGGCAATGCAGTCTGGTTAAAACAATATTAATATTCCCAATACATATGACAGTATTGCTATAACAGTTTAAATGTATATTGTTAGCTATTTCAATATTGTGCATCACCATAACAATTTTAATATTTCCCATACACATCACTGTATTACTATGGCACACCTGTATGTAATAAATTATTGCAATACACTTTATCACCAGACCAATTTTAAATTACCCAATACATATTACTATATTGCTATAGCACACCTGTATCATTAATTATTGCAACACAGATTTATTCACAATACACAACTGTATTTCAGGAGCTCCACTACATAGGTTAATTCTGCAATTACTGTAGCCATTATTTGATTAAAAACAAAATTTTAATTCTTCATTTTTGATTATCTCTGTTTCATCAAATATGCCTCATACAACAAAAAAATTGTATATCATTATCAGGTGAGCTGTCAGGTGCACATAGAACTCTTACATGTATGCTTTTTGTCAGATTTATTTTGAACAAGTTAGAATTTTCGAAATCATTTTGTCTTTAAAGACCCAACAAAAACTTTGCCACAAGTGATGGAAAAGCACCTTTCCCTTTTTTTTTTGTTTTTGTTTCGTTCCCAGAGGTCAACAATTGCTTTTTGATAAGTCATTGTTCTTTCTGTAAACTGGTTAAAATTATTAGCTTTTTTATTTATTTTTTCAGCCTTTCAAGAAAAGATTTAAAGATCATTTTGGTGCTGTATTAAATACTAAGACACATGTATCTATCAAGTATCCTGTAGCCAGTTTACACTCAGTGCCTTAGATTGATACATTGTAAGATAGAAAAGATAAAGAGAAATTTTAAAAAAGTTCACAAGGTGTTCAAACACTTTATTACTGAAAATGAAAGAAAGAATAAAATTTATGCTACAATAAAAAATAATGAAAAAAAAATAAATGATACTTCTATAAATAAGAATAAGATCTAATACTTATTCAGATCAGTTTTTCATTCCATTGCAAATGTTGTCAAAAATTTTTAATCCTCACAAAGGCATGTCTTGTTTTATCTCTGATTGCTTAATCCCAATAAACAACATGACTGTGAAATACTGAAACTATTTCTTATGGCACAGTTACTAATGAAGAGCTGTGTATGTACACCAATTATGGCAGACTGGTATACATCAATTTTTGGCAGGCACAATAATCATGAAATTGTTGAATCAAACAAGTCCAGTCCAGTATTCTCAAAAGCCATAGATAATTAGGTACTTTCTTTCATATTATTTGTGAATACTGAATATGTGTGAACCTAAATTATCCATTCATCATCAGTCAGCTTCTTTAATGATATTTTAAGTAAAGTATAGTGGTTGAAGTTGGTTCAAACATAAGGCTGGCTCAAGCAAAGGTGTGATTTAATTGTTTTTCAATTTAGTTAGCATCTTCACACTTTGATGGGCACATCAGATGTTGATAGTACTAGCTTGCATTGAGAAAAGGGCAGATGTCATCCAAGTCAATGTTGATCTCAGTTGATTTTTACCACTTTTAAACCACTGTGTTTAAACCCTCATTGATCAAAAAGTTATTGATGGTACAAAGTTTATGGACAGTGTTTATAAGGAAGAGATCATATGTATGTACCTTAATAACTGATTAGTAGATTGTTGGTTGTGTAAACTTCCTTGGATATTGAGTGTAAGTGACTTATCTTGACAGGTGTTTGATTTGTACTAATAAACGTATTAGTACATATGTGACCATTGAAGCAACAATGTTTTTGTTGTCCAGACAGTTTTTTTTCTTTTTTATTTTTTTTTTTGGTAATTTGTTGAGGTTAATATACAAAATTAAATACCAACAAATATACAAAATTTACATGCAAAACATTGAATTTAAGTACCCATAAATTTGATTTTTTTTTCAAAACCACCAAAATAATTGATACTACAGTATTTATATGCCTAGCTTATTACACACACAATTTTCTAACTTCAGTGAATGATGTTATCATGAGAAACCACTTGTTTTTATAGCATCTTTTTATTTCTATGGATGTAATAAATGTCACACATTTGTGAACTGTGATCAAACTGTAATCTAGCCATGTTAGTCAATTTTCTAATAATTAATCTTTTCAATTGAGGTATTTGTCTTTTATAAATGAACATTACTTTGTGTTACTTTTTGAGTATTAAGCAATTTATTCATCTGAGTTTTTTTTAAACTCTTTCCCCCTAAGATGCTTTTGATTTCAAATCAATATTGTAAATCAATACATACTATTTGGATATTGTTCACTTCAATCCATAATGTAACAATATTGTCTAAATTTAATTTAAACTATTTTTAAAGTTGTATGTTGTTAAATTGTGTGTATGTTTGGATTTCTGAAATGAAAAGGATCATTTTTTTGGTGTTGAATAAATATTTTTGCATTAAATTCTATTTGATTATCCCATTTGATAATTTTTTAGCGAAAGATAAGAAACAAATATATAATATATAAAATGCTAAAATTTGGAGGTAATTTTTGTGAAATATGTTGTATAAATTTGTTTTTTGATGTTTTGCATCATGTTTAAGAAACATTGTCATTTTAAAATAGTTTTATTTTTGTATCTTTGAGAATTTGGTTACCTTATGCTTGATATATTCGTTTATAAGTAGAATACATTTGCAGACTGCACAAAAATTTCTCATCACACATAGCACCAGAAGAAGTGGGTCAGTGCAGTTTTCTAGGAGTAATAAGTGCCACAAACAAAATCAACCATGATTTGCTTGCTCGTTATGAAATGTCAGAGCAGGGTCTATGTTTTCTGCAGTTGTGCTTGACTTATAAGTGAGTATATAGGGTAGGCATTATTCCAAAGATTTTGTATAGGTGTAGTGAGTGTTGGGAGCAATTGACATCTTGTTTTGCAGAAAGTACATTGGACTCGGGTCAACAAACATTTTGCACATGCTTTTCAGTAATTACATTCGTTTATTTGTAATGTGATAGAAAAATTGCCAGTGACAAAATGTCTTAGGGATGACTGCTGCTGAGTCTAAAAAATGCTCCCATCGTAATAAAACTGAAAACAAAGTCCATAAACTGTACCAACACATTCCTTATTTAGAACCCAATAATTCCAGGTGTCCGTTTCACTTGTATTACATGATAATATCACCATACTAATGGAAGATTAATGTAATTCATTTTTTTACTTAAATATTATCTGCTCTTCTTTTGTTCATACATAGTTTCAAATGATTGGAGATCTGTTCTAAGAATAAAGATTTATTCCAGAAATATCACAAAGAACAAATAACTTTTCTCTTTATCACAGTGTCACAAAATTTGTACTGTGATTTTAATTATTCTTATGAGAAAGGATTCTGTCTTGTGTAGCAGCCAAAAAAAACTGCTGCTCTAAAAACAAAGATTTAAAAATTAGGAAGCTTCCTTGATAAGTTTTGTGAGATAGTTCATATATATTGTATTTATGCAATTCTATATTAGTTGGCATAGTGAAGTGGTCAGCTGTCAAGTTACCTAAGACAGGATATCAGGACTACTTGGAACTCTTCTTAAAACATAGACCTTGATCTGCCAGTGGATGAGTCTCTACTGTTCATAGTTGGCTACATGTCATTCATTGATAAAATTATAGTGCATTTATTTCATGGTCCTTCATTGGGCTGTGAATTTAAGATGAGTCACTTGATATTTTTCAGTCACCTCATGGACTTCCATCAGATTTCAAAATGTGTCAGACACTAAAATGTGTTGATTTGTATGTTTCATATATATATATTGATCATTCTCAAGACTGTATGAACAAAAAAAAAATGAATCTGTTGTTAAAATATGAAAAAGGACAAAATCTGTATTTTGTTAAATTTTTTTGAGAATATGATAAGCATTCATTGGAACAAGCTACAGCTCCATTTAAATATTTGCATGCTTTTACAAGTTTAACCATTTTTATAGGCAGTTACCTTATGCAAAGATTACTTCTTTCTATAGATTTTCAAAATTTTTTAAATACAGGGATAGTTTATGTATTTTTCCCCTACAAATGCAGATCTGCCCTTTATGAAGACATGCTTGCAAACACATAATTACCAATGAATGTAAAAAGAAGGTCAGATATTACAGTTTCTGAGAGGAAAAGATGTTGACTTGTATATACTTTTTCATCTTTTTTTAATCCAGTTATAAATTTCTTCACAGTCATTTTGTATGATGACTGCAGAAATATATTTTAAAATAGTAAGATTTTGTCAGTGTACTCATTACATTTAATAGTTTTATATAGAGGGTAGTTTATTTCTTGCAATATAGAGACTGTATACCTACTTTAATTTTCATGCCATTCATTTTTTTAAACTTGCACAGGAAATTTTTCCACAAAATACTGTATGCACTTGCTTATAATATCAACTGCAAACTGCAATGACCTAGTTCTGCTGTTGCATCATGTGCTGACAGATCTAGATCTATGCACTCTTTAAGGAGTAGTCAAAGAAACAAGTAACATAGACCTGATCTGCCTGTGCCTAATGCAATGGCAGGATAGGGTCTATGTTGTTTGCATTTGGACTAAACTAATAAGCAAATGCATATGGTAGGTGTATTCTACAAATTCAAGCATTTTTGTGGCTGAAAACTTTCCAGTGTTTTATGAAAAATTACATTTTCATTAGTATTTTCTTGGTTTTGATATGGAATTCTACTTTTTCTGCAGAAGAATTATTATTCTTTGATAATTAAAACTGTTTTTTTTAGCAGCCAAAAAATATTCAAAAATTGGTACCTTCGAAAGTGGTCAATACACAGCATTTCCTTTCTCTTTAAAGTACGAGCCATGCCTGGTCAGTGAGAGTCAGTATATGTGAATTTTTTTCCATGGGTCTCAGTTTTCAAGGTTTTATGAAAAATAACATTTTTTTTTTTGTTTGGACTTCAATTCATGGATTGGAGATCATACTCATTCCACAGAATGTTCATTGTCTGGAGATGAACTTAGACCGAATTTAATAGATACATACTTAACATCAGGATACTGAGGAGTTACATAGTTCCATTAGGGTAGGATTACAGTCAATTAAGTATCTTTTGTTTATGTTAGATGAGAACTCTTTATTTTTTATGTGAATTTTATATTTTCATTTTCAAGTGCCATAAAAATGTATTTTATTGTTACAGTAAAATTATCAATGTGCTGAAATTTATTATTTTTTTATTGTGACCAAAGAAAAGGAACAAATGATAAATGCATCAAGCAAGCTTTTTAATCTTACTGTATTGCAATTGCTATTAACTGATTATATCTACTTTTTAGGCAATCATATTTACAATAAAATAGCCCATTTACCATTGCCAGACCTTGAAGTACAAGTAGTGGGTTGGTAGGTAGTATTTAGTCTCCCTTACTGTGAGTATTGTAAATAGTTGACATTATCCTTATGTTAGACAAACGGTTTGCAGCAATCTTTGGAGGGAGTCAGGGGAGTCATTAATAGCAGTTATTATAGGTTGATTAGTTGACAATAAACAAAGATGTTCAAAGAATTACATTATTTAAAAAATACTACCAACCTATTGGTAAAGAATTATGGTGGGATCTGTAGACTGTTGATCGTGGTCACACTCCTAGGCTGAATTAGACATCATGATGGGTAGCTACTTTGACTCCGCTCTATTTTTTACGAGGCCAGTATACACTTAATTCATTGACCACAAAGTTGACAAAATCTCTGTGCTGAAGGGTTGGATTAGATGGGTTTAATTACAGTATGTTCATATCATATTAGATTGTGTGTAATATACATTTGATTGCAAACATCCTTGACACGGATTATATGACAGTAGATTTGACTTTGAAATGCAAACAGCCTTGACATGGATTTTATGACGGCAGATTTGACTTTGAAATCATGAGAATTTTTATCTTGAGATTGTATTTCGAACAAGCACAAAATGATGTTACTTTCAAAAGGTCATTCCATGTTGATTTTTTTGGTGGAAATTCAATCCCAGACAATTTCAGTCCCACAACACAGACCTTAATCAGATCTGCCAGTATATTACACTTATTTCAATTTATGTCTCCTTTCTCCCTTTCCTCCCCTCCCACCCATTGTAGTAAGGCAGACACATTGGTTTTGTTCTATATGTCTTTCCATCCATACATCCATCATACATACATTGTTAGCAACTTGAGTGTATCACAAAACTGGACTAGGTTTTGGTGACCATGACCTTATTTTCAAGGTTACAAGTGTGAAAAATATGTTAAGTAAAGGACATCAGTGTATAAGGAAGATTTCTCCAATATGGTTTGACCAAACTGTATGTACATTGATGTGATGATACTGTAGCAGGGATCCCTTAATTTTTTTGTTTTAGCTTTTGATAGGCATGACTTATCTTTTAAGGTCACATATACATTCAGTTTGCTGAGGCAATTCATGAGAGGTTTGATTTTACTTTCAAAAACAAATTCCTTTTAGTTTTGTAGCTTATATATCAGTAAATAAGGTGCATAGTGCAGAATATTGTGAAATATTTTGATATCATAGCAGAATACCAATGCTTTTGATTTTTGCAAGTGCTTTGCTTTTTGTTTTTCTGTTTGTGCTGTTGTTTTATGTACTTATGTAAGCAAAATTTCATTTTCTGATCTCTTTCAAAGTAAACCAAAAGTAGTAAATTTTGTCCATGAAGTTACTGCATGCATTAACCATGAACAAATTCATGATTTTTTTTTATTGTAGTCTAGTCAATGACATATATTGATCTCTAATAACTTTTCTTCAACGTTTTTGATAGTGTTCAGACAGACACTCTCTTTATTTGTTTGCAAGTAAAGTGCAGCTGTAGCCTGCACAGACCCAGATCTGCCATCTAATTATGCACTGGCAGATCTAGGTCTGTGCAGTTAGAAATAATCAGTAGAACAAGCCGCATGTTGTTTGCAGTTGGATTTCTTGTAAGCAAGTACATACATTAATTCCTTCTAAGGGACATAAATTCATTTAAAGTGCAGAAACAAGGGAGCCAACTCCTAAAAGTATTACTATTTGTCAGTCAAAATACAGTGTGCAAATGCTGATGGACTGTAGTAGCACTTTAAAGGTATAAGCCATATAACAAGGCTTGTTGGAATATACAGATTTGATGCACCAACACCTAGCTGACTTTTGCTATATGTTATTACAAATTCAGATGGACAAAAAACATCAGTATTTCATACCATTTATCATGAAGTACTGTTTTTATACTTCGTTATAAAGGGATGTTGATAGTAAGGAAAGTTAACAAATGTTGCTGCTAATCTTATTATTTGCTAGTGTGTATGGGGTGGTATTGTTGTCTCAGGTAATAGGTCAATTTTTCAGTGTTCTCTTTAATATATTCTGTTAATTTAACACATATTCAAGTCTCTATACAACAACACATTACTGAGACAAACGGAAAAAAAGGAATTTCGCATAATTTTGTATTACCTCAAAGTCATTTCTTTGCTCATTAAACCTGTTTTGTATGATTATTTTGTCTCTGGTGCTTTTGACAAAAAAGGCAATCTTGTACTATTATTTTTAATCTTTAACGGAATTTATTTAAAGTTTGTTCAAACAAACTTAGAATTGAATTAGTTACCTATTATGTGTAGAAATTAGCTATTCTTGAACTCTTAAGTGTCCATTTTGCCCAAGCTTTTGTTTTTGCAAGATCTTTAATCATCTACTGGTCAAGAACTTGCCAATTTTTTAAAATATTTTTTCAAAAGTTTCTACTGAATTTTTTTTCTGGTTTCAATAAATTTTCTCCTATTCATTGCTAGCTCTTGTCTCACTGCTCAGTTAATGACATGAAACCAAAGTTATTACAATTCTATTTTTAATACAGTTTTTCTAATTGCTCACGGTTAATAAAACAAACGTGTTTACTTAAACTGTTCTTGCAAGGTATTGCTAAATCAAAATTTCGTTTTCATAATCACCAGTAAATTGATGCTTTAACTTTTGAACACGATGTAACTCAACCCTTGCAGTACATATAATTTTTTGCCATTTCTATTAGAAATATAAGCAAATTTTGTTTTATCTTTAGTCAGAAATGTGGTTAAGTTGAATGTACTGTATAATACAACTTCAAAATAGTAGTTAAGACTATTTCATATTTGAAGATTTTTATAACTGTCAAGCAAGTCTGATGTCGATTGAGTGTATTAAAGAAAATTGTTTTCTTCCATATTTTATTTTCATCAGCTGAATTGCCTCCATCATTGTCTTGGTTTTTCAAAAGATTATTGCAAATTGCAAGCTACAAACTTTAATTTACACTTAACTACTCGTTCTGATTTCATATATCATTCCAAAAACTCAAGCTTGTAGTACCAATTTAAAAGGTTCAGATATATTTTAACTGTTTTTCAGAGTTGGGAGAAGAACTGTTTGTTCATAATCAGGCCTGGTTATTTCATCTGGCTATAAGACCAAGTGAGATTATGTGATGGTCATGCATGCATCAGCTGTCATGCATCTTGCATCCATCCACCAACAATTGTGTGCCACCGTAAATGTTAGAATCATGAAATCTTGATAATTAAACACGGGGTCTATTCATACTATACCCATGCAACCAAAGAAGGTTACTGTGACCTACATTCTATGATTTACTATCAGAAGTATTTGTTTAACTCACGATCACAGTGATGTTTCCATACTATGTTGTTATTGGGTCTAATGCCATTTTTCAGCGCAAGATAAATAAATAAATTGCTCTGGTACCATAGAAAAGAGTGCACTTCTTTTGTTTTTTGTTAGTTATGACCCGTCTCATGAGCCAATATTTGATTGGTCAAGATCACTTAGTTTGAATTTATTTCTTGCATGACAATTCGTATTTGGCTGCTGAAGACGTTTTGATACTTGATTAACGTTTATACACGCTGTTAAATCCAGTTCAACTTCAAACTTCATAGACCCGGATCGGTTGCATAATGCACTGGCAGATCTGGTTCTATACTGATTGTTAGGCGTAACTACTAGAACATACATTATAGACCCAAATCTGCTGACGCATTATACAATGGTAAAACAAGGTCTTTGTTTGGAATTGGACTCTACATGTACATGTGTATATAAGGTACTTTCTGATTAGGCATCCGGTATACAATTTACTTACTAAGTAATTGATCATTTAAGAATAATTCTTGAACTAAGGTCCTCTCACATGATATGACAAACATTTGATCAGTACAAACTGTTTATATTCTATAGTCTTGGATTGTTTGTAATGTGACGACACCGCACAGTCCATATGGTAGTCAAATGGTTTCGACACCGCACAGTCCATATGGTAGTCAAATGGTTTCGACACCGCACAGTCCATATGATAATGACAGTTATACATAGAGCAGACAACACGGAATACTTGAAGTGGCTGGAGGCAAAAACAAAACTTTAACTTTTCTCGTTTATGAACGTTTACTAGGATAAGTTACTCTTCAGAAGTCATGCATAGAAAAGGTAGTTTCTGCAATCGTCTTTTTTGTTTCGGGGATGGGGGAGGAGTTGTTTTGTCTTCTTTTTTTTCTTCTTTTGTAACCTAGGTGCCTTGCTATTGAACATAACGCTATATCCAATGCCAAGGCCACTGTAGCTAAAAAGGATCCTTTTCTTTAGTATTCATGATAATCAAAATGTCCATGACCTAATTATTCATGACACTTCATAAACAGATTTGGGCATGAGAAGTTCCTTTTAAATATTTATCAGAGTTTGGTGTACTTGAATTACTCATGTTTTCTATTTGTATTTAATAAAAATTATATTCAGTTCTGTTTTCTGTCTTACAGTTATAGTATTATTCTACTTCTAAAAGCGTTTATCTCTCATGTCTAGAAGCTCTTAAAAGAGTCAAGCACCTCAAACCAAACAATTATTTTTATAGAACATCGTGCGTTCAAGGCCATTAGTGTACCAACAATTTCACAGTATTTAACATTTAATAATAGAAACAGGTTAGAATGAAAAAAAAATTATCCGAAGTTTCTTAAACTGCTAAAGATTGACAGATTTGCTCCTGTTAAAATCTATTTTAAAAATTGTGTTAAAAATGTTTAGAGAAAATATTGTTGAAGCGGTAAAAGTTTACAAATCCTCAAATTATTCCTATATATCTGCAATTTCCTATTAAATGGTCGTAGCCTTTTCCAAATTATGATTGTTGACAAGTGTCGTACATGAAAAACTGCATAGTTTAACTCCTGAAAAAAAGGATAATGTGCCGCCAACTCGTTACCATACCATACAAAGTGTATAATTTTTTTTTAGCTGGGAAGAAATGCTTGCGATCTCTTGGTGCATAGATCGAGAAAATAAATCTAGTCAAAATTTACCACTTAAATATTGCAAGTTACCTCTCGCTAGATCCGCATTTTCTAAAATATTACTTGCTAAAATCATAACCCTCTGTTTTAGAACAAAATGACCACAAAAGTGTCTTACAATTCTATGGCCTTAAACGAAGTAACAGAAAGAAGCCAAAACAACAAGTTTAGTAAAATAAATAAATACATTTATTTCTCTAAGTTACAAATTAAAAAATGATTTTTACATTATTGTGAATTAAAACAATAATAAATGTACTATCACAAGTACAAAAGTAGAAAGTGTATTTAATGAACTTCAGTAATCTTGAAGGTGCTGATGTACCAACAGTCTTGGTGCATCACAATGACATGATATAGATTGTCTTTGAATGAGCTAAGGATAATCTTAATGTAGTATTTTAGTGCAAAATGTCAATGAACAACTTGTAATTCCATTGAATAATTTAAATGATTCTTTTAAAAATATATTTGAACACAAAAGTAAATGATTCCACATATTTAACATAAATCGTGAATTAATTATTTTGTTTACCATATCATTTAATACTAATTTCACTTGACCTAAGACAATATAAAATACGGTGAATGTGGGTCACAAGTTCGATTTCAGAGTTTGTAAATAAGGTTCGACACGTGGACTTAATTCAAATAAACATTTTGAACAAAAATGATGAAAGGTAGACACAAGCCTCAGCAAAGGCAATAGAGAGGTAGTCCAGAACTCAATCCTCAGTCACGGACAAAAGTCTGGCACATAATATAAATGAAATATACATAACAATAGAGATAATGACGCACTCACCTAAGGCGGACGCCATAATTCTCTCTCTCTCTCTCTCTCTCTCTCTCTCTCTCTCTCTCTCTCTCTCTCTCTCTCTCTCTCTCTCTCTCTCTCTCTCTCTCTCTCTTTCTCCTTCTTCTTCTTCTTCTTCTTCTTCTTATTATTATTATTATTATTATTATTATTATTATTATTATTATTATTATTATTATTATTATATGTCAGTTTTCAGATTTAAAATTTACATTTCTTATTTTTTGTCTTCCGATCCCACTTCGCTTGCAAGTTTAATGACCTTTTTATTATACCTGTATAGAAACTGTTATGGTTACAATGTTGCAAATACAGTTTATGAACTCAATTTGGAAACATATTGGCTAAAGGAGAAAGACAAAATGGTGGCCCATTTAAATGGTCAATTTCTTGACCAGCCTGTCCATCAATTGCAATTGCGTGATGTTTCGTGTCTTTTTGTCGATTGGATTGGCCAACGGTCAGTTGCTGTTTCTGTAACTAGATAAGGGACTGACACACCACACAGCCTCATAGGGTTAATCGCAGTGGACAGTCAATTTCTTATAACCATTAACTAACATTTTCAGACACCGAATCAGCATTCGCTATATATCCAACTCGAGGTAAAATTTATAAAACTTTATTATTATTTTAGTCCAAGTATTGAAATTCTCACTTGCAACTTAACATTTTAGTATATTTTTGTGCTGACATTTTCAAAGGAAAAGTGTCAGACTTAAGTCAAAATTATTTGATTATGGCAGGTGAGGATATTTCTCAAGCGCAGGCCACAGATCACGGAGCCAAGGTATCTAGGTTGGTAGAAAGTCAAATGATATTTTGAGAGTCGCGCGTCAGATACCCGCCCAGGCCAGCCAGGTTTAGTACCGATAGGAAAAATCACTTAAACACACATTTTCTCGCATGATATAGTTTATATTATTTAAAAAAACCGTTAAAACAAGCAAACAAATGACATCATATATATATATATATATATATATATATATATATATATATATATATATATATATATATATATATATATATATATATATATGTTGGATCCAGCGGACATAATATACGGGTATAGACAACATTTTTATAAATCACAGTAATTTAAACTCCAGGGATTAAAATGGTCTTAGTTGCATCGAGAATTCATTTGTGCCAAAGGAAGCGTGTTGTCTTCTTGAGGTTACTGTAATTTTAAAGAAAATTCTAGACTTTCGCTTAAATTGTTTAATCAGAAAGCATCCTTTGCGTTGGGATAAAAACAAAACTGAAATAGATAAGAATTTAATAATTGTTACACTTTGGTGAACAAATAAAGACGATGTAGGCAAACTCTTGATCAGCTTTAACCTTAACAAAGTTCCTACTCATACCATTTTAAATTCCGTCCGTAAAATAAGCTGAGTTAAAAATCATTTAATTAAATAAATTGAAAAATTCAAAAAGAGTCTTTGTAAGTTTAATGTAGGCTATACAACAAATCATTATGAGTGAAGAAGAGGTATTTTTTGGCAAACATTACAGAGCCTTCAGAACGAGAACTGTAATGCATTTATGAATTCATAACACGGATGTAGCCAATGCTCTCTATGTTCTTTACATTTTTCACACACTGGTTAAATATTTGTATGCTTGCCTTGAATAGAACGCAGTAAATAAAAATAAATATTTTAAAAATTACATAATAGTATAAATTCGAAAGTCACTTTAATTTAAGTAAACGCTGTACAGATATCATTTTAGTGAGACCAGATAAATTTTGCCATATTGTATATTATGTGTTATATATATTGTATATATTTTATCTCGGCGTGACCAGATATAGCTTATTCATTCCGAAAACACTTCTGAAATGCTACCACCGAAGCCTCTGAATAAAACAGATTGCGTGTAATTGTGTAATAACGTTTACGGCACCTCAGAACTGTAATGGAAACATGGTGCTCAAGTAAAGTTGGAAAAGTAAATAAGTGAAAAATTTCACAAACCTTTAGGAAGATATAATCTTCCAATAAATGCAACCACTATTCACAGCAAGATAAAACACAAAAGGTATCGATGTTAAAATTATGAAAAATGTATATGAAATTAATATTAAAGGTTTGCACGTGTTGAATAAAACAGAAACAAAGAAATAAAATGTAATTAAAACTTTTGGTTGTGACTGTATGATGCTTCAGAAAAATATAATATTGTTTTGTCAGTAACCTGCATTCGGTATTAGTCCGTAACCTATTCCACAGAATAATGCTCCTTGAATGTCTAATAGGATAGTTGTGCATCGTGACATAGTTATACTTAAGTTTTCTTTTCTATAAGTAGTACATATAATACAATTTTCATGTTCATTAGCCACGCCATCCTCAAAACCAACAATTTCAAAACACCTCCTTCCCCCTTTCCCACTCCTCATGAGCATTGTATTTGGATCTCAACTTTACTAATAGTATCCGTTCCAGTCCCGTCTTAGATCGACCAGACTTATTTTATTGCTGTCTCTTTGTGCTAAAATGTGTTCAGTGATGCGTAGGTTTATGGCATATCTAAAGACAATACAGCATGATTTGAAAGTTAGAAAAACTACGCTTAAATCATAGCCGTCATAAAAAGTTGTCAAACATTGAAATGTCTGTGATATAAAAGATAATTTAAAAAAGAACCACTAGGATATATGCATGAAATACATATTTCAGTGGCAGATAATTCGTCTTGAGGTCATAATAGCGGACCAAGAATATATATTTTTTTAAATTGCAACTTCAATAGCGAATAGTTTTGGAGTTTTTTTTCTTTTAAATTTGTAATGCAAATTTTTTCATGTTCTTTCCAAATGTAGACTCTTGCTAAAACTGAACTTGCCATCATTTCAACTATTCTTACTTAAAATCTATAGTGTTTAGTTTACATGCCATCGTTTGAATGCCGGTAGATGAAATTATGAATTCAAGATTTTATGGCAAAATTCAATTTGCAATTTGCGCTTTGTAACTGAGGCAACCATAAATAGGAAAATAACATACACGACTCTTTTACAGCAAATTTAAACGGAGCAGCAATGATTTTTTTAAAAAATAACACGTTGCAAGTAACAGTTTGTATTGAGTCTAATGCAACGCAATATGTGTCATCTTCAGTGTTTTGAGTAGTCGGTATATAAAGGGATAAACTTTAAAATGTTAAACATTATAGCATAGCCTTCAAATTATTGTAGCGATCTTACTTCTCGGCATGGTGAACCCTGGTAGCAGCAGGAACTTTTACTGCGCGTTTATTGCTTTTAGTACTGTGTCTAGCCACTACAGTCTTTGGATTCTCTGACGTATAAATTACACACAGCCCAAGAATTAACGCTATATTCTCAGTCCAAGATTTTTATGTCCCACCAAAACTTTTGTTTCATCTTCTATTTCGTCTTCTAAATTTTATTCCATTAGACCATTGTTTTTTTAAATGTCTTCGAAATCCTTCGCTTCTTCCATGTCGTCATATATTATTATATGTAACATCTTGTTAACTCTACTTACTCATTTTCCAGTTTGCTGCCTATAGTTTCAGTTTTCATTCTCCCTACGTAAATCTAATGAGTTAACTAACAGCTTTTATGATTCCTCATTTATTATCATCCCGTTATGTCTTCCCAAGCTCTTTTCGACTGCACCATCCTTCTCCAACTCTTGTATTTCTTCATTTCTTATACTAGCAATAACATAATACTCGAATTAGCTTGTAGATTAGCTTGCGAATTAGCATCTGTGGATGTGACAAAAAAGTCTCAAATGCTTTCTTTTTGCTACTCAATTCAAATGCGTTCTTTTTGCTACGCAACACAAATGCGTTCTTTTTACTTATTATACGCAAAAATAAATTTGTCTTTAGCTTTATATTAGCAATTTTGACTCCATTATAAGCATTGCTATTTAAGTAGGCCAAAGTTAGGTAGGTAAGAAATGTGCACATATTCTACCTTTAAAAGGAGGCCGAATAGGCATGATGGTTTTATTTATAGGCATAATCAAGTACAACATCAACCAAGGTTTTTTTTAACAGGAATATAAAGGACGTTGTCTTTAATATGCGTCTAGGTTGCACGTACAGGCGGAAGTACACAAAGCAGAGGCATATGTATTATTGGAAAGGACGAATTCGCTACCAACTTCATGTTTAGATTTAATACGGAAATAAAATAGTCTTCAAGTAACAAAGAATAATGTTTTAGTGACCTATTCCAAATTAGTATTTTATTTTAAATTTAGTAAAATACATTTCTTCAAAATGATTGTTGTGTTAATCGTAACTATTGATTTAGACTCTGGCTATCTTGAATTTAGTCTAGATTTAATTATAAAATGCAGATATTATACAAATGTAAGAAGTTGAAAAAGCTCGAAGGAAAAGTGTAATCTTACATGCATTTCGCGTATTTCAAACATAATGTTTTTACAGATGTATCTTTTGGATGGCAGCATTATATATATATATATATATATATATATATATATATATATATATATATATATATATATATATATATATATATATATATATATATATATATATATATATATATATATATATATATATATATAAAGAATACAAATCATATGGCGAATAACAACCCTCTCAAGCGTACTGGATCCACCAAGGGATCACGTTTGTCAGGGATTAATTAAAATAGATGCAATAAACTGACGACGAACAGTACGAAACTAGTAACTAATTAGCCTAAGCGCTTTCGACTCTTAATGAGTCTTTTTCAAAGGCAAATACAAAACATAGTTACGACAAACAAATAAACACAAAAACGTTGTGTTGTAAACCTCTACATTTCTATCTTCATATATATAATGCATTTTCTTACTTTATCCTTATGTTACTAAAAAATCCGATACGAGCTTCGCCATAAAAAATAGACGATGATACACTTTATACCAAACGTATCCCAAATAACAGATGACTTTTCATCATTTATTACTTTTCGATTTTTATTTTCAAGTTCTCATTTCAATTTCATTTATTAACTAATAGTAATGATTATAAATTGTCAATTTTAACGTGACACATCAATACATAATTAGTTTAATATTCCGATTAGATTAAATTTGAAACACTGTGTGAAAATAGTACATATTTGCTACTTTTGGGGTTGGATGGACATAATTAATTGAAGTGTTAAAAAAATGCCAGTTAAGCTAAGGAAACTTGCTTTATATGATTGATATCCTGAAGAATGCAAGCATGTCGTATTTGATTTTTGTCACATAAATCAAATAAATCAATAAAAAATCATAAAATATTACTTTTTAAAATTGCCATATGGTATTTTCATCATTTCTTTGGACGTAACCCATGATTCACTGGGCTCATAAAATCTTTTCACAGCCCAATATCCCTTTAACACCACTGTGACGTCTGGTCTCGGTGTTTCCTGTCATACTGCAATTAGTTTCCATGGAATATAGAGTTGGTCTTGTAAAGTGTTCTCTCTCTAGCCTTCTACCGACGCTCGTAACGGCAGATTTTAATCTAGGCAGTTTGCAATTCGACCGACTTAAAAGCGAGTTCAGACGGTAGTGAACTCTTTATATTGTTATTGTAACTGGGTCACATATAATCAAAATCAGGTTCCAAGTCAAATATTCCCTCTGACTTTCTGTGACACTTTATATGAGTATCAGTCAGAATCTATATTGCACCTATTTTAAAAAAAAGTACCTTTCAGGCGAGCATTAATGTCCTCGTGGGACTAAAAACAAAAATACCTGTCATTAGAGCATTAATACCCTCGTGGGACTTAAAACAAAAATACTTGTCAGTAGAACTTTAATACCCTCGTGGAACTGAAACCAAAAATACCTGTCAATAGAGCATTAATACCCTCGTGGGACTAGAAACAACAAAAATACTCGTCAGTAGATCATTAATGTCCTTGTGGGAGCAAAAACAACCAAAATACCTGATAGTTGACCATTTATATCCTTGTGGGACTAAAAACAAAAATGCCTGTCAGTAGAGTATTAATACACTCGTGGGACTGAAAACAAAACTACCAGTCAGTAGAGCCTTAATACCCTCGTGGGACTAAAAACAAAAATGACTGTCAGCAGAGCATTAATACCCTCGTGGGACTAAAAACAAAAAAAATCAATAAAGCATCAATGTCCTCGTGGGACTAAAAATAAAAGCACCCGACAGCAGAGCATTAATATCCTCGTAGAACTAAAAACAAAGCACAGTTTATATTCCTCAACTTTTGAAGCGTGTACTCCTTTATCGTATTGAGATTATTCTTACAATTGGATTTTGATTTGATGTTATGTTAGTAAATGATCTATTTTTAAATGCAGATCATATAAGAAAAGTCAGTTTTTCATTGTGCCAGTGAGATATCTGTAACGCCTTTGTTTCTTGGACCAATTGCTGGGTTAACATACACCCTCTTTTTGCTGGACATGTCCTCCTTTTGGGTCCTTTAATCACGCACTCTTCGGAATGTCTTTTTGTTTGAAAGTTTAAAAACTGGTAACCCTAACCAATAATGAAAATAGAACATTATGAGTTCTTTAAACACATTTTTATTTCCGATGTGTCGCCAATTCGGACTGATGGAATGCGCCGTAGAGGACAAAAGCTTGTCCAATCAGAACGTTGCTGTTGAAGTTTTAATGTCACGTCAATAATTTCAAATTCACGTGTTGTATCAAAATGCATGTTATTGAAATTCCATTTTCTAGGTCGAGATTTTAGATTGTATCTGTTGAATTAAATAGTAGTGGTTGAAAGTTATATTTTTTTATGTCGAGGTTTTAGATTGTGTCGTTTGAATTATACGGAGGTGGTTGAATTTCAATATCATACATCTAGAATTCATACTTTACGTATTGGTTCAAAGAGTTTATGAACCGCTCCTGTGGCCTAGTGGTTAGAGCGTCCGCCTTGGATGCGGGAGGTCGTAGGTTCGATCCCCGGTCGAGTCATACCAAAGACTTACAAAAATGGTACTAACAGCTGCCTCTCTTGACGCTCAGCATTAGGAGGTAAGTGTTAGGACTGGTCGGCCTGGTGTCAGAATAATTTGACTGGGTGAGACATCATGCCACATGTCTGCGGCACGATGCCCCAATGCTAGACATCACTATAAACTGCCACACTGCAGACATCGTAGCGATATGACTGAAAAATTGTTAAAGCAATGTTAAAAATCATAATCACATCACATCAAAGAGTTTATGTTGAAAGTTCCATCTCATATGTTGAGTATTTAGATTTCATCTGTTGAGTTGCACAGCGATGGTTGAAAATTCGATGTCCAATGTTGAGTGCTTCAATTGTATTTTCTGAATTACACGGCGGTTGTTGAAATTGTTGATTAACATAATCGTGCTGAAAGCTCCATTTCATATCTTGAGTGTTACAGAGTGTATTATTATTATTATTATTATTATTATTATTATTATTATTATTATTATTATTATTATTATTATTATTATTATTATTATTATTATTATTATTATTATGACTTTATTTAAAAAGGGTAACTCAATTAGCTAAGAACTAATCTACTTTGAGGCCCTCATTCAAAGGAATTTATTTATTTTTGCTGCATCTCTGAAGCCATTGTATATACTGGGTTTGGAAAGAGGAAATAGAGAGGGCATTTCTAATCGCAACTGGAATACTATTCCAGAGCACAGTTCCAGAGTATTGGAAACTTTTTTAAAATAATTCCTTATTTGGTTTGGGAATTTTGTAATGTTTGGTAGACATTGATCGCAGGTGGGGAGTATTTCCAGGTAGCCTATACTTGAATAGTGATTGTAAATATTCAGGAGCACTATTATTGGCTATCCTGTATATTAATTTGGCTTTTCTTAAACAGATTCGATCTTTAATAGGTAGTATTTTTAACTTACCAGCTAAATTTTCCTTGCTTTCTTTTTGGATTGATATTAACTCAAAGTTCTTTTTTGGAGATGTGCCAGCTTTGCTAAGTTTTTATCATTTGAATTACCCCATACTGTATTACAGTAGTCTAAATAGGGTTGTATGTAACTGTTATAAAATAGTTTTATGTGCTTTTCTGGGAGAAAGTGTCTTATCCTACTGAGAAGCCATAAACTTGAATTGACTTTTTTTTACTGATATGTTTGATTTGTTCAGTCTATGATAGGTTATTATCTACCAAAAGACCAAGTAGACTATCGTGACAGACCATTTGCAACCTTTTATCCTTCCATGTCAGACATAGATCATCGCTATCAAGTTTTCTTTTTTTACCGTGTTGAGATAAGTAATATTTTAGTTTTACCAGTATTAACCACCATGCCATTGCATGTGCACCGATTTTCTAGTTTGTTTATGGCATTCTGTAAGGAAATTTCGAGTTCTTGTTTTGTGTTTTGGATGTCTGACAATGTTGTGTCATCTCCATAGAGATCTGTAGATGATACTGATTCCTTTAGTACAAGTGGTAGGTCATTAATAAATAAAATAAACAATAATGGACCCAGAATACAGCCTTGTGGTACTCCACATCTAATTGTTTCAGGTTCAGACAGAAAATTATTAATATAAACATCTTGTGTTCTCTCACTTAAGTATAAAGTAAACCATCTAACTGTGCTTTCATCACATTGGTAGATTTTCAGTTTCTTCAAAAGGATTTCATGATCTACCATGTCAAAAGCTTTCCTGAAATCTACAAATACAGAACCTATTATTCTACCTTGATCAAGTGCTTGAAGCCATTTATCAGTTAGGGCGATCAAGGCAGTCTCACATGAGTGTTGCTGTCTAAAGCCTGATTGATTAGGGTATAACATAAAGTGTTTGGTTAAATATGATATGAATGAATCATGGACATGCTTTTCAATCGATTTTGATAAGTTTGGTAGTATTGAGATTGGCCGGTAGTTATCAGCATCATCCTTAGTACCAGATTTGCGAATAGGAGTTACTTTTGCAGTTTTCCATATTTTGGGAACAGATGAGGATGCAATACTTAAATTGATTATGAATGTTATGCTATCTACAATAGCAGAGGCAGAAGATTTAATGAGTCGTGGACCAATCTGATCAAGTCCTGTAGCTTTCTTAGTATCAAGTTCACTGAGATATTTCTTAACAAAGTTTGTTGAGACAGGTGGGATGGAGAAACATACCTCCTTAGATATTTTGCTGCTGCATAACTTTTTCAGTTCAATAAAGTTGTTTTCAATCACTGGTTCTTTTAACTTTGTGGTAATATTGGTGAAAAAAATCATTGAAAACATTTGCAATGTCATTGTCATCAGTGACTATGGTGTCATTTACCAGAAGTGAGTGGATTTTATTTATCTGATCTTTGTGTGTTCCTCAAGTGAGTTTATTGAAGACTTTCCAAATGCAGTTTTTGTCGCTCTTTTTGTTTTCAAGCAATGATTACTAGTAATTTTGTTTAGCTTTTTTGATCATATTTGCTATTTTATTTATCCATATGTTATATTGTGCATGGTTTTCCATAACCTTAAATTGGTCTCTTGTTTTCAGAGCATCAAGGATTTCAGTTGTAAGCCAATTAGGTTGGATTTCATTCTTTACTCGATGTACTTTCAGTGGTGCATGCTTAGAGACTACATCCATAAATAAGTCAGTCCCCACCCTCAGAGCTTCATCTATATCATCCAAATTTTGATCATCTTCCATGGAGCTTTATATAGGTCTTTAAGAAATTATTCTTCGTTAAAATTTTTGAATGATCTGTAAGTGATAGTTTTGTGTGTATTTTTCTTATTTCTCTTGCATTTAACCTTCCTTGTCAAAAAAGTAGCATAGTGGTCACTAAGACACAGTGGTGATTAATCATTTTATTGTGCTAATCAGAACTGTTCTTTTTATATGGTAAAATGATGTGTTGGTGTTAAAAGTAACGTTACGCAATGTCCACTAACAATTAAAAAAATAACGAATATTAAGATAAATCATTTGTGTATTCAATTATGAGGCGCCTTTAAATTTCATATATTTACAGTTTGAAAGTTACCATTCAAAGGTCGAGAATGACTATGAATTTATTCGCCAGAGGTCGCTGTCATGAAAGGACCGCATTAATTTTAAACAAGGAGGCTGTTTCTCGTTGCTGTGAAATTCAACAGATGAAATCTAAATACTAGCCATATGAAATGGTGCTTTCATCACAAACAGTTGCATAAAACGTGCGAATTAAGGAATCTCAACATATGATATTGCAATTTCAACCCCTGATGTGTAATTCAAAATATACACCGTAAAACGTCAAGATAGGCAATAGAACTTTAAATCACCACCACATAATTCAACATATAAAATCTAAAATCTTAATCAAGAAAATGGAACTTTAAGGATATGCGATTTTAATCCAACACATGATGTTGGATTTCTCGACATACGACATCGAAATTTCAACTGCAACTTTCTCATTGGACCATGTTTTGTCCGCTACAGCGCCACATATAATATCTCTCATGTTAAAAAGTGTCATTCTTTCCCAGCCTACTGTTGGCTCACAAGGCTGGATGACGTAAATAATTTCGCATGTGTTTTTTAAGTTTAAGCAAGTAAGGGTTACATTCATTGGCACATTAAAAAATTATGTTAATGCTAAACAAAGACTTGTAAAAATTGTGCTAACAGCTGCCTCACTTGGCACTCATCATTAAGAGGTTAGTGTTAGGACTAGTCGGCCTGGTGTCAGGATAATGTGACTGGGTGGGACATGATGTTACATGTCTGCGGCATGATGTCCTAGTGCTATAAACCATTATAAACTGCCACACTGCGACATCGTAGCGATATGACTGAAATATTGTTAAAGCCGAGTTAAAAATCCAGATCACGTAAACATATACTCGCTTTTTTATCGATTTATAACAGAATGTTTATATCGGACTTATGAGAGTTAAAGTCAACATAAATCTCTACAAATTTTTGAAGTCGCATTGTTAACTCATTCAGGTATATTTTCATTGTAATAAATAATAAATGTGAATTTCTACTTGAAGATGTAAATATATCTTGATGTTACGTATTTGTATTTTAGGAAAGATATTAAAGAAAGTTTACAGAAACCAGAGTTTTATTACAGCGTTTGTTAGAACTGGACAACAGAAAAAGGGCCCTTAGATGTATACTTCATTATCAGTTGCATGAAAGAAAAATCTTTTCAGTCTGAATATTCCTAAATTACTTTTATGCTTAAAATTAGCACGGTTTATAGCCAAACAGGACCCAATAAAATACTTTTGGACAAAGGTTGACATATTTTGTCCTTTAATTTATGTTACACCTATTTTGTCCCTGCCTATGTAAGGTCTAGCATCTCCCAACCCCAAAATAATATAGATTTCAAACTGCAAAAGGAAGTGGATTTTGTTCAGTATCTCTGGAAAAAAAAAACAAAAGACTAAGTTACGGGTTTCTAAATAAATTCTGAAGTCATTTTTATACATTCTGCTATCACGATTCTAACGCATTTCTTTGTATTTATTTCTGAGTCAACATAATTTGCTTATCTTACGATGTAAACTGCACGTAGCACATCGCGTGCTGCATGCTGATGGATAAACAAGGCTGATGAATTGATAGTTTACGACGGGCCAGTGGATCCATCGCCAGAGAAGACATAAGCCTGCTTTCCTTATCAGCATACCACATCATATAAAATCAAAGAATTTTATCTTGATGCATATTCAGTTTGCATTAGTGTTACGTTGTTTTGGTGTGTACTTAATATTTCATCGCAAATAGTTGAACAATGTTTTATTGGAAATTATTTGAAAAATGATCAATTTGCGACGTTTTGAATTTGTATATGATCTTGAATGGCATTCAGCTAGGTGACGGACGTTAGACCTGAACATCAATGAAGCTGTCAGTGTACCTGTAAATCACCTGATTCTCACACTTTTTTGAAGATGGGTATCTTTATGTGTTAGGGTGTGGGTGACATAAGGTGATACGTCAATAAAAAGCTCGTTCTTTATTTTACAAAAAAACCGAGGAGCTTTATTTTTAAGTTTCTCTCTCTCTCTCTTTTCTGTCTGTCTGTCTGTCTGTCTGTCTCTCTCTCTCGCACTCGTGAGAGAGAGAGAGAGAGAGAGAATATTTTTATAGACATATGTGATATAGTGCTCAATTGCTATTTGGACTAATGCCATTCATCTTCGGTTTGGAATTACACTATTTAGCTTATTTTGCCAACATATATGAACAGACAATCTTTTTAACTAGATTGCTTAATATTTTTGTGGGTAAAGACACTTCGGAGTCGGGATGTCGCGAGATCAAACCCCGTCTGAGTCATGCCAAAAACATAAAAATGCTACCAGCATCTGCCTCACTTGGCTCTTAGCATAAATAGGTTAGTGTTAGGACTTGTCGTCCTGGTGTCATGATAATGTTACTAGTTGGGACATGATGCTACATGTCTGCGGCATGATCTCTAAGTGATACACATCGCTATATAACTGCCACACTTCAGACATCGTAGCGATATGATTACAATTGCTAAAGCGACGCAAAAAATGCAACGTAAACCCCACAGAGAAACACACACTACACATAAGCGAACGCAAGAAGAGTTCTCAAACATCTGGAGTACACCTTATTAAATCCAAAATATATTTCCTAAGCTACATGGAAGAAACACAACATATGATTACGACGGATGAACTTGGTAGGTTGCCCTGGAGTAATTTCATAAAAGTATTTCCTCTCAACAACAACCCTACCTCGACATAAGCATACCATTTCATTGCGTTGCCCCTTCCCCCTTCTTTAGGGGCTGGGCGGGGTTTCTGAGAACTGCACGATTTGTTCCGCCTTTAATAAGGTATTATGCTGATATTATTTTCTTGTTATAAACCTTATGAACATATCTCTAAATTCCAGGAGTATATTTAATGCGATGAAATACAATATCGATTTTTTTTATATGAAATTTGTACGAGTCATAATTCACGATAAAGTACTTATAGCCAGGTGGCTACCTGCGTTTTGTAGCGTATAGCTTTGAAATGTTAGTACTAAATCATTATTTAAATTATAAATTCTGATTGGTCAAAAGTTTCTGTACTAGGGGCTCATTGATCATTATCCATCAACCAATTTATACGATATCAACGCAAAGAGACGATGATTAAGACTTGCTCTGTAAACTCTCAAGAATTCAGGCCGTTCTCGACAAAACTTCAAAAAATCCAAGGTATTTATTTGCTTGACGTGGATTCTGGAATTCTATTTTCACGTTCAAGGTATTTTCTTGCCATGGTCTCAGGAATTCGAGTCTCATGTTCAAGGTATTTTCTTGTCACAGATTCGGAAATTCGATTTTCACACCGTCAGAAGACTTCGTTGATGAACGAGGCAATAAAATCTTACGAAAAAGTCGTCGGTGGAAATGGTTGTGAAATCACAAATCTACACCCTGTGAAGTTATTCCACGTCAACTCTCTGGTAAACTAGGTAATCTTATTACATCACTTGCATGTTTTGTTTAAGTTTTATATAGCGTCCAGTGAAGATAATATTTGAATATTGACTAAAAATAGTTTTAATTTTGTGTAACAATTATATTAGTTATTTCATGTCCACTTTAAATTGAGATCTTTGTTAATATCATTGTATTTGATGACCCATTCAAATAAATAGATAAGCTAAATAATTAATTATTTAATTAATTAATTTTTTAGTTATTTAATTAATTAATGGAATGATAATAATAACAGTTATTATTATTATTATTATTATTATTATTATTATTATTATTATTATTATTATTATTATTATTATTATTATTATTATTATTATTATTATTATTATTGAAGCACAACATTTAAAAAAAGTGAGTGAATTTACAAAAGCGTATGTAATACGCTTTTGGAATCTAATGACTTGCTATGCAATTTAATATTGATCTCAAAACTGACGCAACGCAAATTATTCATTTTAATGTCATAACTAACTTTAAACAAATTATCCATTCTATGATGTGAAGTACATTATTATTTTTGAAAACTTTATTTCTCTAGGCTACGAAGTTAATGGATCAGTCTGTGTCTAATTTTGCTTAAATCTTCCTCTCTAATGTTCATACATTTCAGTCATATACACTAATTTACCTTTCTTTCAACGGTAATTTTTAAGCTGCCATGAAAATGAAAAACGCAACAACAGCCCTAAAAAAAACAACAAAAAAAAAACAACAAAAAACAAAACAAAAACGTCGAAACAAATAACAACAACAAAAACAATCAAACGAAAATCAAATAAAATAAAGTATAGACAGCAATAATATGTACTGATCGTGTGTTTTACTACAAGTCAATGTGTCATGATTTTTCGCAAAATAACGCGGTCTTTTTCCACAATCGAAACCTTTTCTTTAAATAAAATCGCATTAAAAGCAAACGAGTTCAGTAAATACCATTAAATATACGGGTTAAGGCCAGAAATTCTTAACATGGAGAGCTCGTCCCAAACAAAAATGACTAGCCCTTTTATTTTCTTTATTTCTTAAATTTTATTCATAGATATTTAACATACAGATTTATCAAAATGTATTGATACTTTGAAATTTCATATATTTAAATTAATTTATTTAATGAAAACTATGAAATTTTAATTTGAATTTGTACTTAATACGGGGAGCGATCTCCCATAGCTGAAAACATTCGAATAACTCACACCTTTTCCATATAATTCGTGTTTAAAAAATTTTATTTATGATTGATTAAGATAACGCTAGTAATTTGCAGACACAGATATAGAGATGACTTTGATGACACTTTTCTGCTAATACAATAGCAATGGTGTTTTAGAATGTTATTGTTGACTGGATCAATATATAATATCTTTGTTGGTCTTCAGTGGACTAATACTATAGCGCCTATTGGTCGAGATCTGTGATGACGTGTAATTGTCTAGATTCTAGATGAGATTGATAACAAATTATGGATAAATCTATGCGATGAAAGATGAAATGTGTTTGGTTAGAAACAAATTATATACACAACAGATAGGTCTCTCAGCCTTGATATTTTAGTCTCATATAATTTATGCTGTCATGTCAACTACTCACTTCACAATGAGGTAGATTAAAACGCATACAAACCAAATATCTAAATTCTTTTCCCAAAATGACTACCTTAAACGTAAGTGACTAAAATACCTGTATAAAATGTAACTTTAAATCGGTATGTGATATATTTACTGACTTTTCTCTTAAAAAAAATCAATAATTTTCTAACGATAATGATTTGGAAATGTTTCTTTTCTGCCACTTGGCATAGAATAGTTGCATATTTATTCACTTTGGAAAACGGCAGTTTAAGTGTCGTTCATCTGTGGCCTATTTGGAAATGTGAAAACTATTTGATGTTACCTACTCGGTCCTTTGATCTATATTCTCCTACGGCATAATATCTATCTATCTATCTATCTATCTATCTATCTATCTATCTATCTATCTATCTATCTATCTATCTATCTATCTATCTATCTATCTATCTATCTATCTATCTGTCTGTCTATCTATCTATCTATCTATCTATCTATCTATCTGTCTGTCTCTCTGTCTCTCTGTCTATCTGTCTCTCTGTCTATCTATCTATCTATCTATCTATCTATCTATCTATCTATCTATCTATCTATCTATCTATCTATCTATCTATCTATCTGTCTCTCTGTCTCTCTGTCTCTCTGTCTGTCTATCTATCTATCTATCTATCTATCTATCTATCTATCTATCTATCTATCTATCTATCTATCTATCTATCTATCTATCTATCTGAAATATTTCATATAAGTTACATATATATCGATCGTTGAAAAACATTAATAAAAAATATGCCGTGCTAGCTGGATCTTAATTTCATAGGTACCAGTAATGTTTTTGATAAAACTATTTTTGTGTACATCTGTGTTTCCTATGGTACTAGAATTATTCATTCTATTCCCAGATTCCCCGCATGAGTAAGGCGTAGTTGAGAAAATAAATAATTTTCAATATTGCCCACGGCTTACCTTGTGATTGATCTGTCCTTCCAGGTACCTACTTTTCGCACACTCGACCCAGTACATTACACTTCCACGTGTGAAAGTCAAGATTAGAAATCTTCCCTTAATTTTTAACATAAAAATAGAATTTTTTGACATAATCTGGATAACGTTCAAATTGCCAATTATTCTGGCAATAAACTTAAAATCAATATATTTTAGAAAAAGGACAAAAACAAAGGTATACATCATATCTTACTTGTTTTAAACGATAGTAAGTATTTTTCCCATATAATTTTTTTTTTATAAATGCGTTTAAGATCTCTTTCTCATGACTAAGATATTTTGTATTAACAAGTTTGTAGGGAGTAGTATTTTTATTACTACTGATGAACTATTCTGACTAAAATAGGTAAGTTATATACTGCATGAAATGAGATTAATGTCATTTTTTCATTGCCACCTTGCTTTTCTTGTCTTTGTTCAATCAAGACAATGTATATAAATTCTTTATTGCCTTTCTTGGACGAACTCGACGAGTTGTTGTTTTTTGTTAACGTAGAAACAACATTAAAAATGATTGTCAGACAATCATTCTTATCTAACAACCCACCTACCTATCAACCTACCGTCCTATATACCCGAATACTTATAACATAAAAACTTGCAACCAAACTCCATACCTTCCAAAACCCACATACAAGCCTATATATAAATATAAATATATATATATGTATGTATGTATGTATGTATGTATGTATGTATGTATGTATGTATGTATGTATGTATGTATGTATGTATGTATGTATGTATGTATGTATGTATGTATGTATGTATGTATGTATGTATGTATGTATGTATGTATGTATGCATGTATGTATGTATGTGTCTCTGTCGGTAGCTAAGTACGTGGCAAAAAAATGTTCGAGCCAAAGATTGAAGTAATCGTAATCTTATATTAGCTACCGACAGAGACACATACATACATACATACATACATACATACATACATACATACATACATACATACATACATACATACATACATACATACATACATACATACATACATACATACATACATACATACATACATACATACATACATACATACATACATACATACATACATATGTGTGTATGTATGTATGTATGTATGTATGTATGTATGTATGTATGTATGTATGTATGTATGTATGTATGTATGTATGTATGTATGTATGTGTGTATGTATGTATGTATGTATGTATGTTGTTGTTGTTGTTGTTGTTGTTGGGCTTAACGCCATTTTTCAGCACAAGATAGGCTATTCATGGCGGCCAGTATTAATGGTGGAGGAAGAAACCAGGAAATCACCGGAAAGAACCACCGACCCACGAGAAGCTACTGTCAAGCTTTCTCACATATCTACATTAGCCGAATCCTAGACTCGAACACACGCAGACATGGTGAGATGGCAGTGATCCGTAACGGTCAGCGCTTTAGACCTCTCGGCCACTCGGGGCCCCGTATGTATGTATGTATGTATGTATGTATGTATGTATGTATGTATGTATGTATGTATGTATGTATGTATGTATGTATGTATGTATGTATGTATGTATGTATGTATGTATGTATGTATGTATGTATGTATGTATGTATGTATGTATGTATGTATGTATGTATGTATGTGTATGTGTGTGTGTCTCTGTGTGTTTGTGTATATGAAACATATTTTCATATGTTGGTTCTGTGAGTGACAGGCACGATAATTCCGCTCTTTGAATTTTTTTAAAATAAAGCTTTCTTGGGATGAGGCAGCATATAATTTTAATTTACTTATTTATTTATTCTTTTCTTTCTTTCTTTCTTTCTTTCTTTCTTTCTTTCTTTCTTTCTTTCTTTCTTTCTTTCTTTCTTTCTTTCTTTCTTTCTTGTGTGTATTGAATGGAAAATTGTACCAGTTATCTTTATGAAAGGTTTCCTTTTAGTTCTGTCTATAAGCTGAACTTCTCCGTAAAAGACAGCAAGGCCTGTTTCATTCCAAAATAATGATTGCTAGTTACTCATTAGTTTACATTACGCATACAAGCTGGCTTCACCCACTTCTGGAAATGATTGTGCACACCCGCTGTCAAAGATGACAAAATTGATGATGTGTCGATATATATAAACTGTTTGTAAACAGTCATCACGTATTCCTCCGTTAGCTGTCATAACGACTTGTTGACACAGCTCGCGCAAAATATTTTCGGTGACGGGATATCATTCAGGCAATTGGTTCATTTCAATTTTCGTTTATGCGCAGTGGACATCCTATCATTTTACGTGCCAATAGTCCTTACTTTAGAAAATAACGGGATGATCATATAAAACAGACGCGTTGTCATATTATGCTCTATGTTTCCGAGAAAGGAAAGAAAGAATATTTACAATATTGAAATTTGGACACGTTGAAAGGACAACGAAAAAAGTAGCAGAGGAAAAGTACTAACAATTTCTCGACACGAGGAATAGAAGCGTAAAAGTATTAATGATAACTAATACAACTTGCCTTTCTTGCTTTCTGTTTTCAAAATACAGCAAGGAGGATCAACTTTGAAGAGCAGCACTTTTTCGCTCTGTAACCAACAAAGGGAGGACGAGACAGGAAGTATTCACAGCATTTCCGAGAAATAAGGACAGATCTCTTCGATATTCAAAAGGTGACAGAGAAAGCCAAGTTAAAGGACAAAATGAAGAATTTGATCCTGGCATTTATTCTTGTATTAGGCCACCATATATCCTTTGTAACCGGGCACAGCACCGGGGCCGACCCTCAAGCATGTACTACGCTCAGACCAGGCCATGGCGGGACCACCAATCAGCTCACCCCAAGCCCCTACTCCATTTCCACTAACATACAGGGTTATGTCCCCTGCACCACAATGTCTCTGCCTGGACAGGCCATGAACTGTGGCGTTCTGGGTAAGTAATATACACACGCAAAAAAAAAAAAACAAAAAAAAAAAAAACGACATTTAACGGTTGTTATCCTTATTAAAACTGCACATTATAGTTTTTCTGTTCTTTCACACGATTGAATATTTTGGTGATATAAAAAGATATCTGTAATTTTGGAGTAATATCAATCAGCTTTATTTTTTTTAAAAGCATGCGATAAGGAAATAAATAAATAAATAAATAATTTTAGTATATACATCAGTTTTTCTCTGAAAGATGGTATGAAGTGAACAAATAGTTCATTCTTTTAGGAACGTACTGAAAAGTGTTTGAAAATTGTTTTCCTTCTGCTCATATGTTCGTGGAATTTTGTCAGAGTCGAGAACAAAAAAAATTAATCAAACTTAGCACACAGATTTTATACCATCCTGTTTTTTTTAAATATAGTACCGATTTTGTTTTATATTTTATTTTTCACACGCCTCTTATGGTATTATTTTTAATACAGAAGAAAAATGGGCAATTAAAATTTAAATAGTTCAGAGCCGCCAGTCAGCAATGAAGACGGTCTAGGTATATTAGTAACTCAAGGTGGAAAGGATAACAATTTAATAAAGTATAACAAGTGAATTCGATACTCTCCATGACAACTTCCTTTCCGATGTTTGACTCGGTTAGTCATCTAGCACTAATCTTGTCATCTTTGGTATTTCGGTAACCTATGCTACCTAGCTAATGAGCTCTCTTGGTACTTCCGGTACTCCGAATCACGTGCTCCTTCCAGCACTGCACCTACACTCCAAACCTTTGCCGTTATTATAGAGTCTTCCACGCGCTCTTTTGCGTCTCTTCCACGTTTCTGTTCTTGGGTGTCAAGCCTCTCACTCCCATTCGAAAAGCTTCCTGTCGAGTTTGGAATTAGAAGGGACTATTGTCTGGTCTTCTTACTAATCTCTAAGAAAAGAATTTACCACTCTCTCAAAGACCATTCGTCAGAATTATGGCGAATAATTCAAACGGCCAACTCACGTACTCAGATCTAACTATTCCATACACGCCTTTGTTCTATTATAATAGTGCCATTATAATGGTATTTTTAACAAGTTCTAATACACACATCTCATATTGATAATTTCTCGATATAGTAAACTGTCATCAACAACAATCATTTGCCTTTTGAACCCTGCGAGTTATAAAAGACACATATAAATATATAAATTATAAATACTACCTCATCCCTCACCCCCATATATATATATATATATATATATATATATATATATATATATATATATATATATATATATATATATATATATATATATATATATATATATATATACCCCTCACCCTCAGATAGATAGATAGATAGATAGATAGATAGATAGATAGATAGATAGATAGATAGATAGATAGATAGATAGATAGATAGATAGATAGATAGATAGATAGATAGATAGGACTTTTATAATTTGGAAGACGTTCTCGGTGTAAACATCGTCAGGTGATGCATAACGGGCCAGAAAGTTTGCCTCCTGGATCTCAAAATCTGAGTCTTTCCTCATGGTCGCGCACATTTGTCAATAGTAAAGTGTGGTTGGCGCGTATCTACTGCATCAGTTGAATTCTTGTTTCATTACAGTGCGCATATCAACCAACAACCTAGCAGGTCTGAACCCGATGAGCAGCATGTTCAAGGGATTTATTCTGCAGGCTCAGTACCTCAACGGGCAGCCCGTGCAAGGGGGTGAATTCCGTTACACCAATGAGCAGCCCATTATGCAGCAAGCGATAATGAACAATCAATTCATCCCTAATCAGATCAATACCAACCAGTTCGGACTTAATACCAACCAATTCGTTCCTAACCAGATTGGTACCAACCAGTTCGGCCAAAACCAGATTGGTACCAACCAGTTCGGACAAAACCAGTTCGGCATGAACAATCCATTTGGCGTGAACAACCAGTTTGGCATAAACAACCAATTTGGTATGATGGGAGGGCAATCCATCTTGAAGTTGTTACCATGTATGTCCCCAACAGTCACCCACACGGAACCCAGCGGTAAAAACAGCATCGTTTTGAAATGGTATCCATCTCCCGGACTTAACCAGCCTGTCATGTTTGCGTAAGTAGTCTCTCTGTCTCATTATTGATCTTGACCTATTTCCTGAGAATAATGTGTTAGTCAAAACATGGCGTCCTCATCACTGTCAGTCATTGGTCTGATATTTGTTTTTTGTCTAAAATTTTCGACAGGGTTATATCTCCTGCTCATAATTTTAAATTGTCAACAGATTTAGCTAATTTGTTTATCACTGCAGGGAATATCACCTGACTCGTTAAGGCAAAAGAGCCACAAATCAGTTGTAGTAGTAAATGGCAATGTATTTTATAATAAACCATAAAGTATTTATATGTGGTCGGAAATGCTTATCTCCCTTTTTTATGCTTACACCTTCATCTAATATTCACTTTCGAATTTGAATAGCATGAAGATCCAAGGTCAAAGCTCCAGGAGAGTGTATTTGAATCGTATCAGGACCAACGAATTGTTTTCAATCTTTGTATTCAGGTAGCTCGTGCTTATGTGGAATGAATGTAGATAAAAAGTCGAAGGGTCGAATGTTTGGACCAAATTTGTACATGTGGAATAGCAATGGATGTGCTGAACTTCTACACAACTATTCACTAAGCATTTCCGAACAAGCTGTTCAGTGAAATTAGGAGGATTCCACGTTAAGCGGGAACTGGGGGGTGGGTGGTGACTATGGAGTGGGGGCTGGGTGCCCTTTACCTGACCGTACAAATATTTTTCGTAGACTAAAAATTCAATACTAGTGAGCATGATTTTATTTACAAAGAGATCAAAGCACAGTTTCCTAAAGTTATTTTTGTGCAAACCTCGTGACATCGTATCACCTAACGATTACTATGTGT